>VCAZ01000218.1:42500-95000 GCA_005784505.1 Bagarius yarrelli
ATGATGACAGGTATGAGAGACGCTCACAGTGGAAAATATATTCGTTTCCTTATCAAGTATCAAACCCAATCACTGTTTTTCCTCTTTTTTTACCAATCTTTGTTTCTCTCTTTCTCTCTCAGATACAGCAGGTCATGTGGTCCAGTTCCGCTTGGTCTCCTGTGGTCAGGACAGCTTACTGAAGATTTGGATTGTTTTTCAAAATTTCTCTACAGGTGAAGAGTCACCACCTCCCTCCTCCGGTTGTAATCTCTTGTAATCTACAGACAGGCATAATTAATCGCTGATGAATAACTGATTGTTGAAAATGTTGTTGATCATGTTTAATTGAATCGATCGTGTGTGTTTAGTAGTCACACTGAAAAGTGGAAAATGGATAAGACGGTTCAGTCTCTCCAGGATAAGTTGATCAGTCACTGTAGCCCCGCCTAAAACATCATAACTACATCACTAAATGCACTTCCTTGTCTTTAAATTTGAAGATGTGCTAACATGCTAATGTCTCTTAGATTCTCAGAAATCAGTGTAAGAGAGCATATAAACTGTTTCCCTGATGATCTTCACCAATGCAGAGCTAAACCGTTTTACACAGCAGGAATTGTGCTGCTGATACATTTTTATTGCAACAAAACAAATAAGAACGTTGCAACATGCATCTTAGAATTACCCTAAAATCCGTAATTGTAACCTGCAACAATAAAAAAAACATGCTTTCTTGGGTGTTTTTTACCAACAGAAACGATTTTTATTAAATGTAATGATTAATCCATCATTTTTCTGATTAAGAAATTTAATTAAATGGCCATCCTTAGTTTTTGATATTAAAACCGAAAAACAAAGAAAAAGTGTACGATTTCCAGGTTGCAGGGACTTTAGGCACTGATGCTGTGTCCTCATAAATGTATATAGGCCGTGTGTGTGTGTGTGTGTGTGTGTGTGTTGTCTAGGTTGTAAGATGCAGCTGCTACACACACTGTCAGGTCAGCAGTCTGCAGTCCTGTGCTGTGCTTATTCCGCAGATGGACAGCTGTTAGTCTCTGGGTGAGCACTCGCATATTCTTCACTCTTCACTTCCTGTTTAGTCATGTGGATGGTGTGGGAGTCGTTTGCATTACTACGTCAATAGATGGCGCTCTGTACTCACAGAAATTCTGCTTACAGGAGTGTGTGTGTGTGTGTGTTCCCTCTTTCTTTAATTACAGGTCTATGGATAAAACAGTTGCAGTTTATGAGGCAGTGAGTGAACATAAAAATGGATCTTCTACTACTGCTTTATTCTATACTACTATAAAAGTCCTATTTTTTAACTAAAGTTGTTTTTGTCTTTTCTTGTAGAATGATGGAGTCTTACTCTATACCTTAAAACAGCATGAGAGGTAATACAGCGCTCTCTCTCTCTCTCTCTCTCTCTCTCTCTCTCTCTCTTTTGCTCTGTCTTTCTTTTTTCTTGCTCCTGTTTGTTTATTCTAATATTTATTCCTATCTTTCCTTTTGTGATCTTTCTGTGTCTGTGCTGCAGGTACGTGACGGCGTGTGCGTTTTCTCCGACCGCCCCTCTGATAGCCACCGGCTCTATGGACAAAACAGTGAACGTGTGGAGGATGGAGGACGGCTGCAGCTCTCAGGGTGGGGTGGTGATGGCACTTTTTCGCTGTTTAGCAGTCGAAGTCACAGAATTCTTATTAACCTAAAAAAAAAATACAATTGAAATCTTTCGGTATCCCATAATGCCTTGTGTGTGATGGCGGTTATGTTTATTTTATATTATATTGTAAAAATTCTGTACAAGTGTTACTAAATGTTGTGTGCTTTTAATTCTTGTTTGTGTTTTTTACCAGGTGCTGGAACTGATGTCAAATCTCTTCCAGGTGAATTTGTGATGTGTTTTCTGTCATGAGGAAATTCGTTCTATCCATTTTCTTATATATATAATCTGATGGAGTGATTGTTTTTCTGTGCTTTGTGTTTTAGCTGAGGTTCCTTTCAGCTCAGATGAAGCAGGTAAGAGTCTGATCTGGGTCATGTTCATTACCTTCCACACCACATGCTGTAAGCAGTGATTCAGGTCATCTGAAGGTCAAAGGTGTTGGCCGAACCTGCTCATTAAACTCAGAGCCCCAAAAAGCAAACCGTATAACTACTACCAAACGAACCTAAAGACCTAGGGTTAGGGTTAGGGTAAAATAATCTAGGGTAAAAAGACCTAAAATAATAAAAACACTAAAAACTATTAAAAAAAAATGTCAGATTAAGTAAATACAAAGACTGAAAAGCTGAAACATATGATTTAGTAATATAACAGTAATATGCACAAAGTCATCTTAACAATTATATATTGATATAAAACATCACTATTAATTTTCGCATATGTATTAATAACTTTCATAGAATAACATAATAATTTTCAATAAATTTTATAATTATTCCACAAAATAACTTTATTAATCAGTCAAACAAAAAAAATGACCAATTAATTAGATTTTTTTTTTTTTAACAGACTTCGAAATAAATTAAAACATATAAAAGACAGGGTGTGTTGATTGACAGGTGTGTAGACCCGCCTCCAGCCTTCATGTGACCTTTCACATTAATAACCGTTTCACAGGATGTGTTTTTAATGGTCCCGGCAGTGATACATTCATAACTGATTCCTCTCCCCTCCCCACACTCGAAAGCACTTAATCACACACATTACACCCACTACAGGGATCAGATCAGTCACTTCCTGTTGCTGTGTCTGGCAGGCAGGAAATGGCCTGGTCATTCCAGGCTGATGGTGAACGATTGGTCGGAGGACGACGTGTCGGCATGGTTACGGGAGGAGGGGCTGGAGAGCCTTGTCGATGCGTTTAAAGCCAATAATATCGACGGAGCCGAACTGCTTTCGCTCAGCAAGGAGAGCCTCAGCTCAGATCTTCATATAGGTGAACACCAACACTCCCCGCCCACACACACACACACACACACACCTAATATCCAGCTTTTATATATTTACCTCTTAAATACAACTTATTGTACACAAATTCCTCCTTGTGAATACACACTTCTTATTTAAATGGGATATGCCGTTGGTCAGAGTCACTGGGTTTGCGCAGTAAAGTTCTGAGGAAGATTGAGGAGATGAAGATGGCACCGGTTTCAGGCGGAATTCCAGACGAGTTTCTCTGCCCCATCACGCACGAGGTCATGAAGGACCCGGTGATCGCTGCAGGTCATTTTTATCCCTTTATTAATTTTGTATCTAAATGTGAAACTAAAATTTTAAGTGTAGCAGCACTAACAGTACTGTACACACACACACACACACACACACACACACATAATGATGCTTATTTAGTGAATGTGTATTGAAGGATAATTGATGCTAATGCAACATTTTGAAAAGGTCACGGGGTGTGTGTGTGTGTGTGTGTGTGTATTGCAGACGGGTACTCGTACGAGCGAGAGGCCATCGATAGCTGGATCAAGACTAAGAACCGCTCCAGCCCCATGACCAACCTGCCTCTGCAGACCACACTGCTCACCCCCAACCGCACGCTAAAAATGGCCATCTGTCGCTGGAGCAGCAGTCAGTGATCAGACCAAGGAGACATCCCATAATTAATGCTGTTACAGTGCTGAATCAGGTATGCTGGAAGCTTAAATCAGGATCAGTTAGAATCCTCTCTTCACTTTGCTGTCTCAAGGTTAACACTTCATTCTGTCCTCCACACGGGTGACACATTAGTCATGTGACATAGGCTTAAAAAAACCCCACTCCTTTAGGTACTAAAATATTACTGAGTATGATTGACAGTATACAGTGAGTATAGACAGTGTCCAGGACTCGTCTTCACTGATTTATTCCTGTGAATATCTAAAGCAATAGAAAAAAAGTTTCTTGTTACAATAATTAACCAGTTAATCAAGTCTTAATGATAATTTAAAAAAAAAAAAACACTAAAAACTTTATTACAAGGTGTTGTATATCTCGATGATGTAGCTCTTGTGGTGTCCCGTCCTGCTGGGACATCGCGGTGCGTTTACCACAGGCCGTGCATTAAAAAAAACCTGATTAACATTTAATTAAAATGATCATAATTACATAAATTAATGACATAACAGCTAAATCAGTGCTATTGTTTATTAAACGCCGGAGCAAAGCAACGACTCAAATCTCCTCTTGTAAAGCTGCTTAATGAAGGTTAAAACACTGCAGTCTTAATAAAGTTAAACTCAAGCCTCAATCTTTGCTCTTATTGCTATATATAAATATATATTTTTTAAATTTTGCCTGTACTGGCAAGCCAAGAGCAGAAACATTACCAGTGCTTGAAGTGGGCCTTTATTGTGGTGTTATGCAGCAAAGTTAAAATACAATCAGTTACATTATTATGTATTGAACTGACGTTAAATAACGAACATAAAAAATAATCTCGTCAACATAATCCTCCGTCTCACTCAAAGCTGAAACAGTTCAATTTCTTTATAATCCATCGGCCAGGAACGAGACACGAGTGGAAACATTCTCACAGGATGTAGGTGAAAATAACTAGTGAAAAGTTGCTTCCTGTTTGATTAAAGAGGACTGTAGTTAGAGCCGTTATTAGAGAAAGCACGTGTTTGGGAGGATGAGGATGATGCAGCAGCTTTATATCTTCATTCTTGAAACCGGTCTTGCTGATTTCTCAGTCAGGGTGTGTTGATTGGTGCTCGGCTGTCTATGGACCTGACCTTTTCACTAGGAATTTATTTTATCTTAAAAGATTCTGAATGAATATATATGTATGTGTGTGTGTATATTTATATGATGTGTATACACAGCTGTGCAAAAATAACAATATAAAATATTTTAAACAATAAACTAAGCTGTAGAAGCCATAAATTAATTCATTTATATTTTAGCAAGTAAAGATGATAATAAGGAAATGCACTGTACAAAACGCACGCACACACACACACACACACACACACACGCACACAGGCCCCATTCCGGAATAACAGTGTGTTAGGCATCAGTACTGTAATAACGTGATGGTCGTTCAGCGGCCCCTATATTGGGGCTTTAAAGTGTTAACTGCCCTTAGAGAAGAGTTTTACAGTAACCCCTTTGTTTAAACGTAGAGTGATTATTACAGTACACACAGTTCATTTTGTTAGTTTTCTACTTGTATTTAGTTCAGAACGAAGCTGTATTTCTACCCCATGGAGGCTGAAAGCGAAGCCTGATTTTTAGTTATTGGTGTCCATGATGTTTGTGCTTTGCATGACGTTTGGTGACGCCGCTACACGTTGGACTCGATAAACGAGCGCTTGGGTTTAATGGAGCTGATGAGGATGGGGTTGTCCAGCACCAGGTTAGCCTGCTTGTGCTGCCTGGCCGAGTGCAGCTCTGCTGCATGGGTGCCATTATGAAAGGATTCCTGATAGGTGGTACTTCCTGTTTTAGAGTACTGGAGGTCACAGGTCAGTCCCTGCACCAGTTCCTCCGTGCCATGACCCTGCCAGCTGTGACTGTGCAGTGGTGGGGGTTGTGGCGGTAGCTGGTTAAAGCGTGCTGTTTTGTCTGTGACGCCCATAAAAGGTCGTGGTTTGTGCTCGTGCTGCCTTGTGGACACGTCTGAGACACCAGCAGCATTTTCGTTGGCGACAGAGCTGCGGTTGCAGTTCGAGTGCGGTCCGCTGAAAGCCAGACTACCAGAGGAGCTGGACACTCGCATACTGCTGCTACGGCTAAACTCTGACCTGCACTCTGGACCACTTTCTGGTGCCATGGGCAAGGTGTCCAGGTGACCCAGATGTCCCATTCCTCCTTGGGCGTCTCTGAGCGGCTCCCTGGTGTGTAGGCAGGCCCTGTGGTGGCTGTGGTTCTCTCGGCTCTTCATACTCTGAGCCTGCCTGGACGGGAGGTGCCTGTGAGCTGAAGGAGAGAGAGACTGGGTGCCCGACAGTGCCAGACCCAGAGAGTCCGGCAGAGTTCTGCTCTGCTGCCAGTTCTCCTTCCTCTTTTCCTCTTTACATGTCCTCTCTTCGTCCCCCTCCTCCATTTGCAGCAGCTTTATCCCAAGCGTCTCAGAGCTTTTGTGAGGCATTCGAACCAACACAATTTCATCTTCCTCATCATTATCCTCGTCGTCCTCGTCATCATCCTCTTCCTCCTCCTCCTCTTCGTGCTGTGAGGGATGAGTGTGTGATGACGTGTGTTTCCCACCTGGGCGCTGATGACATTCTTCTTCCACCCGAGCCAGCAGGCGTCTTATCTCTCGGTTATTGGGACACAGACGTGCTGCGTCGTAGAGGTCAGACAGCGCTGCCGCAAACTGCCTAAAGGAGGGGGGGAGGGGGTGTCCTGATTATTAGACTGTTTGTGTGAAGATCTGCTTTGGTGTGATGCATGATAACGATTCTCACCTGCTGCTTCTCTTAGCTCGAGCTCGAGCATAAAAAGCTTCATATGACTTCGGCTTCAGTTCCAGAGCTTTAGTAGCAAATTCTTCTGCCATGCCAAAATCCTGCAGAGAGAAAGAGAGAGAGGAAAAAGAGAACCAGATAGGAGTTAAGTTGTTTTTTCCAGTCATTTCACAATTTAAACTCACTTTGTCTTTATATATTTTTTTCTTATAAACATCTAAAACATTCATATTCAGTGATTTTTTTTTCTTTCTATTTGTTAATGTAAATATTGTTATATTAATACAGTCAAAACAGCATTTATATTATTTAATAATAATTTTTGTTATTAAATCTCTCTCGTTCTTGTTTCTGTATTGCGGCTCTAAGCAGCAGATGCTTATTGGAACTCTGTAGGAGACGGATGAGGCCTGGTGTGTGGAAAATAATGTATATTTTTTAACATCATGTATCCTACCAAGAACTGAGAATTTCCTGTTTAGTTTCATGAAGGGTGCCAAAATTTCTGGCATCAATGATGGCGGTGACTCACATTGGTTTTGCGGCGACAGCGGGACAGGTTAAGGTAGAGCGAGACCCGGAGTTCCCGAAAAGCCTTCAGGTCTTCCCCAAAGCCTTCCCTCGGAAACTTCCGCAGTGCGTACTGGTACCTCTGAGCTGCTTCCTTCATCTTCCCTTTCTGAGAAACAACCAGGATGTTACTGAGAGACGCAACAAAAACAGCTTCCAGTAAAGTCGTCACTCGTTGGGTACCTTATAGAGCAGGTTGCCCTCCTCCATCAGCTTCTGCAGCAGGATGATGAGGATGTCTGGTTTAGAGGTGGCCATGGCCCAGGCAGCGTTTCCTACAGAGGGGTAAAATACAGTGAAGACAAAAATGAGGATTCACTTCTACGCCGCAGCGCCTTTCTCTCTCTCTCTCCATCTATCTATCTATCTCTCTCTCTCTCTCTCCATCTCCTCTTACTTTAAACGAGAGAGTTACCTAAAGCTTGTACCTGATCGATCATACGGAGACGTGCGGTACCCTTTAGCAGCAGGTAAGTGAAGGCAAAAAAAAAAAAAAAGAGAGAGAAGTGATGAGAGAAGTGAAGAATCACACACAAACACCAACAATCACCACAATCCCTCGACACACACACACAGAATAATGTTCTAATTATCAGCTTAAAAAAAGGTTCCATGATTAGCAAAAACCGTTTCCCAATAACACGTCCTCCGAGTGATTCCAGTATAAACATACAGTGTGTCCATGATAGGAGAGGCGGCACTTCCAGGGTTCAAGGTTCTGACTTTCACTTATCACAGCTTTAATGCTGATTACATTTTTAAAGAAAATTTTGAGCAAGAAAAAAGAAAGTGTCTCATCTAAAAATAGAATTCAGTCTGCTGAAGTCAAAGGGAAGTAAAAGGAGTTCAGTGCTAAGCTAAACCGGGTTTTCCTACCCGCCTTGTCTGGAACAGAAGAACATGTAATGAAATGGTGTAGGTACACGGCCCAAACCCGCACACCGATCGGTCTGACGCATAACGAGGGAAAGAAGCCACACGTGACACACGACTGACGTTACCATGTGAATCATTGATGATGGGATTTCAATCCAAAGAGTTTCATAATCATTTCAAATAGCGATTTTACCACATGACTCAAAGACCTTCTACACATTCTGTTGTTTTTCATTTTTAGACCTGATGTTTCGCACCCACAAGCCCGACGCTGCTGTATTTCTGTTTCATATAAAAGATCGAAGTGTGTGATTAAACCAGAACCTGAGTTTTTCTAAATTTTAGGATAAAAATAAACGTACTGTACAAATGTAACAAAAAAAAGAAAAGGAAATGACACTTCATACATCACTGGTGCCCCACTTACAGCATGGGCCAGAGGCTCAGCGGGCAAAAGCAAACTCCAGCAAAAAAACACAGCCCTGTTTCCGAGGGGAAGAACAGCGTATGGGTGACGTTCTGGATTCAGCTGATCTAAATTCAGTGAAGTGAACTCTTGTTGGGGGGTGGGGCTGGAATGGTAAGATATTCTGGAGCACTTCTCACCGAGCTTTGCCCCTTTTTTCAGGAGAGTGACCACAACCGAAGTGTTGCGGCTGCCAATAGCGCGGTCCAGTGGCCGCATACCGCTGTAGTCCATGCGCTCGATCACAGCACCGCGCTCCACCAGGTAGTGCACCTGCAGCGACGAGGATACTGGGGTTAGATTACCTCAACCACACACACACACTAATCACATGACCTGAGAGATAAAAGGTTTAATTTATTTAAATAATAACTACGCACGATGTCTGCGTCTCCGTAAAAAGCAGCGAGGTCGAGAGGACTGCGGCCGTTTTTATCGGCGTGATCAATCTGTGCTCCTTTCTCCACCAGCAGCTCCACTACACTTTTCTGGCCCTTCAGACACGCCCAGCTCAGTGGTGTCAGACCTTCCTTATCCATTGCAGTTATGCACGATCCTGCACCCCACACACACACACAAACACACACACGTTTAGAAAAAAAAAAAAAAGCATACACTGTATTTGACCACCTTTAATCTATCTGAGCTCAACTGACTCACCCTGTGAGAGAAGAAAGTCCACAGTGGTCATGTGACCCTCGCTGGCTGCAACCATCAGCAGAGTGCGGCCATGTTTGTCGGAAGTGTCTGTCTCGGCGCCGTGCTGCAGCAACAGCTCTACCACCTGACCAAGAAAAGACAAAGCACAATTTAAGCAGACATCATCTGGACTATGGAGTTTTAATCCAGATGTAAACTGATGGATGTTACCTGTGTGTGTCCGTGTTTCACCGCAGTGTAAACTGGAGTCATGCCCTTGCGGTTCGGCTGCGTTATTGTGGCCCCTTGCTCTAGCAGGAACCCACACTCGTCCAGCTTCCCACGTCCGGCTGCGGCGGTCAGACCTGAAAACATCATAAAGAAAAAAGGTCGAGCTCTGATACAGATGCTAATCGTTTTATTAAACTAATTATACTAATTATTAACTAAGGATATCCACAAGAACTCACACACACACACACACACACACACACCTGTCTCTCCCCAGAGTGTGTCGTGGCCATCGAGCTGCACACTGAGCTCACTCTTATTCAGAGCCAGTAAGTTCTTCAGCACCTGAGGCAGAAACATCGAGCAGGTTCTGTATAGAAAAGCTTTAGTCCTGCTGGGACAGACTGTACACTTTAAACTTTAGCACAGGTCTGAATGCCTGAACATGGACCGTTCTCGATTCTGCTTCCTTTCTCTCTTCCTGCTCGCTTTCTGCCTATCTACTGTCCTATCCTGTTACAATAAAGGACTACTGATCAGACGATTATGGGTTCTATTCCTAAGACCACCTATCTGCCACCAGTGGGCCTCTGAGCAGGGCCCTTAATCCTCAAATGCCCAGTTAAACAAAACACCAAAAATAAATCTTAAAAAACAAGAGAGAAAAGCATAAATCTCACCTACAGTCAAAACTACACATTAATATTCAGCACATTGTTGTGATAATCGAAGCTCCTTTAAATACTATATTTATAATTAAAACACTACAACATCAAAAATGCCTTTATATCAATTATTGTGTTATTATATTATTTATTCCGAGTGTGTTAGTAAGTCATAACTGAAATCCCTCTCAACATCTTACATCATCACTCAGACTCCTCTAATACATTACGTCATAACTGAAATCCCTCTCAACGTCTTACATCATCACTCAGACTCCTCTAATAAATTAATAAATTACGTCATAAAGAAATACTGAAATCCCTCTCAACGTCTTACTCATCACATCATCATAACTGAATACTCGGACTCCTCTAATACATTACGTCATAACTGAAATCCCTATCAACGTCTTACATCATCACTCAGACTCCTCTAATACATTACGTCATAACTGAAATCCCTATCAACGTCTTACATCATCACTCAGACTCCTCTAATACATTACGTCATAACTGAAATCCCTATCAACGTCTTACATCATCACTCAGACTCCTCTAATACCTTATATCATAAATAAAATCCCTCCCAAAAAGCTACATCATTTCTAAGACTAATACATTACAGCATGAATCAAACTAATGTGTGTTACCTGTACATGCCCCATGCTGGAGGCAGCAATGAAGGCTTGTTGCACTACTCGGCTCTTGGGGCTTTGCTCAGGTTGCACAGGGTCCGAGCTCCAGTCCTGCTCCAGCAGATCCTGCAGGATTTCAGCATGACCCCTCAGAGCGGCATGAATTGCCGCACACTGTCCGGACTTGTCCATCTGGTCCACCTGATGTGAAGTTTTAATAAGAATTTAAAAAAAAAAATACATTTTATGATTTGCAGATCTGGCATTCATGTTACTTTTCTAAATAAGTGTGTAGAAGTTTGTTAAACAAAAGGATCAGTGATGTGAAACACAAAGCAGCTGCAATGATATGTGTGCTTTAATTTTAGGCTGCTGTACAGTCTGTAAGAAGGATATCTATTTTACCCTGACATGCTAAAAATGCTAAACGACTATTAAATATTAAGTAGAAGACATTCTGTTTGACCTTTGCCCCTTTCCTGCAGAGTAGATTAACCACGCCTGCGTGTCCAGCAGCGGCGGCGTAACACAGAGGCGTCATGCCGTTCTCAGACACTCCGTCTATTGAGGCACCGAACTCCAGCAGGAGAGCCACCATCTCTAAATGACCCAAGTGAGACTGGACACACAACACGGGGGCGCTGTTGAGAACCTCGGTGCGGTAACACACGCTCGCACCACCCAAAATCAGGAGCCGGGATACCTGAGGAAAGAGCGACAGGTGGGGGCAGGGTTTAGAATGTGCAGGGCAACAAAAACTGAGCTGTGGGGGACACATGACTATTTAATGATGGCGTAAACGGACACATCAACCAACTAAAAAATAAAATAATTTTCTATAATAAAAACATTTTAGTCTTGATAAAAAGTAATGCAGCTAAAATAAAAATCTGATCCACATAAGAATCTTGGTAAATGTTCCGTAAGTCAAAATGAACTTCCTGAAAAGGGAAAATTCTGGTAACAAAATTCCGGTTGAGTTGTGGTATAAAATGAAAGGTGGAATCAGGATCTTGGTGAAGATATCCAATGACATAAGCTGGTCTACGTCAGAGTGACTCTCGCCTCAGCGTGTGAACGACGAGGGCGAAGATGTGTGTTAACTCACCTTGACGTTGGGTGTGTAGAGGTTTCTTAAAGAGGAAAGAGCAGCAGACAGGCTGTCTGTACTGCTACTGATCCACAGAGCCTGGAGAACACTGGAGGACACACACCCGTCCTCTTACTGAGGCCCTGCGAGGGACAAAAAAAAAAAAAGTGTGTTTTAACATTGCTGACACATTTTGACAGATGTGCATCGCTGTTTATCCTTCTTTTTTTTTTTAATGTAAATGTTTTTATTAAATACTAAATAAAGTCACTATAATAAAAAATGAAGTATTGAATTGGTAAAATCAGGCTCAAAAAGGCTTTAAAATGATTTTCAATTAACATTCATATATTTAGTAGAAAAAAAAAAGATATGTTTCTATAAATTATATGTTTAGTGTCTAGTGCAGGACGAGCGCCCCTAATTAAAACCCCTATCATATTATAATTACTTGATATTTGTAGTAAATGTTTAAAATAAGGCATTTGTCAATTTCACACCCTCTATTGTTTCTGTGACCGACTCCAAAAAAAGGCAAATCTGAAGAGGAAGTCATTGTTATGGTTGGTTTAAGATATGTCATGTGTTAAAGATGGCGGTTCCCTTTCCTGTTCACTCTGCCTGTGTGATTGCAATTACAGCAACAGGAACAGTGGCGTAGGTGAGAACTGATTGCATCACTGCTGTTAATTAGTTATGTGAAATGCGATAGTGTATGATGCATGTGTGTGTGTGTGTGTCCTCTACCTTGAAGATGTGTGCTTTGAGGATGTGGTGTCCCAGCTCCATAGTCTGCTGCCTGTTCAGCTTCCCTTCTTGCCTAGAGAGCATGAAGGCCATCAGGGCGTGTCCGCTCCTGTGTGACATCATCAACATCACCTTTAACATTAGCACTTTCAGAGGAACATCCATTACGTTTATCATTTTGTTTCACACACACACACACACACACACCCTGCTCAACTCATCCAATTTGACTTCTAAAGGAATATTCATTTAGTGAGTGGTGTAATATTGCTGTAATCACTCTTTTCCTTAAAGAGTTTGTCCTCTCCACCCTGAGAGCTCTTGACTGATGATATGTTTTTAAAACACGTCCTTCATCAATTACTGCGGGTCACGCCAACTCTGCTTGATTAAACGCTGATTAAACCGTCTAGACGTCTCTGTGAAAGATTGCTCATACGCTCGCTTCTGGATTCTTTCGGTCTCTTTTCTCTAAAAAAGGTCACACACACTAGCGGCACGTCGGGGGCTTTGTTGAAGTGTCCTCCATATCCGACCCGTATTAAGTAGGCCACTCCGAGCTCGCTTCTCTTCCACTGCATGACTGAGACTCCATTAGGCCCGCTCGCACACACACAGCCTTTTTCGGATAAATGAGTGTGGTGAGTACGAGGGTATGCAAGTGCTCTGAAGAGCTGCACAAATGAATAGCCAAATTTCAATAAAGCAATTTTCACACCTACGCTGGTGGACACAGTGGCTTCAACATGGGCAGGCTGAAGTGCTTCCCGCTGTGCAGGGGAACACTGACCTTACATCTCCCTCCTCTTCAGCACACACACTGGCACCGTCCTGACAATCATTCACCTAAAATCTGTTACCGACTCTGTACCGATGCCAACGTCAGTGATAAAGTAATAAAATAAATAAATGTACAGCATAAATTGCACTAAAACAGTGGAAACATATTGTGCATGTTGTGTTTTGAGATCCTTTGATGTTATTATCAGAAATATCTCTTTTATGTATACACCTTACATTCCCTAGAGTGCATAAGAGGAAGTGACATCACAGCTCACCTCGGGTCGCACAGGAAGTCTGTGCTCTCTCCGTCCGCTCTCCAGACCAGCCACTCCCTAAAGGACGGATGGCAGAACATGCGTGTCCTGTCCCGTCGGCCAACCAGAAAGCAGGAAAGTGCCTCCATGCGCTGCTGGAAGTCGCTCCATTCGAGCGCTCCTTCCAGGCTGCCGGCATTAAGCGCACGGAAAAGCTGCTCATCTGTTAGCGGGTGCAGAGAGGCGAGTGCGACATTCAGGGCGGGCAGCACACGTTCAAAAGCCGTTGCTGTGGGGAATCGAATGTTGCACTGGAGCAGGTAGACTTCAGTCAGGGACACTGGCAGCACCTTGTAGCCAGAGCTTTTGATCATCAGGTGGCCTTTTTCCAGCAGATCCAGGACAAGCTTCAGGTACAAGTAGGAACCCTGACTGCGGCCCACCAGGTGTGAGCTAAGCTTTGAGCTGGCTGCCTGCTCGGCTTTGCCGTTGGCGGTGATGTTGCTGAGGATGGCGGTGCTGTGTTCCATGCGGTGCTGGATGTAAGCGTGCAGGTCGGCAGACACAGACTTGTCATGAGTGCCGTCCAGGGAAATGATTGGGAAAGGCAGCAGGCTGGTGACTTCCTGTGAGAAATTGATTTGGCAGAAAAGAGTCATGTCAAGTTAAGTCCCATAAGGTGATAAATATGAAATGCGTGATTGTAAAGCATTTCAATCATAAAACAAACAAACACACACGAGAATTAAAAAAACAAAAAAAAAACAAACTAATTTAAGGTTTTCTGCCATGTAACAAGGGCAGCATGGCAAAAATCAACTCACCACCAGATTAACTCTGATAGTGACGACCAGTTTAAGCCAGACAGGGAATTTGGGGATGATCTTGATAATGAAGGAGGCAATCGTGTCCCCGTAGTCCGGCTTGTGGAACTCTGCCTCGTTCAGCCCGTCCACCAGTATAATGTAGTCGTCATCAGCGATCTTCCTCTCTGCTCAGGTCATGTGAGAAGCATAACATTAAAAACTGCCTGAATTAAAAGTTGGTTTTCATTGGATTGATCGGGTCAGATGTCTCACCCTTGCGCAGGAGGACGAGGGGCTCGAGGACGCCGCGTCGGAAAGCGGCAACCGGATCCTGCACGCACGAGCGCAGGCTTAGGAGGCTCTGTAACTGGTTCTCTCTCATCATCATTTCTCTGTAGGCGCCGAGCCGGGGTGCACGACACAACAGCGCAGAGATGCTGTGCACAAACTCCGGGACCAGGCATGTGTAGGTGTTATCAGCCTGGCAGTAATGATATGCTACGACCTGTCCGGAGAAAAGAACACAAACAAATCTGTCACCTGTTTTCTGTTTTTTAAACCCCCTCTTTCCTGTATGAGCTCAATCCTCTGTGAACTCAGAAACTCAGTCAGTCTGCAGAAAAGCGGCGGCCGGCAGATGGCTGATTAAAAAGGCGTGACTGGGACGTTCAACCGAGAGGAAGCCCAGATGCAGACAGTGAACATGTTCCGTGCAGAAACACACACACAACCACACACACACCTTAACAGGAGCAAGGTGTCGGAACTGCATGGGAGGTGCTGCTTTTCAGTCACAATTATATTTTAGATCTTAGCTGCACCAGATTTTTTTTCCTCCAGAGCAAATGGCAGACATGTTTGAGATACATGCAGCATCATCACCAGCACACAGACTCGAGTGTCTGTTTCGCATTGATCTCGACTGTGAAAACCGTTTCTGCTGTTCAACAGGAAACGGATAAGCAGGAAAATTCCGCTAGTGAGACTTCTAGTGTGAGTTCTGTATGTCAATCACCTGCTTATGTCTCAGTTAGAGTAGTATAGTAGAAAAAAAAATTAACTAAAAATATATTATAGTATAATATAAAATTTCTAGCTTCCCATTCCAGTAGACCCTCTACAGTCTTGTCCCTGACATCCTTGGACAGTTCTTTGGTTTTTTTCATGGTTTTTCATAGTTTGGATTGCTTGCTTGCTTCTGTGGACAGGTGACTTTTATACAGGTAACAAACTGCGATTAGGAGCACTCCCTTAAAGAGAGTTTCCATAAGAGAGTTCTCCTAATCTCAGCTTGTTCACCTGTCTAAAAGACACCTGGGAGTCAGAAATTGCTGATTGGGGATCAAATACTTGTTTCACTCATTCAAATGCAAATCAGTTTATAATTTTTTGTAATGTGTTTTTTGGTTTCATTGTAAAAAAGTATAGTGAACCTTACTAAATAAAACACAACGTAGCACTACCTCTCTTACAATTTATTTTACATCATTAAACTTCCTGTACACACATAAAAGGTAGAGAAGAAGAAGGTAAAGACCTTGCTGGCCAGGCGTTTGACAGCGTCCTCTCTGTGCCGGTGTGTGTCGGGGGTCGGAGGACAGCTGCTGCTGCGGTGAGGGCTCTGAGACGGCGGGTTCAACTGGCTGCCATAAATAGAGTGTTCACTTCCTTTACCTCCACCTGCATTACACATATGCACATGAAATTACACTGTTATTACTTTTACAGCTAATAGGCACTGCGGAGTGTGTGACGGTGCCTCCGTACTCTTGGGCGAGGCTCCAGGGCTGTTGGACGCCTTCTGTCTCATCCGACCACCGTGACAACTCAGAGCCACGAGTCTGGAGATAACTGCTGTCTTCCCGAAGCCCACGCTGCCCACCACGACGGCACCGCGTCCGTGCCCTACCTCGCCGTCGCCCATCAGGACGTCCTCCAGACGCTGGAAGAGCCACTCACGGCCTACAAAGGTGGTGTCGGTGCTGCTGATGCTAGGAACCTCGAACAGCAGGGGTTTGAGCATGATGTCAACCGTCTTATACGGTGGGAAACGAGCTGTAAAAAGGTTTTGCAGAAATAACAAAACTACATTTAAAAGTTGGATTTCCTTATCAAATCTGGGTATTTTGGATGGATAAAATACTGCTATTTCAAATAATTAAAAATTTTATACATGTATTTTATACGTGTGAATTCAACGTGAACGGCGGTAAACTATTGAAGGGGAGAACCTTTGCTCTCTTGGTTGCGAGCGCTGGTGTGGGCGCCATGCCACGGCCCACGAACAGATGAACGTGTAGGGGCATTTCGCTGCTCATCCAGGTACATCAACTCCTCGAGCTTAGTACTGCTGGTAGCTGAAGAGATAAAAAGAGAAAGAGAGAGACATAGAAAGAATATTAAAAGCTGTATGATATGCGTCAAAGTGATGTCATATAATTTAAGGCACAAAACAGAGAGGTTTATAAAGACAACATAATATAATAATAATTATATAATAATATTAATAATTAGACAGATAGACATTGCACCACGCCTGCTTCACTGAGACAGACAGGTATAAGATATATGCCTTCTTCACTAGGACTAAGTCACACCCTCTTCATTACAAGTGACAGCCACAGGCCACGCCTCCTTCACTTTGACACACATTCCTCAGTCCCGTCAGGACACCTGCAGTCTTTCAGTATTACACACCTTCAACAGCACACATTAGCATCCATCAGTGAAGCACAAACCATACAATCACCCATTTACATTCATTCACTCCATTAGCTGCTCATCTCTTTTGTTATTCCAGCATGTTCTGCTCAGCTGCATCTCTCCATCCTCGCTGTAATCTCCTCAGCCTGAATGGTGTAATCTCTGTAGATCATAGAGGGATGAAGAGATGGAGGTGGAGGAAAGGCATAGAGTGGAGTGAAGTAGAGGAGTGTTGCTATTGGATAGTAGTTTACAGGTCTCGGCCGATCTTCCTCTCTCGCTTGATGCAGTTTTTATGGGAGCATCGGGGTCTTTTGAGTGTCTCCAGCTCCAGATTACAATTAAAAACGGAAAACAGATCCGACTGCAAATGCCATAAATAATTTGCTTAAATAACTCAAATTTTTTGTTCACATTTTTTCAGCAGTTTAGCAGGTTGACGTATTAAAATCATAATTAATTAATTCACCATGTTTTTGCTCATTTTTTCCTCCACATTCATCATTTTCTTCACCCTCTTAGTTTTCATGCATTTTAACAGCAGCAGAGTTACTGAGGTGGTACAGTGAGCTTTCTCCTCTGGGAAAGACGCATCCTCGAACAGAAGGAAGGTGATCTTGTTCTCGCAGCATGCACACACACTCTCATCGCTCACACACACTTGCACATTTTGTTGGATGAACAGCAAATCTCCAAAAAGCCTCTTCTGTTCAATCGCAGAAACTCACTTACTGGACATTTATATTAGCACTGAACTAAAAATATTATTCGCACGACAGATTCTGATCACAAAGTCTGGTAATTTGGGTCGAACTTGTTTACATGGCAAATAAATGGCTTTTTACTGGCAACCTCAGAATTCTTTCACAAAACTGTTATAAACACAACCTGTGCAATTGAACACACTAAATATTTACAAGCTTACAATAAAAAATATTCATATATATAATGTAGGAAATTCTTTCTTTAAAGAATCACAGCTCATCCACTGCAGCGCTTCAGGTACCACAGACACACACTTCCTTTTACAGGGTGCCATTACTTTTTATAACATTTGTAGGATTTTTATAAGCACCATATTGCTCACTAACCTGCCACTGAGTTGGGTCTTGGCATAACTATTGAGGTGCTGTGGTGAGGTGGGGCGAGTCCGTCTGAGGGTAGCGGGGCAGCTGGGGAAGTCTTGGACGGGGGCGGGGCATCACTGGGTACTGGTGAGTCTCCGACATGGACGAGGGATGGTGCAGGAGCAGGACGGATGCTGTCTTTAACAGTCCCACCACCACCACCACCATCTTTTGCCCACTCCAGACTAGATCCACAACGCTCCTCGTTTTCACTGGAGCTGGTCACTGTGGCTAAAGCGTGAGATCAGATACAAACATTTAAAAATCCTGATTTTGTAATTGATCCTGTAATTGTGATAAATGGATTGTGTCCTCATATCATAAAGGTTTAGCGCAATACTGTATTTAAAAAAAATGTATGTTAATGGTATGTTCCTGACTTTGTAACGCCCAGGATGGACCTTTTGTTCCTTTTGTTTTCAATAAACGTACGTTCTACAGACGGCTCTTGTCGTCCTTTCCTTAACTGCATCCAAATAATAAGCACTATTCTGGGATAACAAAAAAAGAGCTTGTGTCCTACTTTAAAGCTGATGCAGACCTGAAATAAAGACACGATCGTCCCAGTTTCACCACTCAGGGACAGCTACTGGGACATCGCGTTTACCAGAGTGCTCGAATGAAACTGTACAAATGATGATGATTTCAAAGCTATGACAAAAAAAACACAAGAAACGAGCATAATAAACATTTCTAATATGAAAATCCTATGAAATCACGGTTGCGTCACATGATCTCTCCCCGCACACATATATTATACACAGCATCACAAAAAACTTCAGGTCACATGACCTGTCTGAAGGCAGGGGAACCGCAAGCAAGTTTGATCCCCAATTCCATACCCATTCCTCACTGTTATGAATAATAGGGGCCCCAAAGTGCACTGCCCCTAACAATTATCCAAACTAATGCCCCCACCCCCACCCCACAGGACACCATGTGTGTGAGATTCGTGATTGTTCAGAAGAGCTATTTGGTTCTCAGACTTGAACGGAGACCAACAGCACTTTGTTCCTACTGCTTTTCTGATCTTTGGGCTATACACTGCTTTCCTCTCCCAAACTCCGTTTTATACTTTTAGATACAGTTGAGTAACAAGATTTGTGTAACTTACCACAAAATAATGAAATATTCTCATCAATGTTCGAAAAGCCGAGACTCTACAATATTCTATAATATTCTACATTTTTTGTATAAACATTGTAAAACAGAGATTATTTTGTTTGCTGCTTGTTTGTTCTGTATCATTCTCCAACAAACATTCTCCAAAAAAGAAATAAACTAAATAAATAAATAAGTAGCGTTTGTTAGAATGACTGGCACAACAGGCTTGTATAAAGGGCAGTGAGACGGGATTGTGTTAGAACTGTTGTTTTTGATGCTCAGCCTGTAATCGCAGCGTGGGATTGAGGTGGTCTTACCAAGCATGACTCAGCCATCACTTTAGAAGAGAGAGTGAGAGTGTGTGTGTGTGTGTATTTTACCAATAATGCCGCTGTCCTTGCTCTCCAGCGTGGAGCTGGGGGTGGTGATGGTGGTGGTGCTCATGGTGCTGCACGGTCCAGAGCAACACGCCGGCGGTTTCTCCGCTGAAGCCGAGCCAAGTGGCAGACTGGAGGACGGGCTGTCTACGCTGGGAGACGCCGTGCTGTCAGTCAGGGTGGAACACGGACTCGCACCCTGACTGCTGACTGTACACTAACAACAACAAAAAACAACAACACAAGAATCACCTTCATGGAATATTTTTTGCATATTTTACTGTTTAATGCTTGTTTTTTGATGATCAGCCAACAGCAAAGCATTAATTCAGGGGATCTAAGCAGAGATGTAAAAAAACAATTTGTATAGCGCTACGCAACATTTATAAATGAATTATTACTAAAACGGACCTGCAGCAGGTAATCTGTAATTGGGATGGACACGTCCTTATTCACAAATTAGCTACAGATTCCTCGGAGGCTGTTACGAATAGCTTAAACCAGCATGTATAACAGAACGTTTATAGAGATTGAATTAGGAACTTTAGGAGAATCATTGTTGGGTAAATTTATGATAAAATTATTATTGTTTTTAAGTTTTTTATCCCTTTTTTTCTGGTTGATTGTAAAATGTCCCCCTTTTTTTTTTTTTTTAAACAGGTGTCTTCAAACTACGTCTCGGCGCCCGGATATGGCCCACCACCACATTTGGTCTGGCCTTCTAAACAATGGCGGAGACGTATTTATCTGTATTTAATAATAAAGGTTGGCATTTTAAATAAAATCCCACCTTAGTAAGGTAGCCTTATTATTTGCTCAATTGGCCACCAACAGGGCACCAACCAGCAGAATTTCAGACAGACAACAAAATAAACAAATGATTGGGAAAGAGAAAATTCGATTCCGAATGCAGGAAATTTCACCAAAAGTGGACAAGTGATTATTTATTTAATGCAACACTTTATTATTTGTTTGTACAATAATAAAATAAACTAATGTAACATTAGGAGGTGAAATAAAGACATTTATAATCATCATTAAATCAAACCATTCCAGAAAGGAACAATGTTGTGGCCCTCAGAAATAAAGATTGGGGCCCCTGCTTTAAATGTGTCATTTTTCATATCTAAATATACTTTTGCTTGAGGAAGGGATTAGTGTGATTACACCAATGAGAGACATCAAACATTAATCAGCTCTGAATCCACCCTCATCCCCCCGCCTTTAGGATCATCCAGATGTGCTGGAATCACCTGCCAGAGCAGGCATCACCCCGAGAGAGCTCACCAATCGTAACGCTACGATATTCATGAGGAAGAATGTCTGTGTGCTTGTTCTTATCCAGAGATAAGATCCAGCCCTAGATCCAGTTCTGTCCTCTCTCTCTCTCTGTGCCTAACTCTATATAGGTCAGAGTGATGGGTTGTGAGTGAGTGTGTGTGTGTGTGTGTAATCAGTGTACTGGAGCTCTGGTCTCCTGAGAACAGCCGCCTGCCAGCAGTCCACTGATGAAGGACTCTCATCTCTCCACCCACTTTAAACGTGTACTCATACTGTGTACACAAACACACAACCTCACTTTATCGCTCTCTCTCTCTTTCTCTCTCTCTCTCTCTCTCACACACACACACGCGCACGCATTCCTCCCCAACAGCTAAATGCCCTTCGACCAGTGATGCACCTGCTCGGCAACGGTTTCTCCACCCTTTCCAGCGGCGTTTATCTTTATAAGAACATACTACTTACGCTGAAATCTCTCCTGTATGTGATCTGATCGTTAATAATCATTCTATACATCACCGCTGTGTATCAGCAGATGATTCAGGACATGATACTGAGCAATCGAAATTCCCTTTGACATATAAGAGGTCATTGTGCTAAAAACATCATATCAGTTTCAGAACTTACAACTTTGTCGTTACTCTAAAAACAGCTTATATTGAAGGAGGTCAAGTTTTCGAATGTTCTACTCGATGATGTAATAGTGTGAATAAGCTCCGCCTCTGCAGCAGAAGATCAACGCCTGTTTCGACATCACTGTGATGAGCATGAGGAACTGTTTATATTAATGTTACGTCATCGCTATTGAGTGTTCAATATATAGAGTGTTCTGATGAAGGGGTCAAAAACAGGAGAGAAAAATAGACAGTTTTAATTAGGATGTTTTTGATGTTAAACTCTGGATAACTTTATAAATTGACCTCAGAGAACAGTATAAAAAAATAAAACTCAGCTACTTTATCACTCCTTTAATATTCAAAATATGCAAATACGTCTCATTGGTATAGCCACTATTTGAAAAAATCCTAGCTATCGCTATGGCGAGTGTAGATCGTTTGTACTAACAGAAGTTTTGCCCAGACACGCTGGAGTCTTGAGTCTGTGTGTATAAATAATCAGTTTGTGGAATGGAGTGGATTCAGGAGGTAAAATGTGCAGCCAATAATAACCACTAGCTTTTTTTTTTTATTTCGGCCACACAGATTCATAAAATGCAATAAAACCCTCTTATGACTGATTTAGATCCCTGATATACACACACACACACACACACGCTACAAGACCTGGTCGGAGTGCTACACTTATTACGAGCCGGTAACTGATGATTAAATGTCTAAAAAAAAAAGTTTGATCTGTGTGTAAATAGAGCAAAACCGCTTGTTGCGCATTATAATCAGGATGTAATGATATAAATGTGTTTAATTGTTTTTAATGCCACAGGTGAAAAGTTGAATGTTATAATCCTGTCGTGTGTGTGTGTACCTGATTTCTCTCCTCCATGGCGGTACGGTGTGATGAGACGGGGATGGCGTCTCCCAGTAGGAAACCCAGCCGTGTCATCAGTTCCTGAGCAGCAGGGGAGGAGCCAGACTTAACTGGCAAAAGAGGATCTGTCAAACACACACACACACACACACACACACACACACACACACACACACACACACCACCACGCACCACAAACATGCACACACAAACAAGTACAGTAATGATTGCACTCACATTTACTACATGTCGAGTTAAGTTACAGGTACTAGAGTCAAACACACACACACACACACACACACACACACTCCTGCTTTGACAGTGTATTTCTGTTAAAATATCAACTCACCCAAGATCTCTGTAGCTACCGGAGCTCCTCTTCCCTCTCTCTGTTTCTCTTACAATCGCTCCCTCGATTAGAGTCTCTCTCTCTTTCTCTCCCTCTCTTGCACGCACGCTTTCTGTTCACCCTGAACTGACACACCCTCTTTCCCTTTCTCTCTCTCTCTCTGTCAGATCCTCTCCCTTTCTCTCTCTCTTAGCTCTGTTCGCGTAGCTGGATTAAGGATGTAGAAACTACAATAACACCGACTGGGTATCTAGAGCCCAGTGTGTGTGATGTGAGTGGTGTGTGTGTGTAGTGTCTCCGCTCACGACGAGAGGACGGGCTTTGAATCTGAATGAGCCTTATTCTGCTTCGCTGCAGTCGTATACATACACACACACACACACACACACACACAATACCGCCACACTGGTTGCTTGTCTGCTGTGCAACAGCTGTGTGCTTTTACGATACAATACACACACACAAACAAACAAATGTATACACAGTGTCATGATACACATTTATGAATATGTTCAATTCAGTGTAAATGAAGATTTGGGATGTTGGAAAACTGCGAGTCATTGAGCATCAACACAACTGTTTATCTACAGTCTGTCAGCAAGCTGTCTGTCTCTTACTCTGTCTGTCTCTCTTTCTTCTGTCTATCTTCGCCTGTTTCTCTCTGTCGGTTCGTCCATTTCTTGTTTGTAGTCTATTTTATGTCTGTCGTTCTCTGTCTCTTTCTCCCTTTCCCTGTCTGTCTGTCTGTCTGTCCCATTTCTGCTCTCTCTCTCTACCATACTTACCATCTCTTTATTTGTCTCTCTTTCCATCTGTCTCTTTCTGTTTGCCCATTTATATGTTTCTCCATCTCTCTTTGGATTTCACAATCTTTTATATGTTTGTCCATAGCTCTCCGTCATCTCCTCCTCTCTCTCTCTCTCTCTCTCTCTCTCTCTCTCAGTCTCCTTTCATTGACATCCCATCACTCATGCATTTCACCTCCTAGTGTCTTCATTTATTGATGCTGCTGGACAGATTTGTTGAGATTTAAGCGGACAACAGAGGCTGTTCTCCGTCTCCGTCTTTATTTCTCGGGCATCGGTGAGCTGTTAATAATCCAGTCACGCAGGTTGATTTTATATAAAAGCTGATTGTGATTTTCTTTATTGCTGTAATAATTCTTGTTAATCAGAGTAATAATCTATTTAATATAATAATTCGGCTTAATCTAAACATAAACAGACTCATAATGAGGTTGGATCCTACACCATTTAGGTGCCCACCATCGGGCTCGTTCTCTTAGACACAGAATTATAGGGCAGGCTAACCCGAGTGCTGTTTGCCCTCTTCAGCATCCTGGGACAGGGTGATTGACAGGTGAGGAGTATTATGCCCCTCCCATATGCAGTTTTACTCCAAACTAAGAAAGTGATAGCTCAGTGGATAAGGTGTTGGACTGCTGCTCAGAATTTTGAGAGTTCAATTCCCAGGAGCACCAAGCTGCCACTTAAATCACAGGTGCCCCTAAATCACAGGTGAATCTGGAAGCCAGTTAAGACAACATCCGGTTGCCAGCTTTCCGCAGATGTCCACTTTCTCTCGTTTATCTATGCCTGCCAAAAAAGACAGCCCTCCCTGAGAGCCTGCGTCTCCTGCTCAGAGTGCGAGTGTATGCAGAGGTATTTACACACACACACACACACACACACACTAAATCTTCAGATTAAACAGCAGAAAAAGGTGCCAGTATTCAAAAACTTCAGACAAGCAGTTATATTTAATGTCAACATGAAAACTTTTACTTTTCTCCATCTATTCATCCGTCCACCCACCCACTCATCCATCCATCCATCTATCTCCTCCAGTTAATCATCCATCTATCTCCTCCAGTTAATCATTCATCTTTGCTCTGCTGTCACACGCTCCACATTCTTCCTCATCTTAACACTGCAATCTATTTGCATGCTAAGATCTGCTTGGCCACCTCCTGTCCAACAACCCCCTCCTTTTTCCTCACCTCCGTTCTCCATCCTTCGATCTCTCTCCACATCATTGCTCTTGCTTTTTCACACACAGCTTACAAAAAAAAATCTTTGCTCAGTACTTTAAGGTTGCCGTAAAGATTAGATAATATAAAAAAAATCTGGAAGTATAGAATGAGAGAGAAGGAAGAATTCATAAAAGACAGACGGACGGAGAATAAAGTAATAAAGTGACAGGATAAATCAGAGAGAAAAAAACAGACAGAAACCGGCAGTCTGGAGGCATGCAGGGACATCTGTTATCACAGGATCCAAGTCCAGGAGAAGAGTCCGCCATCAACCATATTAACAGGACGCCCATTTTTCTGTCATGCTGTAAAGAACAGAAATATACACAGGAACATGTTCACCTCCAGATCATCTCAAGGATGCTGCTGCTTCTGGAAAGGACACATAAGGTCTGTCATGTCTCTGCAAGAAAACATGTCCATCATTGAGCTTCATTAGAGAATCGTCTGCTCATAACAATCACTGTTCCAGCATGACAATGTGACTGCGCACAAAGCCCCTGAGCTCCATCACATCATGCTATGTTCTGGTTGGAGCGGAAGAACTCATGTATTCTGCACTGCACACCTTTGGGACGAACCCTTTTTGTATCTCACTGAGTTTATGAAGGAACATCAGGTGGAAAGCCTTCAGAGAAGACTGGAGCTTAGTGAAGGAATAGTTCCCCAAAACAGAAAATTCTGTCTTAAAACAAAGAGGTGGAAGTAGGGATATAAGAGTGTTAAAATTATAGTGTTAGAATTATTTTTTCTATTTATTTAATTTATCTTATTATCTTCTGGTTTTGTCAACATCAATGCTTGACACTCCAATCCAGTAGGTGGCACCAATTGCGATAAAACATCAAAGAAGCTGCAGAGATGAAAATGTAAAATACAGTAGTTAATTTTGTTTTTTTGTTAAAGAAAATTTTTCTCGTAGGGTCGTAATATTGCATTTGCACTGATGTCCATGAACTACTCTGCCGATCAGCCTGGTACTTTTCTAAGCTTTGAATTCGGCAGTTTTCTTGTTGTCTATGAGGAACAGAAAGCCCTCAGATTTCAAAAATGAAAGAAGATCTTACTGGTTTGGAGCAACATGAGCAGAATTTTTATGAAGAAATTTTTATTTTTCACAATAAACGCAGTAAAGATGGAAGTTCATGATCGGAACATCATGGGTTTATATCCCAGCACAATCAAGCTTCCACTTCTGGGCCCCTGATTGGTACATTTTTGGCATTTCGCAGCACCCTTATCCAGAGCGACTTACATTCATCTCATTTTTTTATCCACTGAGCAGGTTAAGGGCCATGCTCAGGGGCCCAGAAGTGGCAGCTTGCTGGGAATTAAACCCATGAGCTTCCGAACAGCAGTCCTTAACCACTTGGACAGTCGTTTCTTCTTTCTTTTCTTATGTTACACTTTAGTCCGCAGAGTTTGTAGGTTTATGTGTTCGGGCATGTGTGTGTGTGTGTGTGTGTGTACATTAACAGAGGCTCCGTTTAATAAACTGCCGCCGTGTCGTTAATCCGGTTTCCGTTTTCTTTGGACAGTTTAAGTGAAGGCCCGCTGCTGGACTGACGCTGCCGTTTTACAGTAACAGTAACTTTTCCTCTGAATATGACAAGTAAATTACAGGCTTGTCAATTCCAGGGTTATTTTTTGCATCTAATGGCAGAAACATGTGCAGAGCAGCAGAAGGAACAATCGCTGAAAAACCGCTCGAGAGCAGTTTTAACATTAATCAACAATTTTAGAAGGCTTCGATGGGTGAAACCGTCAGCCAGTTTTAAACACGTTCAGTCATGAAGTTCGGTCCAAGTTTTAGGTTTTCTGTATGGACACGTTATCAGACCTACACAATTATATCTGAAAAAGTCGTGTTCAGTAATGCGATCTGGTGGTCGAATGACTCAGTCGCCCATTACAAGTTTTAAAAATCCTAAAAGATTCCTATAATCCTACAATCTGTTGTCTTTGATTGCTAGTTGTATGTATATGTTTACCAACAGGCGATTATTGCGTGTGTGACGTCTCCTATGACGACCGTCAAACCGGACCTGATGATGCAATAAGCATATCAACTTCAATCCAATTCAGAGAAATATTAAAACGAATCAGGTGGAAAGAACAGGTAATTAACGCTACAGATTGGCTTGTTTGCTGCTGGCTACTGTTTACCAAGAGAACACGGGTTACTGATCGTGTCACAGATTGATGATGTAATAGACTTCCTGTGTGTGACCCTACAGTGTGACATGGCGATCATATTCCCACAGTCTGACAAGCAACAATCTCAAAAGACTATTAAAAATCACACAACGCTCGGCTTAAGATTTACAAAATTTCTGAGCATTATAATGTTGGACTTAATCATGTTTCTGAGTTCATCTAGTATGAATTAGCTTTGCGTAGTAGCCTTTAGCATGTATGTCATGTAACCGATGTGTAATTAATGACAACTGTTTTTTACGGCCCCGAGGAGAACGTGCTCACTGTAATCTCCATTGGAAAAGTCGATGGCACACGGATCTGACAGTCAGCATCAGTTAACAATCTAAAAACCGTCCAATGATGATAATGAAAGAGGAGTTTACCAAAGACGCTGAATCATGCTGCATGTCCAAACCATTCATAACTGAACAAATCATCAGCTATTTATAGAAAGAACATGAAAAGGGAACAGTGAGGTCTGGCATTAAAAAAATGTTTCTGTGATCTGAATGTACTTTCGGTGAGACGGCAGAAAAATCCATTTGGAAAAACATGCGTCAGTTCGATCAGATGTTCCGCCGCTGACGCCGCTTAACGTAATTAAATGCTTGTTTCTGTTGAATAAGATTTTAAAAATCTCATTAAGGAGCAGAGCCGCTGTTCTAGCAAATCAAATCAACATCTCCTGACCAATCAGAGCCCAGCAGCGCTGTGGGACCCGTCAATCTCCTTCACAATCTTCATGTATTATCACTACTGTCCAGGTTAGACTACTGTCCACAGCAGTGTTAAAAAGCAGAAAAAAGACAAATGACATCACAGGTCATACGGTCGGAGAAATATTTAATGCACACTGTGGAGGTCAACAGGTTCTCTGAATAAAAGAACAAAGAGTCATGGGTTTAAGTTCCAAGTTGCCACCACTAGGCCTCTGAGCAAGGCCCTTAACCCTCAACCGGTCAGTTGAATAAAGATGTCTGCCCACCGTTTACAGGTGTTCACAAACACCACACACACACACAAACACACTCATGCAACGTCTTTAACGTTTATTGCCAATTTTCCTCTTAAAGCACATAAAACATTTAGGCGCACAAATAATAGAACAATATATGAAATGATAGAAAGATGGAAAGAGAAAAAGACAGATAGAAAGACATGTGAGAGAATAACAGAGATAGGAAGAAAAAGTTGGACAATACAAAGATGATGGGGAGGAGAACGTGAAGAAAGATGAAAACAGACAGCGTGAGTAAGTGAGTGAGTGAGCGAGAGAGTGCAGCATCTTTATCCTCAACCTAATCCTCCGATCAATCATACTTTACAAGTCTACAAGTGCAAAATTATTATAGCTGAAGAAAATAAGAGAAACTGCTCACCAAAGTTCTCCTCGCTCCTCAGACACCAGCTGAGCGCATCCACCGGAATACGGGAGCTCTCACCATGCTTCGGCTTCCTGACAGAACCTGCACACACACACACACACAGCCAGATAACCAGAGAGCGGATAAAGAGAAAGGAGGAGAAATGATTAAAAGGGAGGAGTTAGGGGAGAGAGTGAGAGAAGCAGAGAGAGTGAGAGAGCGAGCAAGAGAGGGAGACACAGACAGAAAGAAAGAGACAGAGAGAAAGAGTGAGACAGACAGGGCGAGACAGAGAGAAATAGATAGAGAGAGGAGAAAGAAAGAGAAAAGGAGAGAGAGGGAGACAGAAAGATAGAGAGAAATGAAGAAAGAGAGAGATTGCCAGATTGCAGAGCTAAATATTTCCAGATGGAGATATAAGATGGGTCGAGAGAGTGAGCGAGTCCTTGTGTGTGTGTGTGTGTGCGCGTGTGTTGCTCTGTTGCACTCCCAAACAGATTTTGCCCGTGATCTTGTGGCTGTTATTGATTTATGCACTTAAAATAGCTCCTTGTGTTTGTACAGTACTGTCCTTCCACCCAAACCTTTTAATTCAACTTACAGCTATTTATCACCGTGTGTGTGTGTGTGTGTGTGTGTGTGTGTGTGTGCGCATGCTCATCTCCCTACCTCAGCCTTATCGAGAACGTTCAAAGCCAGAATGTCTTTGAAGCACATTCTCCCCCACACACCTGTTAAAACCAGACGGTCTGATTCAGGAGGGAGGGATGTCGGCTCTAGAGCAGGTATTTTTGAGGGTTCTGTTTAGGTTGCAGAACATTTTGTTACTCCACTTTCAGCCACAGGGGGCGCTTTGTGTCTCCATCAGTGAGCTGAGGTCCTGCGGTGGTCCGTCATGGTACAGCTGGGGTTTTTTTTTTAATTAAAATTTATGGGTTGCCTTTAGCAGGAGGAATTAATTAACCAGAAATGCTTCAAAAACATTCCAGCGTTCAACATTCCGTTAGTTTAACAGGTCAGGGTTCGAGGATAGAGCTGCTTTTTCACATGTGGCACCGGTCACGAAGCTCCTTACAAATATTTAATTGATCGTTCAGGCTTTTAAGTTGCACTGAATTAAGGTGCCGAAATCTGCGCTCTGATTCGGTTCTAGTATCACACTGGGTTTCGGTACACAACCCTATTTATAAGATTTGCAAATCTTTGCATTCTGTTTTTATGAGGATTTTACACATCTTTTTCACACACACTCACACACACACACACACACACACATTTTTTAATCTGCATTTTGTTTTGTTTCAGGGACGTGTTGTGCATCTTTCTGTTGTTTCTGCATGGAGACTCGCTGCTTTAAGTAAAAAGGTACAGACTGTAAAGAGATTTTTCAGGTGTTGTCATAGCAACCAGTCGACCCCTTTTAACGCCTGGCTGAATCAAACAGGTTTGTCCATCTGTTGTATGAAAAGTTAAGAGGAACTCTTTCACTGAATTTAGCAACCATGACCAACAGATGGCGCTGTGCTCCTACAAAACAGTTCCTAGAGCTCTTCGGCAGGCATTACTTTACGCGTGACTACCGATGGTAGTGCTGGGGGGGGGCAGTGGAGTGTACCTGGAGACTTGGTGCTGGGTTTAAGAGGAAGCATGTAGGGCTGACGGGCAGGAAGCATCGGGGAAGATGGCAGAGACATGGACACGCCTCTGGACAAACCAGGTCTCTGGACGTCCTCTGTGGGGTACGGCTGTACAGGCAAGGGGCCGCTGCCGACATCACCTGGAACCACGAGCCCTCCTTCCAGAGCCCTGCGGTGAAACCTAGGACTGAAAGCTTCACCGCCTGGGAAAATATAACAAAAATGAAAAGCAGACATTTATCAGAATGGAATCAATAGTGTCAAATTTCTGCTTTTGTGAAAGTTAGCGTGAGATTTGTGCAGTCATTAAACTGCTGACCAGAAGCTTGTGGGTTCAATTCCCTGTGCCACCATGCTGCCACTGTTAACTGTTAACCTTAAATCACAACTGCTTAGTTGGATTTTAAAAAATTCACAAGTCGGAAATGATGCAGTGTGTGTGTGTCGTGTGCTTATTCGCGGTGCCTTTAAAAGGCAGAACATTAAAGTTGTGTCTGGCGGTACTGTGCGCGTGAGCAGCTAAGCACCTGAACGATCGTGAAAATAGGTTACCAAGGGTGTTAACTGCGGCCTTTAAAGTCCCAGAGGCATTGTGGGATTTTAACTGCATGATGCAGAACAATGTACATACACACAAAATCCACCACATCGTCATCAGCAGCAGCACCACAACGCTGGTATTTATCTGTTCTTTTAAATGTTTCATTCTTCCAAAAGGTTTTTTTTTTCCATGTTTGCAAGAGTTTTTAGGCACTACGTCTTCAGCCTTGTAAAAAATCTCATTACCGCCGGTGGCACTTTTCTCTCCAGCCAGTTAAACCCACAGTAAGGAGAGACGACCGTGCTGCCAGGGACAGACGCTCCAGCTCGGCTCCGCGGTTAGTTTTTTAAGGGTTGTTTTGCAGCCTCAGGGGAAATCTGAGAGCTAATTTTTACGACGCCAAGCCGAGAGCAGCTCGTTCTGTGGTCCGAGGCCTGATGCTTTAAAAACGACTCTAAATACTTTCATTCTGAATGCTTTTCATTGAACTGAGAAAAAAAAAAAAGTGTGTGTGTGTGTGTGGGCCAGGAACAAAACCAACCTCGAAAAGCACAGACCTTCCAAACTTCACACAGAAAAGACAAAGCAGAATGTGAGCATGTCAGTGTGTGTGTGTGTGTGTGTGTGTGTGTGTGTGTGTGTGTGTGTGTGTGTGTGTGTGTGTGTGAGAGAGAGAGAGAGAGAGAGAGAGTGAGTTGTGAAGTCGGAACACTTATCCCCTTCTTACACTGTGAGAAGCTGGTAAGTGTCAGCGATTGTGTGAGGAGAAGTTCGTATTTGGAAACTGACGTTAATTCTGCACCAAATGGCCGTCAGTTTCCACTCCTACAGACAGACGCTGAACTCTGCGGCCGTCACACGGACCTGAAGCGTGAAGCGCTTAAAAGCTGGAAGATGGTCAGTTTGGTGCATTTTGAGTTTAATTAAATATCGAAACTGCGTCCTGACAGATTCACAGAAAGGTTTGTGCAAAGCTACATGTTTAAGGAGTGTTTACATTTAGCCACGTTTACAAAACTCCATGAAGTGTTTAACAGCTTACAAAGAGGTGAAATTTAACCACAACTTCCAGTAATGCAACTCGGCCAGTGCAGAGCGTCAGCCACCGTAAACACACAATAACAACGTTTTCTGTAAAGGGTGCCATTACTTTTGTCTGTAAATTTAAAAAAATAATTGTGCATTTAAAAAAACTCAGCATAAAAATTGCAGTCTCTCATTAACCAATGATGTGAAGTTCATTCATGTGAACCAGCACTTAGAATACACACACCTACAAGCTAACTAAACTATGGAGCGTCATGTGATCCCCTGCTACACCGTCTGTGTTGTGTGTTTCTGTGTTCATGATTCTGCAGTCAGTTCTATAGTTCTCCTCCGCTTCGCTGCCTCATTTAGCCACGATTAAATATTTATTGTGCTATAAATTATTTATAAAGGGGGTAAAAATCAGGGTTTGGAGCCTCGCTGCAGCTGAAGACCTGCTGACGAAGCTTTACCGTGACTCGGTTCTAGCCAGGTTTAACAGCTGATTCTGTCAGAATGTGTGAAAGCCTTAGATTTCCTGCAAAGTTTTTAATCAGATAAAAGCTGAAATTAAACTTTCAGCTAAGCTCAGGGGTCACCAAGCTCGGTCCTGGGGGGCTGGTGTCCTGCAGAGTTTAGCTCCAACACAAACCAAACACACCTGAACTAGCCTAATCAACTACTTGCCCGAAACTTACAGGTAGGTATTTTGGGGCAAGTTAAAGCTAAACATTGTAAGACCCTCAAGGACCACCGACCCCCGGTTGAGTTAATACACCGATAAAAAGATTTAATATGAAGATGATCCCACTTATTGAAATGCTCAACTAGACTTTAATCAATATAAGAAAACAGAAATAAAATGGAAAAGATTTGTGAAGTTGAACTTAGGGATCAATATAACTAAACTATATGAACTAAAACTAGTGCTCTTGGCGGCAGGCAGTTACAGATAAATGATCAACAAGATTATATTATTTTCTTTGTCTTGTTTTTCTTCTTTAAATGCCGTTACCTTTAAAACAGAAACCTTTTGAACAATTTAACACTTATAGATTCACACTGCACGATTTAAGCCCTGATTTCCACTCGCCGACAAATTTAGCGAACTGGTCGAGAAATGCTCGTTCATGCTAATGTGAATTACTATTTACGCGAGCTGAAGGAATTGTAGAGGTGTCACTGAGGCCCGGGAAATATTTGGCATGCTGAATATCTGGACCTGACAGCGATTCACAATCTGGCAGTGTGAAATAAGGACAGAAAAGACAACCAGACAGAGATGTTGTCAATTCTTCCTATTGTAAAGTTATGCAGTGTGTAACCTCCTGTCGCAGAGATATCAGGCATCTGAACAAAGCAGCAACTGAATGTTACGCAAGATGGTCGTGCAGTGAAAAAACAACAGTGATCAGATGACTAAAAATCATACAGTGTGAATCCGGCATAACTTACAAATCTGGGAGATGAATTTCCACTGCCAAGCTAGAAAAACTTCTCACTGAAACTATTTTTTCTACAAACAGTGTAAATTAATATAATGTTGCTTTGTTCATGTTACTGAAAATTCCATAAAGTCATCTATTCTGCAGCTGTTCAAGTTCCTCACTGTTATTAAAGTTACACTGGAGACTTCTCACATAAATCTTACCACACCAACAACTTACACAAATCTGCTTATCAGCGTGTAATAACACTTTTACACACCTGCACCAGTACCAAAGCCGCTGTTAGAGAACATTCATCAACACCAATTTTATTCATTGTTTTATTCATTGTTGAAAGTATTTCAAGAGTCAATTTTCCCAGAATGCACGTGAGTCACGAGAGTGTGAGAGAAAGCAAAAGAAAAAGTGCAAGAGAGAGACAGAGAGCGCAAAAGAAAGCGAGAGAGAGCATAAGACAGCGAGAGACACAAAGAAAGAGAGAGAGAGAGAGAGAGAGAGAGCAGGATAACTAAGGATAAGTTGTAAACACACATCACGCAAGCACATCTGGGACCTGAGCAACAAAACGTTGTATTTCACATCTTGGAGTTATTACATTGATGAAGTCCGTTACACGCTGGCGTCCGGACTCTTGCAACTTAAACATCTGTCTGCGCTCGTTTCAACGAGTTTGGCGCTTGTTTGTTGTTTTTTTTTTGATGACACAAGCAGGAAAATAGCAAAATGGTGTCATCAGTGAACTCAAAGCCAAGAACAAAAATAACACAGTGAACACTGAAAAAAACCCAACATTTCTTTTGTGTCATGTGATCAGATAAAACGGCATTATTTCAGGTCACATGACACTGCAATCATTTTCACTTTAAAAGCAACGACTTGTCAGACTTTTTATCCCTTTATAGTTATAATTAACGTTATGGAACATCTGTAAACTCCTCAACATCTGCTTACAGAATACATTACTGTATCGATGTACTTTTTTGTTGCGCAGCCACTACATGCAAACCTGCTGTTGCTATAGAAACGATAATGTATTAGAACAAGCAGAATTAGCGTTCCCGGAGTGTGTGGAAGACACAAAGAGAGCGAGGCAGTCGAGTCAGTGGAACGTGGGCTTCATCACGGCTGAAAGAACAAAAAAAAAAAAAAAAAAAAAACAAGCCTGCTGACTCACAAGATGACTGTAGTCAGAAAACAGACAAGTCACACACAAACACACCCTTTTTTACCCCAGGGATACACATTTACCTGTCCACACCTCTTCAAAATCAAACTTTTCAGCATAATCCCCCAGAGCATAAGAAAAAATAAAATGAAAAACTCAATCTGGATCAAAACAAAGAACAAAAAAAAGGATTTTACAATGTCAATGCAAAAAAGGAGACAAGACGAGACGAGAAGAAGTGTAACCATCTATGAATGTTTTTTCAAATAAAAACATCTTTATGTTCTCATTTTATACCTCTTACACTGCAGATCATTCTCTCTCTCTCTCTCTCTCTCTCTCTTACACACACACAAGCATCTTAACATTTTGTTTTGATCTTATGTTACTATTGAGAAATTCGGGAGAATTTCCTAAAATAAAAGCACTTAGGACTTTTGGGAAACAATAAATAAATAAATATCAGTTATTATATATTATATATATATATATATATATATACACACACACATTATATTATACATACCTTATTAATACATAAAAATAAAAGAACAACGCTGAAAAATTGATTGGTCTTGGCACAGTGTGTGTGTGTGTGTGTTTCTGCAAAGCTGCTCGTGTCTATACACCTCAGCGGAGCTCCCTCTCTGCGCTTAGAGCGGTTACGTAATCTGCGGTGTGATTTAGGGAATGTAGGAGCTCATAACCCGACGGCGTTGCAGTGTCTGTCGCTGAGGTGCCAAGTTTCCACTGGTTCGTCTCAGCTTGGCTCTGAGCAGCAGAAATGGTGTGAAGAGGAACACAGGAGGCTTTGTGAGTGTAGTAAACAGCGCAGGAGAAATGATTGGCTCAGAGTCATCATTAAAACCACCACAGAAATGATATAAACTCACTGGTTGAGATATACTGCCTGTATAGAAAAAAAAAGAGTCACCACCCGGATTTAACTAAGCAGGAAATTACCCCTTGATAGATAAGAGCCTCCCATTGGATAATTACTGCATGGATGATTATGTTTTTGTTGGCAACAAGTTATTTAACTCAAACTGATTCAGTGAGAAACTTCACATTTTTTCAACATGTTTAAGGGTCAAATGTGGTCGGAAAAAAATCTTGGTGATTAGTGATCACTTGAATGTTTGGTGAAATCAAATTGTAAAAAAACAATAATAGAACTCACAGCTATGTTTAACAGCGAAAGAAGGAGCATTTCCACACACACACACACACACACACACACACCACGAAGGAAACTCCAAGGACTAAACAGCTGTGTAGCCTTAGGAAAACCACTTCATCAGTGAGGATAATTAAAAAAAAAAAAAAAAGCTTTAAATTGCTTTATAGTTGGATGGATGGATGGATGGATGGATGTAAATATGTATAAATGGAAGATTATATTGATGAATTTATGGACAGATGGATGAAAGTTGCCTCTGAAATCTGCAGACAGAAACAGACAGGTGTGTAAATAGTGTGTGTTGTATTTCTGGGCGCTTGCTCTACTTCTGGAGATTTTGGCTCTCTGGCGGTGCAGCACGCAGCCTCCGTTTAGTTTTGTTTTTCTTACTCTATTCACTCTGTTCTTTCTCTCCAACACTTTAATGTGTAAAGTTTTGTTTGCCATGTCTCAGACTTCAGCGTGACACATTTTAAGTGAGTGACGTTGAGTGCGGTGAGGCTGAGCGAGGTTAATTAGAGCGTCTCTGTTATAGAGGAACGTCTCTGAGGATGGGAATCAGGGCCAGATTGTACCGCTGTACCGTTACAGTGTCACGCCTGGAAGATACGACATCGTGAGGACGAGTGAAAGTGAGAAGGCAGCGCTGGAGTTCATATGCAAAGACGGAATAGAAGGTTTGCACTCTTACCTGTGTCCTTTTTCCTGCTTCCTCCCCCTCGTTCGTGTATATTCCTCTGTCCCACCTTATGCATGATGAATCTCCACCTTCTCTTTTCACTCCTGTGGAAAAAAACATTGTTGACTTAATCAGAAAAAAAGCAACCAGGAAATGTATAGATTTTATTTCAATTTAATAGGTTTGTAATTTATTTAGCTGCTGTTTAATTTACTTGATATAAATTACTTTTACATTCCCTTTTTTTCTCTAAGCTTTGGGAAGCAGGTTTATTCGTGAATGATTTGAAAATCAAGACTTCTTTTTACACAGCAAAACAACAATAACGATGCTTTTAAAGTGGACAATTGTGCTTTATCAAACCGCTAGAGATGTAGTTTCCTATAATAACTGCATAAATGTATTTTTATTAGAGCATTTCTTTTTTTCTTCATAGGGAGAAGTGGTTAATCAGTGGTAGGTGTCGAGCTGCTGATCAGAAGATTGTGGGTTCACTGCTGGGCCCCTGAGTAAGGCCCCCGACCCTCAACTGATTTTTTATTTAAGCACATAAACCTACTTATAATGCGATATAAGTAGGTTTATGTGCTTAAATAAAAAACACTGTTGCCCCGTTTAACATCATTATATAACTTTAAATTAGCGCTGCTGAGACATTGTAGATCATGAGTCAATATCAAAATGGCAGACGTAGTTTTATTGATACTTCCCGTAACCACACTAAAGAAACTTTTTAACAACATCTTTACCTCATCTAAAATAAAGCCATAAAGAAGAACACTGAACACAGGGTGGGTATGACTAAGCAAAGAATCTGTCATTGACAATGTTTTATTCCTCTTTTCCTACAGCAAAATGCCCAGGTTTACAATTATCTCTTTATTTGTTAATCAAAACCATCTGACCAATCAGAATAGAGAAATCAAGCTCTCTTTCTCTAACTTCTAACATTATTCACTCAGTTCTAACATCTTAGGGGATGCGAACTTCCAGAAAAGCCGGCATTGTGTGTCAACAACTTTTGCCAACACCCTCTGGGGCATCCTTTTAAATGAACAATCAAAGGAAATGCCGCAGTGTCTAGCATGATGTCAGTGGGCCTGAAGACGCCGCATAAGCCACGCCCATCTGTCCGCTTCCTGCTTAACCAATAAAACTGACTTTTTGCTTCTCCTATTTCTTTCTTATAAATGTCTCCTAAATCTTCTTTTATCCTGGTTTAAGGCATCTGTGTAGAAAACACCATGGATACTGTGCAGGAGAGCACATGGGAAAATCAGTCCGGTGATATTAAAACTGCATGTTGCGGACCGGCGGTTTGGGGTTTAAAGCGCGCCTAACGAACATTCATGTCCAGACAAAGCGCATGTGGTCTGTGCAGATTTCCTGGAGCTAAAAAACGACTTCGAAAGACAACCAATAGAAACAGAGCAAAGAAACTCAAAACATTCATAGTGTGGAAGTCTAAAAAAATCAAACCAAAAATTGTAGACGGTTTGTTTAAGCCACAAAGTCTGCTAGAAAAAAAAAACTAAAAAAAAAAAAAAAAGTTAATTATTTAAAATACACACATATTTATCCATTTAGAGTTGCTGTATTAAATTAATAGGTGTAAAGTGCAAATTCCTCTGAGTCTGAAGAATCCTTTTATTAATGTTAAACTCAGCCATATTTTCTTAACTGTATCAATCTTTATGTTTTAAATAAACAACAGAGTCTTTGCTACATGCCGTTTATCCTGGTGGGTGTAGCGTCCACCGCTAAGCACAGCGACACATGCAGGTGGTAAAGAGCTGAGAAAAAGGGCTGCACAATATATCGAAATTATTTCGATATTTCAATATTTGGAACATGACGGAAGACAGTCGACAAGCCGTGAAGCTTTAACAGCGAGCTCATCTTGATAAGCTTTTGAAAAAATGATGCACACATGTGGACAAAAGTTCGATGCAGATTATGTAAGTGGCAAAACAAAGAAGAAACTTTAGTCACCTCAAAACCAAGCACAGTTTGTATAAGCTCTGCTTGGCAGAAAAATCTTCTAACAGATAAATAAAACAGATAAATATGTTGTTTATCATTTTTTAAAATATTTTATCGCATATCAAATATCGCATTATTTAACATTTTATTGCAGATCGCATCTTTCCTCCATATCGTTCAGCTCTACTGAGAAACGTCTAAGAACCCACGCAGCCACCACAGATCTGAGGAGGACTTTTTGGGATGGATTATTGCCACCTTGCTAAACGACCGAACCCTAATTTGTTCCAGCTCAGTTTTACAACAGGGTCTGCTGCTAATTGCTCAGATTTGAAAGAGAGACCACATCCTACTGCTCCGAGACGTGGGCTCTGGAACACCTTAAGAATCCAGGGTTCCTGCCTCCGTTACCGCTTTCTGAGAAAAAGGTCACGGATGGCAATCTGTCTTATCGCACACAGCTGCAGTGTGATGTCATGACTCGAACCATGTGCCCGTTTTTCATTGCACATGTGAAAGGGTTAACACGGCACTGCAGACATCATAAAGCAGGAGAAGGCTGAGGAAAAACCACAGTATTTAAACCCCTTAACTATAAACCCAGTGCTCTTTAAATCGTTCTCACTCTTGTTTGTTGGGGTCATCGTTATTTATTTTGGAGGGTTTATATACTAGAACATGGTGCAGAGCCCAGAATTAATCTGCAGCATGTGGAGTTTTAAAGCTGCAGATGAAGCCCGTTGTGCTGAACGGGATTTGTTTGTTTGCAGTTCGGCTGAACCGATTTTCCGATACTTTTATGGTAGTACGCCTTTTTCAAGATTGAGAAGGCGTTTTCGTTGGCTTGTCCTAGCAGAAAGTTGTAACTTTTACTAAAGGAAGATGACTGATTAAACGTTTGTAAAGGTGTTTCAGTAAATTTATGAGAAAGGATTCTGTTCATTGTTGGACAAATAAAAATACATTCCATCTTCTGCAAAGATTTTGGACATCTTTGAAGCAGAGGCGGCCCAAGACATAAGCAAACTAAGCGGCTGCTTAGAGCCCCCTGTGGCTACCATGCAATGACAGTGTGGGTTTTTGTTGTTTTACATATTTGCCAATGAACTATAGTAATTATACAAAAATGCAATATTAAATGAAAAACCCCCACAAACGTGTGTTGGCAGCACAGAGGGGCTTCCTAATAAAATTCTGCTAAGGGCCCCCTTAAGGTTTGGGCGGCTCTGATTTAAAGGAACTTTTACACTATTCCTTAAACTTCTTTACAAACCCTGAAGTCTTCCTGGAGGGTTTTATGGCCGTGATATTGCTCATAGAAAGGTGGTTTGTGGATCAGAGCCATTAACTGAAGAATGATCCTCTGAGAGCCGTGTGGCATTTCAGATTGAACCAGGCGCTGATCTCATGAACAGAATTAAAAGCTGCATCAATGTCAATTCATCAAAAACCAGTACCGGAACAAACCGACATGCTCCTGTGTCCGTTAAAAATGATCGTGATTAAATCAAAGACATGAGGCCACGAAATAGCAGTGATTTCTCCGAGAGACTAAAAAGAGTGAGCACGCAGTCAGAAGCCGATATTAAATTACAGACTGGAGAAAACAGCATTAAGACTTTAATTCAGCAGAAAAGCAAAAAAACCCACACGACTGGAAAACTCTGGTCTGACCACCGCCGGCCCTCCACTTTTAATAACTGCCTAAACTGTAGTTTCTGTAAAATTATATGCTTCTGGAGGCTAAATCTGAGCTTCATTTGGGCAAAAGAAGCGTTCAATCAAACGACACGGGAGAAAAACGAAGGAAAAAAACACAGGAGAGAAAGAGAGACGGTGGGAGAGAGATAGCTGTGGTATTATATGGGTACAAATTTCTAAACAAAAAAAAATATTAACAAATGTTATACTTTTATTGACTGTCGAAAATTTTTTTTATTAAAATAAAAAATCCAGGAAAAAATTCTCTCATTGAATTGCTATAAAAAAGATATTTTATAAAGATAAATTTTCCACCTTATGACAATGTATTATGCCCAATATCTACTTTATGTATTATGCCTAATATCTACTTTATGTATTATGCCTAATATCTACTTTATGTATTATGCCTAATATCTACTTTATGTATTATGCCTAATATCTACTTTATGTATTATGCCTAATATCTACTTTATGTATTATGCCTAATATCTACTTTAGTAATATCTACTTTATAACATTGTTTGTTGGCCTGTTTTTCTGAAGGGTGCCAATACTTCTGATGGGATGACGTCATGAATTTATACGGACATGGATGCGTGACTGTTCCAGGTCAAAATCAAGGAAAGTTATGACAGAACCAGGGACATGCTGAATCACAGAGAGCGGCGGTTTAAAGTCTGATGCATAGGTGGCGCTGTTCCACTAAGTAAAGAGTACAAAACAAACGAGGACAGAGAATTTTAACTAGGTTTCATGGCTGGGACCCTGGAGAAAATGACCCTGTTTCCTTATATGGAATCCGTGTCCTAAATATCACTAGAAAATCTGACACTCATCTGGGCTTGGATGTGTTTTTAAACTCGTGACGTGATCATCCCTGCAACCATTCTGCTAATAGTAGCGTTACAGCTAACTGATGATATAACATCATAAACATCTGTGTGATTGGGACTCAAGGATGTGTCGTGAACAGATACACAAACACACACACATCTATAGGATGCATCCAAACTCACATATCTGAGTAGGTACTACATTTCAGTTAGTATGTACTTTCAGACTGTTCGTACTTCCCCACCGTTGATTACAGGAAATATGAATGAATTTCAGACGTACTATATCCACCATGTTGATATAGTCATGTGACCTACTTGGATGATGTTAAACGAGTGCAACCTCACCACAAGGAACAACGTTTTTCCTGAAGTATTTCAAGCTATTTTAGGCGCTTTTAAAGTGTCATGTCGCCTCCATTTCCGCCATTCTGGGCTCAGGGGATAAAGTAATGTGTCCATTGTATGTGTTCTTCAGAAACCGGGTAAAGGTAGTAAATCATCCTGGGAACTTTTTTTGCTGAGTTTTCCTACACACTAAGAATTCAGCCATACTTCTTGTCTTGCATGTGATATAGCAAAGAAGTGTAACATTTCAGACACAGCCTTAATGACATAAGTGAAATATTTTAAATTAAATAATAAATAAAGTAAATACAATACATTAAACGGCTGCTGCTTGATTTTCCTTTTCTAATAAATAAACACGTCAATTCGGGTTACGAGTTTCAGACACCAAACCGCTAGTTAGCGTAGCGAACGGCACAGTAAACGCCGTAACATCTGCCCAGCATCCCGTGTGTCACTCGATAGCTAGTCAGACATGCGCATTAGCAAGTGGAGTCGTCTGATCTCCAGGGTAAACGCTGCACATTATACTTAATAAAACCGGTTTATTCCAGTACATCCCATTGTAGTGTTTTTATACATATTATATTCATTATTTATACCTTTATTTTTCTTATTTAAAAACATGTAACATAAAATTGTGGTGTTTTTTGGGGACCCGGAACGAATTAATGGCATTTCAATTTATTTTAATGGAAAACTGATTTGAGATACGAGTAATTTGAGCTCGTAAGTCACGGCACCCCTGTACTACATTTAAGCGAGTACTGCATAGTTTTTTTATACTATATCATACTCATGCTAGCTTCGTTGTTGCTTTGGTAATCGAATCTTAAACTTAAGTCAGAGAAATGATGACTTGCGGAACTTACGGTACTAACGCAAAATATATTTAGTTCAATTCTACTGTAAAGTAAGACAACACCCCAGAGGCGGGGTTTATACCCTGAACCATGCTTTTCATTGGTTGAAATCAGGACCAGTGCAGGATGAGTCATCAAATCATTTACATTAAACTGATAAAATATAAATATCACCACTAATGGGAGTTTTTTGAATATATATAACATAAAGAAAGCCACAAAACAGTAGCTTTAAGACTAATTACTTACTTTTTATTTTCAGTTTATCAAATTAAAAGATTTAAGATAAATTATAACAGCTTAAAATTACCTTAAATACTGTAACATACATATAAAAAAAACATTATTTATATTTATATAATTAATTGAGAGAAAAGTTACCTCAGTAAATTAAAAACAAAACTTACCTCAGAAATTCTGCTGCGACCGTTAAAAAAATTACCTCAGATTTATCTTAAAAAGCGCACGCGCCTCCAAGAACTTACCACACGACAAAAAAAAGACCCGGTCACGTAAAAATTACTTAAAGCTTCATGTTTTTAACAAAAAAAACTCTAAATAAAAAGTAAGTTTAGAAACACGGACACGATTTTACTGTTTTGTTTAAACTCCAACTCGTCCCTTTGCGCGCTAACTGTAAACGCCAAATCTTCCTCGCGCGCGCTCAATCTTCCTCTCACACTCCTGACATCGTTCAGTCGGGAGCGCTACTGATTACAGACACACCCCCTTACGTAATCGACGTAGGGACAGAGGGCGGAAGTAGACGTGAATGAAAAGTAGATACATCAACTGAGCTGCCATATTGGATAGGGCAATGTTTTCTAATTAAAAAGGTTTTACTGACTTAAATTTAGTTTAAAATTTGCTTAAAATATGGCACAATCTGAATAATCCTAATAGTTATAAGTAAAAATACCCTTTTAATAGCTGAAAGTGTTTATGAATGAATTTTATGCAAAAAAAGGCTTTTATGCTCTCTAGCGCCACTGTGTGGATATTATCGATCATGTACTAAAATATTAACAGGTAAAAAGTAAAAATAAACACACATTACATGTACAAAAAACATCTTTATTTCTCTTTGTGTTATAATACATATCCATGTCTCCATAAAGTCCCTAATTGGTGGCTCCGCTCTACATAGCTTTGTCACGTGACACAGGAAGTTGTGCAGCAGTGCATACATTACACATCTGTATTACAGCACACCGACACATCTTTACACGAGTCCGTTGCACACACTACTCTGAACAGGAAATATATCAACGAGACTGGACGAGGGGGACATTTTGTTACCATTGCACAGTACAGTATTAGTAAGAGTTTTTACTCTGCCACAGATTTGAGATCAGCATAATTGCACGTGACAGACAGTAAAACTACACCGTTGACTTGTTTTAATGACTTGCTCATTCTTTATACATGCCATTAAAATAAACAACAAACCAACAAACCATAAATGTATGCAATAGAAAACAAAAGTTTGTGGTTCGATCCTTAGAGGGTTTAACGTCTGTGTGAATTACAGACTCACAAAATAATCATTAAAAACATGATCAATTTAATAAATATGACTGTTTTCGTTCCTTCTTTGGCTCACATACGGATTAAATAACTGTTTTATCTCGTTTCAATGTCAGATTAAAGTACTTTAGATTTCATTTAAGTTACTGTGATGCCCCACACACGCGCACACACACACACACACACACGCACACACACACACACACACACATATACACTGTGTATATGTGCAACATATCGTTCTAGTCTATTCTCTCGCTTTCTCTCTCATACACACACATGTAGACACACACACACATACACAATTGCTGCTATGTATTATTTCCGGTTATTTCATTTACACACATACACACAATTGCACAGTCCCTTAGATGAAAATGAACCCTTCACTTTCACAATACCTTCAACACACAGCTTTATAGGGATAATTTTTCCCCACACACACTCGTGTCTACACCCAGGAGTCTGGAGAAGCGGGGTAGGTCTGAGCGCGGTATGAAGGCCTGCGTGTGGTGGAGTAAAAGTCCACGTAGTTGGTGTTGCGCTTCAGCGCCTGCCTCTCGCTCACCACAGGGTACTGAAGCGGCTCGTCCAGGTACGGATCGTCGTAACCCATCGGAGACCCCAAATACATTCCGTACGAGTCGTACGAGCGCTGATTTGGCTCGTCCGAGTAATAAAGCTGGCCGAGTTGCTGGGAGATCAGAAACAATAAAAAAAAACAGCAGGCATGAAACACCAGGGTAAAACACTGTACGCTTTTACCCCCATTAACAAATCATCGTTAAACCACGGTGGCAAATATTACAGTGTGTAAAGCTGACAAGACAGTAAGAGAATAATATACAAACCTTTACAATACTTTATCTGCCTTTTAATAAAATATAATCATCTTATCGCTACTTAGCATCAGGTTTGCTGTGAATTCCAGCCATCGTTGCTGTATTGGCAAAGGATCGTTCAGCTTTTTCTTTTCCAGTTAATCATTTTTCAGCCAAAATTTGTTTAATTGAAGCCAAAAACAGGAAACCAGCCAATAGAATCGAATAGTTTCAGCAAAACTCAGGAAACGGAATAACGGAGCAGTTGTTGACCAACAGTAAAAAAGCTAATAATAAACGTGTCTGTAAAATGACTCACCTGTGACCTCTGATTCTCTTCATGAGAGGGGGAGGGGAGGGAGCTTATGAAGTAAGCGGAATGCTTTCCGGAGCCTACAACATAAAACAACCACAATAAATACAAGGAAAATAACTGTGTAGACAGTCAGACAGATATGTAAGACAGCTATATTTATAGATAGATAGACAGACAGACAGCCAAGTACGACAGCTATATCTATGAATACACTGATAGACAGACAGCTATCAAAGACAGCTATATCTAGGAATACACTGATAGACAGCTATCAAAGACAGCTATATCTATGGACACACTGACAGACAGACAGAAAGACAGCTATAAAAGACAGCTAGATAGATAGATAGATAGATAGATAGATAGATAAACAGACAGACAGACAGATAAATAAACAGGAAGACAGACAGAACGACAGCTAATTATTCCCATTCCACCTCACCTGTGTACAGAGTTTTGTTTCTGTTGGTGTCTCCGTAATAGTTATGGAGTTGCATAGAAGACTGAGCCCTCCTCTTACTCAACCGATGCTCTCTTATGCCTAGCATAGCCGGTGAGGACGTGGCACTGCCACCTAACATCACAGGAAAGATACACACAAGACATTCATCTTCATTCCTAATAAAAATATATTTATAATTTATTCTCCCCAGTTCACCTGATTGGATGACGGGGGACATCTGTAAGGTGCTCGTGGGAAGCGTGGGCTGGGAACGGTACCGATCTCGCTCCAGAGTGGACACTGGGGTGATGAAATGGTTCTGGTTCCAGCCGTCCTGATAAAACAGACAACAAAAATACACATCACTGAGCTACACCGTAACGTAGAGAAGCGCCAAAGAGAGAGATTGACATTTTACCCGTTTGTAGATGTTGCGCAGGTCTCTGTACTGCCACAGTGTGTTCAGAACCTGAGCTGCAGCTTTCACCACCTTCATGGAATATCTAAAGGACAAACAGAGAGGAGAGAAACAAAACATGGCATCCATGAGCAACAACTTTTTATAGCAACCAGGCAAAAAAAAAAAGCATAAAAAATAGCATAAAATCATATTGTTCTTGAAGAAAAATGTTTAATCGTAATTCTCAGCAGGCTAAAACACTCATACAAGTCAAATAAAGATAATTATTACTTTGCAAACCATTGCCAATTAGATCACTTTGCAAATACAGGAGGGTATCGAAAAATTTACACACACGCCAACAGATGGCAGCACAGGACGTGTTTCGAAACTTTTCGACAGCTTTTTCAGCTTTTCCGTTACACTGAAACCTCAGCAGAAAAATGGAGAAGCAGGTCATCATTGAGTTTTTAAAAAACAATTTTGAAACTAAATTTTGTAGCAGAGGAACAGCAAAAGTCAATCAATTGCTGAAATGTCCTTGTTCTAACAGAGAGCGCAGATGATGGTTGCTTAGCAGCGATATACCCCTCCGGAACGCTACTCACCAAGCCCTTTGCAAAGTAGGAGAAAGCACCTAACATACTTCACTCATATACATATCCTTTTTTTCCTGGTTTGCTGTTATTTATTTGTCGCCCTGATCTGTAAACCTAAAGTGAGACTCTCACCTCTCGCCTCGTCCTCGGCTGATGCTGACCAGCTTGTCGATGCCGCCCACCTGAGCTAGAGCGCGAGCGTTCTCCATGTTTCTGCTGGTGACCTCATGGAGAGCGCAGCACACCGCCGCCACCGTCTCATCTGACAGCAGCGAGGGTCCGTGCCCTGGGAGCCGAGTCACCAGATCGGGCATGGCGTATTTTCCTGTATGAGAGATGGGGCTTCTTTTTCATGGCTAGCAAAGAAATCGCTTAAACAATTTCAGTTTAAATTCGAGTCACTGACCAATCAGCTCTTTGTTCCTGGTGTCCAGAGCCATGTTGCGCAGTGCGGTAGCCACAGAACACACCACCCTGTCGTTATCCATCCTCAGCAACTCCACCAGGATGGGCAAACCCTTCTCCTTACGCACCGCCGCTCGGATGTAAGCGGCAAACTAATGCCACATGTACACACCATGCAGAAATATATCAACAAGTGAGAGAGAGAAAGACGAGGGTCAACTTTAGCAAGCGTGTCTGAGTTTAAAAATAAAAAATAAATCCAAATAATTCCAAACACAGGCCAGAAAGAGAGGAAAAAGACCTAATTTACATAGACTTGACTTTTAATTAGATTACGGCATCACAAAAAGCTTATATTTCTTTAATAACATGTCTCCCAGATATTAGTAAACAGCATCTCACCCTCCAGGTCCCAGCTGAAAGGTTCTGCAAGGACCCAGCTGCTCCCTCCAGCGTGGCCGGGTTTGAGCTCTCTGCCAGAAGGGTGAGGTACGGCTTCACGACCGACGGGTGCCAAAGCATTTCCGCCCCCTTCGGGGTCCCGGAGAACCCTGGAATTGGTCCAACACCGTCCCACTGCAAGAAAATCAAACAGTCCTTAACATTTCCTAAATTCCTCAAGTCCATGGTTGATTTATATCTATATTCTGTTAACGTAGCTTATATTGCTAACAATACAGTAATATGCTAAAGCTAAGCTATGTCCATAACTGAAGCAGGCTTGCCTGCTGATCCTGCCAAGACCTCTTCTTTTTCTTCTTCCTCAAACCCCAGCAGATAAAATCCAATTGCTTGTTGGATGGATCGTTGCCCAGGAGTGTGTCCAGTTCCTGGTTTCCCATCAGCCGAGACGGCGGCATCTCTAGCTCCAGACGATACGACAGGTTCCTCAGGGTGCAGACGCAGTTCTCCACGATCTAAAAACAGCACAGATGAACTCGTGGGAAAACCTTATTACAGAGCAACAAACAGACCAAACCTTTTTAATGTCAGAGTGTTCGTTAAAAGAAATCCCTCGGAGGAGTAGAGACAGCATGCGGTGTCATGATTTGCATTTTTATCACGATAAGATAGAGCACTTCCTGTTTAACAAGGCTGCCGATCAGCTGGCTCGCTTACCTTGCTGTCGAAGTCTGAGGTGTTGACGCACGTTTTGATGATGTAAAGCAGGGAGTCGATCAGACCTTCACAGCAGCGCATCTGCCTGCGTGCCTCTTCACCGGCCGAGCTAAGGTTTCTACCACAACACATACACACACACACACATTTTACTGGAATCAGTAGCAAGAAATATCAAAAGAAATAAAATAAAATTAGATTGCGTGATCGTGTGATACCTAAGGCATCCGGTGGTATTCCTCAGCACTAGAGAGGAGTGCAGCTTCAGCTTGTGGTCCTCTCTCTGCGGAGCGGCACCCCAGCCCGAATGAGGGATAATCACTGTGTTGGTGAGAGGTCCGAGAGCGTCCCGTACAATTGTCATCTTTACAGCGTCGCACGACGACAAGTTCCACAACACACCTGAACACAAACAAAGCTTTCAGAAACACATGCACTTCCAGCAGATCACCGACTCAGGTGAAGTCAAACGATAGATAGAACAATCAAGGGGGCCCACCGGTCACCAGCTCCCGGATGTCAGATTCCGAGGTTTTCCTCAGCAGACGGAGCAGAGCCGGGATTCCGCCGGCGTTCCTTACACACACTTTGTTGTCGTCGGTGGCTTTACCAAACACCAGGTTTCTGAGAGCGCCGCAAGCACTGCGCTGCACCTCCAAAACTTTGTGATCCAGTAGATCAACCAGATGCTGGATCCCTCCGAGACGACACACCTGCAGAAAAGGTTTCATTCGAGTTTGCAAAATTACTGGCACCCCTAACCAGTGAAATCTGTCAAAGTGTTGGTTTTATTTTGTTGATTCATTGTTGCTTATATTCCTTATATTTAAGCTGAAGGAGACAATAAGGACGGAGTTGACAGTAACTGCGTGTGTGCGTATGTGTATGTGTGTGTTGCACACCTCAGCCTTAATGCGGTTGTCTCCATAGCACAGGTGCTGAATGTAGGCTGCGGCGTTGGCCTGCACTGAGGGAAAGTGATGCTGCAGCATGCGGATGACCTCTGGCAACTCAGGATCTCTCCACGCAAACTCCCTACACACACACACACACACACACACACGTGTGTACTTGAGTAGTAGATCATACAGGGTCTTTTTGCATACTGTGATTTCCATACTGATATTTAATAATATGGAATGTTTTGGAAACAAACTGTAGCAGATACAAATGCTCTGTCCAAAATCACACACTTCCAAACTACATAGTATGTGAATCCTTAGTATGGAAATTACAATATGCAAAAAGATCCCGTATGATCTACTACTCAAGTACACCATACGATAGACACTTAAAATAGATAAAAAGTAATCCTGTTTTCTGTCTGTTCTCCACTAATAAGTGATATGTTCTGTAGCTTGATGTCGACTTTAACGTTTGATTGTGTTACCGAGGATCTTTATGAACGCTGTCTATCGACGGCGATCGCGTGGCGGCCATGTTGTTGTTGTTTCCGACTGCGTGCCTGCTGTAGTTGGACTCCGTTGATCGGTAAAGGTTGGAGTGATAGGTGTCAGTGTGTGAGGGAACGGAGTACGCCCCTCTCTGGTAGCGTAGGGTACTACACTGACTAGTGGTTCTCGGAAGAGTCCCCAACCCTGATTTAGGAGAGGAACAGGAGAAAATAAACATGTGGCACACCTTTAGATAGTTCTATGTCATTTCTAAAGAGTGTATTATGATGTACCCCTGGTCAAACCGCTTTGAGAGCCATGGGTCGGGCTCTGGTACAGCGGGTTCTGGAAGGTTCTGTCGTCATAGACGGAGGCTCCATGGTGATCCGGAGAACGGGTTTCCTGGCCCAGCTGACTATGTTGGCTGTAGGAGCTCTGCAGGCCTATGTCAAGTTATGAAAATCATATTTCAGAAAAAGATTCACTCTGAGTCAGTTCGTAAGTCGCTCTAGACATGGGCGTCTTCCAAATGCAGTAAATCCAATGTCGTTCTTATTACTTATTCTTATTACAGGGTTTCATAAATAAAAATCTGAGTGAGTGAGAATCTAGACGGACGGACAGACGTTCGGCTAGTAGTTACATATACTAAAAGCACATTTATAACATGTAATAACACATTCATAAAGCATAAATATACACTTTAAACGTGATGTTGTACACATGTGAAACATTATCTTTATTATTATTATTAAAATGTTAATGTTAATTATTATTAGAAGTAGCAATATGATTATAATAAATATGTCATAATAATAATTAAAATACAAAATGTGGGTATCTAAGAATATTATCACAATTACAATTCAATTAGCAGTTATTACTAGTTTATTAATAACACTAATATATGAATAACAGTTAATAATACTATAGTTTTTTAGACACAGTATTTCTTCTGTGGTACCAGCAGCAATTTTTTATATTTATTTAGGGGTTTCTTGCACCCCTGATTTTTTTTTGCTGCTGTCTGATATTCACACAACTGAAACTGATCCAAATGTTTAAAACACAAATCGATCCCAAGGCATGCTGACATTAGTAGGTCAGTGGAGCAGATTCCAGGTAGCTCAGGTACCTCAGGTATCTCAGGCATCTCACATGCTGAGTTTATAAACATCATTGTGTATACACACACAGCAGAATGTGAGGTAGGATCGAGTGATTATGCTACAAAGCTGGAGTTACTACACACAAATACATCCACACAAACAAAAATCACACACACACTATAGAAAGAAATCTAAATATACCAGGATGACTAATAATCCGTGCAGCATTGCCATATGTCCAGAGGACCATTTTATTCTGCAACCAATTTATTTTATCCTAAAACTGTGTTTTCTTGTTTAAGTGACTCGAGTAAATAATTTCAGAAACGTTTATAACCGCCGCTCACCTGTAAGACTGTCTGGCCTGGAAAGAATGATCCTCTCGAAGAAATCATATGCCCGTGCCCCGAAAGAGGAGTGCGTGCTGTCATACGCCTGCGTGTCGTGCTTTCCCAGCGTCCCGTAGTGCTGCGGCTGTGCTGTCATGCCAGAGCTCAGCAGAGTCGGGGAGCTCATACCGTCCCCGTGGTGTCCAGGATACGCAGACTGGAGCGGGTCGGAGGATGGAGGGAGCATGGTGCCAGGGAAGATGCTGGGAAGTGGGCGGGGCTCGGAGATGATAGGCGAACCGTAGGGGCTTCCCAAGGTAGGGCGAGAAGGGGGTGGAGAGGGGGCGTAGATAGGGGAGGAGGCACGAGAGGGCACTGAACTGACACGCCTCATTACACGGCCACCTGACATCTGCAGGCACACACACAACCATCTGAGACTCTGATCTGTGCGTGTGTGTCGCAAGGATTATACATTGTTTTTATGCCAAATAGTACCAAAAAGTAAACTCATGAGTATTAATTCTATTTAATACAAATATCACCATGGGTAATTTGCATACTGGACACTCACTGGCTTTTGTGTTGTATAATGCAATAACATAAAACAGCTTTTCCTGTCTGTTAAAAAGGAACCAGGAAGTCTTTATTTATCTAACTTTCACCTGTGCTAGTGACTGTCCTTCCGCCCTGGTCCCCATGGCCAGACTCGGACTGAAACTAGGCGCGGAGCTTGTCGACTGGGAACGTCCCTCCGACCTCCTTGGTGTCACTAGATTGCTATAGTAACCACTCACTTCCTGATAGCCACTGTCAGAATATGAGTTCATCTGTGTTGAGCTGCGTGAGTTTGCCGCCGACCCTGAGAGAAGGACAATATCATGAGATGAAGATATTTCATTTTTATTTGAGGAAGATTTTTTCCCCCTATTTTAATCTCCTTAATAAAACACATATCCGCTGTCATGTGTCAGTTTGTGCTGCTGTAACACATGTACAGATGAACTCTCACTTTCATGCAAGGAGATTTGCTCCAGTTCAGGTGAATAGGGTGACCTTTGACCTCTAATGTCAAAGGTAGGTGAAAGGCAGTCCCCTGAGGGGTGGAGCGCTGAGAAACCTGCCGCTGACGAATCTGGGGAGGAGAGGGTTGGATGTTTTGGGGGTTAACAACATGCATTTATTATGTATAGGTATAATATAGTATAATATAGTCTACCAAACTTTATACATCCAACACTATAATCTATACATCCTATGCTTAACTCTATACATCCAACATTATATACCCTCTGAACTATACTCTATACATCCTGAACTATACTCTATACATTCTGCACTATACTCTATACATCCAACACTATACTCTATACATCCTATCCTTAACTCTATACATCTAACATTATACTCTATACATCCAACACTATATACATCCTAAACTATACTCTATACATCCTGAACTATACTCTATACCTGAAACTATACTCTATACATCCTGAACTATACCCAATACATCCAACACTATTTTGTATAGATCTAACACTATACTGTATACATCCTACACTATAATCTATACATCCCATACCTAACTCTATACATCCTATACTTAACTCTATACATACTGCACTATACTCCATACATCCTATCATCTAACACTATACTCTATACATCTAACACTATACTCTATACATCTTACACTATACTCTATACATCCTGCACTATATTCTATACATCTTACACTATACCCTATATATCTAACACTAAACTCTATACATTGAATACTTTACCCTATATATCCAACACTATAATCTATACATCCTATTCTTTACTCTAGACATCAAACACTATAACCTATGTATACTAGACTTAACTCTACACACCCTTTACAATACTCTATACATCCTTGACTATGCGTTTTTCATCCTGCACTATACTCTAAAGGAGTGAATCGAGCTCTATGTGTCTTACCTGCTGACCTCCACAGCAAGGACTTCTCAGAAGAACTAAAGAAAAAGGAGGAAGAATAAAACAAAACATTGTGGATAAACGCCTCTGCAGTCAAATAAAAGACATGTTTCAACTCCATTTGATCAGTCACCATGTGCTCAATGGTGGACCTCCCACAACATCGAATGCAGTGTAAATGTAAGCGGATAAAACATATAAAAAGAAACTGTAGAATGTAAAGAAAAAATAAAATCACTGCTAAACTGCTGAGGTATAAAAGGAACAAAACTCTTTGTGGTGTAATAAGAAATGCAGTAATTGTAAGAATCACACTGAAGGGTTGATTTACACAAAGAATGTGTCCATGTCTAAATATATGACGGTGAACAGACGTCTAAGACGCCGGAGACAAGTCGAGTGTCTGTTAGGACACCGGGGTACGACTTTACCAGTCAGGAAACAACAAGAAGCAAAAGGAGTCAAGTAATCACAGGTCAAAGGGTAATAGTGAA
>VCAZ01000218.1:100000-118438 GCA_005784505.1 Bagarius yarrelli
CCCGCCTTGTTGTGTTGCATTAATTTATTATTATTATTTTAACCCTGACGTCTGCTTGTTTTATAACATGTTTCATGCATGTTTTAATCTTAAAAAAACCCCTGACCACGTGTGATTATTACACCCAGATGCCTGGACATGTCTGTCCATTTCTCCCCACTAGTAAAAAAATCTAAATTTCGACACAATCCGTTTTCATAAGGAGCGGTTTGGTAAATAAACCTCTCAGAAATTAGAGTGTGTTTTTGATCCCCAGCTGTGCCGTCTGCTGTCTCCGGCCCAAACTTGCCAAGGATGGAAGTGGAAACATTTTAATTGGACGAGAAAAATGGCAGACATGAACGTCCCTTCTGCCGAAGCCAAAAGTTCCAATCTGCCTGAGAACCGATGTGTGTGACGTTACCATGGCGAAGACCCTCTGCACAGAGGTGTGTGTTTGGTGTCAGCGTTAGAGCGACAGATGATGATGTTGAGGAAGAGATGTATTTTTTTTATTGGTCATGCTTTGCATAATGGATACGGCCTTGACCCGCTATCACGCGGTTAACTGACTTGTTTATGCAAATGCAACACTCTGATCAATAGAAGCGCATTTATTATAACACTCATGAGTGCATGGCCTGTAAATGAGGCACGATTGCAAGTTTCGCTGGTTAAAACACTAACGTCTGTCCAACAGTGGAAATCCCAGCATTCCCGGAATCTGATTGGATAAGAGCTTCCTTACATTTACATTTATAGCATTGACAGACGCTCTCATCCCATCTCAATTGTACAACCACTGTGTGCAGTCAAGGGTTAAGGGCCTTGCTGAAGGGCCCAGCACTGACAGACTGGTGTTACTGGGAATTAAACCCATAATCTTCTGATCACCGACCGACACAAACACAGCGGTAAAATTGCTCGGGTATTGATATGAGTTGAAAACATCTGAATTGCCTCAATTACGCTGCTAGCTGCGATTTTTAAACTATAATCCACTTCTAATTATTTTTAAGTCTTTTCTAAACGAAGTAAACAGCATCCATTCTCTGTAGGACGGTCCCAAGATGGCCGCCGAGCACACGCTGCACTAGAACAAGTTTACATTTACATTTACAACATTTGGCAGGCGCCCTTATCCAAAGTGACGTACATTCATCTCATTTATACAACTGAGCAATTGGGATTTAAGGGCCTTGCTCAGGGGCCCAACTGTGGTAATTTGGTGGTGCTGGGATTCAAATCCTGATCTTCCAGATAGCAGCCCAACACCTTAACCACTGAGCTACCACAAGTAAAAAGGTAAGCACACAAGTCACATGGTTTTGTTTTTAAATCAATTATTCATCTAATGTATGTCAACAGCTGGTTAAACTGACATTTCATTAAACATTTAAACCTCCTTTAAGACACTCTCTCTCTCTCTCTCTCTCTCTCTCTCTCTCTCTCTCTCTCTCTCTCTCTCTCTCTCTCTCTCTCGATGCTAATCTTGTTAAAAGGAAGCTGAAGCATTGCAGACATCCGGTGTCTCACGGGGTTGAGTTTTGGTGAACTTTGGAGAAAGTTATTTTAGGATGCTCAGGCTGGGCTGAGCTCCAGGACCAAAAATAATACAAATAAATAAATAAATAAGACCAAAAAAACCACAGAAGCGCTAATTTTAGCATTGTAGCTAAGCAGCCAGTTAGGAGGATCGATTAATAGATATGTACGTAAAACATGTAAAAAGATTTAGTTTTTTGTTAAAAAAAGATATAGGTTTGTTTTTACAGCTCTGTCCTAAGTCTCTTTTTTTACTTTAGAGGTTAAACAAAAGCTGAATAATTTTAATAAGACGGCTGAGGATAAAGTTTTTAGGTGTTTAAAATATGGTCCCTCTCTATTAGGCAAATTTGCGATGGCAAAATCTTTACATAACATTTGAGTAAACCGGTAACCAATCTGAATTAAGCCCAATTTCAGGAATCTTTTGTATGTTAAGATGAACGTTTTGTAGTTTGATCACATGAACAGGATTTGATTATTATCTTTATTTGATTTTTTATTATTATATCTTACAATGTGGAATTATATCGTAAACTGGTTATTGCTGTTATAAGTAAACTCTGTATTTTTTGTTAGCATGAAGGTCAATCTAAAGCCTACGAGATGAATGGTTCCTCTGCCAGGTGAGGAAGAGAGCAGGAGAGCGCCGGCCTGCAGAAGCGGTGAAGATGCTGTGGAGCTGCAGGATGTTGCTCAATGCCAATCATCTGTGCATCCCATTTAAAATCAATTGTAAGAAGGATCTGGTATATCCTTCCTGCTGGCAATCCACAGACACGTGTCAGTGATAGATTTGCAAGAGAAGATTCATCGTCACTATCATCATCATCATCATCATCATCACATCATCACCACCACCATTGTCAGCATCCATGAGGATGGAGATGAATGTGAGCTTCACCTGAAGGCAGCACCGTGGTGTCAGGGTGAGAACATGAGCAAGGTGGAAAGCAAATTATGAAATGGTTGAGGCACGTCCAGGGAGAGAGAGAAAGAGAGAGAGACAGGGAGAGAAAGAGAAAGATAGAGAGAGAGAGAGAGAGAGAGAGAGAGAGGTGATGCGCCGCGCGTCGTCGTGATTGAAATGGAAATTGAGTGATGGCGCAAAAAGGAACGAGAAAAAGCGCGTCGGTGCGTCAGTTTTTTTGTTGTTGTTGTTGTTGCAGGAATTCTCCCAATTTCCATCCAACACAATTTCTCGCGAGCCGCATTGAGATCTCAGTGAGTGGAAACTGACACGGACACATGGATGCGCCCCGGTTCTGTTGAGAAATAAGACCGAAAGCGAGCTCTTACCGACTGCACTCTGTCCGCGATGCGTCCGTTCCACGATGCGCGCTATGTTCCCATTCCTGCCCCGGAGCACAGCGGATCCTAAATGGAGGCCGTGTTAAGGCTTTCACGCGCTCCGTCCTGCGCGCTTTCCACCGGTAGGAGCTGCTCCGGTGCGTGACGTAGGCGCTCCGAGAAGATGCTGATTGTGGGAGGCCATAAGGGACGAAAGGCGTTGTGGAAGCTGTGACAGCGGTGCACTCTTCACACTGTATAATCAATAATGCACTTCCACCAGGTGCTTTACATCTAACAGAGAACATTCCCATCCGACAACCTTCACAAAACGTTCTAACATTAATTAATATTGATTAATTAATATAATATTAATATTGGCTGGCCCAGTGGCTAAGGTGGTGGACTAATACCAGAAAGACTGGGGTTCGATTCTCAGCACCAACAAGCCACCACCATGGGCACCTGAGCAAGGCCCTCAACCCCCAATCACTCAGCTGTATAAATAGGAGATAAATTTTAGTCACTCTGGATAAGGGCATCTGTCAAATGCTGTAAATATTCATGGTCTTTTAATTCTATTACTTAATATACATTTTAGTATATTATACTTAATGTAGCAATTATTGGTGTCCTGAAAAAACACCAAAATATTTTTCATTTAGTGAAGTGGTACAGGGAGGTGGTAGCTCAGCGGTTAAGGTGTTGGACTGTTATTTGGAAAATTGGGGTTTGATTCCAAGCACCAGCAAGTTACCACTCCTGGGCCCCCGAGCAAGGCCCCCTATCGCTCAGCTGTATAAATGAGATAAATGTAAGTCGCTTTGGATAAGGAGGTCTGCTAAATGCCATAAATGTAAATGTAAGCTAAACCAACACACACACACACACACACACACACACACACACACACACACACACACACACACACACACACTTGCATCTTAAACAGTTCAGTAAAACATCAGGTCTTATTTTTCAAGGTTCCAACCAGAAATGAATGTTGGAAAGATCAAGAAAAAGTCAAACAAAAAACTGTGCCAGCTTCTATAATCTTCTTAAATAGTGTAAAATACCATCTTAGACTTAATTTCATTTTATTTAAAAAAGTTTCAGTTTATGTTGTGTTGAGATTGAAGGTTAGGTCAAAGGTTAAACACTCAGACTCGAGTGATTATTTATTAATATTTAATAACCCTCATTTTTATGATCACTTTTATGAACTCACCTCAATTTGCTGATCTTCTAACAAAGCACTGGAGCTTCATTTCCAGTTCCAGTGTTAAAGAGAAGAGTGCTTTAGGTTTTCTCCTCATACAGCACACCAGCTAAAGCTGCTCATAATTAACTACTGCCACTGTGATTGACACGGGAGGTCAGTTATGCCCCTCCCACCCACAGAGCAATAATAACCTCAACTGTGTGTGACTAAAAAAATTACAAAATGTGTGTTTAATCATACTTATATTTATGTGCAATCATTATAAATATGAAGGAGTTCTAAATTTAAAAAAAAAGCCTACAATATTATATTATTTTAATAAAAAAGCGAGCAGCCGGTTAAAACTAAATATCATAATAGGGTAATTAACCATGTTTCAACTTTTACCGAGCTACTACACACACACACACACACATGCATTTAACCACCCACTTTCTTATAATTGCTCCTGATGTTCTTTAGTCTTTAATCACTATGTTTAATCTCACACTCTTTAAAGCTTTTATGCTAATTAGTCAGCCGTATTTCTGATATATCAGCTAAAATTCTGTTGGAAAAATACATCGACTCCAAAAAAAACCAACAACAAAAGTCGATGTCCGTGCACATGCATATTTTATTCATCTATCAATCTTTAACATTGAATGTAAACATTATTGAATGAGACAGAAAAACGTGATGGTGTTAAAACTCTGCACTAAATCTACTGCAAGTGAATCTAAGGAAAAACTTTTTTTTTTTTTTTTTTTTACAATTCATCATAACATTTAATCATAACAGAAGAAACAACACATTCACGATCGCATTTCCTAAAATCCCTTTTTTTCTAAATCTCTTGACAATAAACGTGTTTGGTTTTTGTAGTGTGGTTTTGACGGTGATGAGGACGTGTGGCAGAGAACTGGACGTCTTTCTGTGGCTGCAGCTTGGCAACACCGGGAGCTCACACACTTCTTTTCAGTTAAACAACACCAAAAAAAATATAAAATAAATAAAATAAAAGTAAATAAATAAATAATTTGGCAAGTGAGTCAAATGAGATAAAAAAAAAATTCTTAAAAAAAACCAAAACAAAACAAAAAAAAAAAAAAAAAAACAAAACAAAAAAAAAACAAACAAAAAAAAAAGGCTTTTGTGTTTAGTACCAAAAGCCGCGCATCAGCATCGAGGCTTCACGTTGTGCTGCGAGTTTTATGTTTTTCACAAATAGCACTTGGTTTTTAAAATGTTAATTTCAAGGATCACAAGAACCGTTAGATATGTAAGCATGACACGAGGAGCGACGACTAAAAGAAATTTGCATAAATAGAGAGTGAAGAACGGAAGAAAGATGAAGGGCTGGAAACTCGCACGTCCCAACAGGAGGGAGGCGTCTGCTAGTATTTCACTCCAAATCGTCCTCCGGGGCAACCGAGCTCACCTGCTCTGACGTCATACCTGAAACACACACACACACACAATAATAAAGTGTTAGACTTTTGTGTCGAGTGCAGGTTTGTATCTCAAGACCGTCGTTTGGTCGTCAGTAAAATCAGTGTGTTTGGTACCAACTATAAATAATGATGATCATAATAATGTGAAATGCTGGAGGTTTTAATGTAAATGAATTAATAAATGTGAATATTTTGAATATTGTGCATCTGTAATTGTTTAATTAAATAGCATCCAGAATCAGACGTCGTACTTGAGCCGTCTTCATCGGGGGACTTTTTCTCCTCCTCCATGTAGCCGAAGCTCAGCAGCTTGGACATGTTGACTGATGCTGGTGCCTTCTTATCATGTGAACTGTAAAGAGACAAAAACAGAAGCTGCTGACATTGTGTGCACACACACACACACACACACACACACACACTTTATGAGACATCAATTGCGTAATTATATTTTATTATATTATATTATATAATATATATATATATTATATATATATATATATATATATATTATATATCTATATATATATATATATATATATATATATAAACACTGGGCAGAAATTCACCCAATCTGGCAACCTTGGCTGCAGTCACTTGCACTCGGAAAGCGGATGAATCTTGATTTACCAGCAAACGTAATTTATCGACTCTAGTTATTGGATTGTATGCATTTATTACAGCAATAAAAATAATTTTTTTATTCTCATCAAGAGTGTGTGTAAATTCGGGATTGTGTTTGTAGATCGTAGAAACTTACATTCGTTTGTACTTGTTGGCCTCGTCGATGTCCTTCTGACTCAGCGAGAGATTCTGCATGTCCTGGGAGACGTTGCCAACCGCTGACTTCTGCACGAGAGAGAAAGAAACATGATCTACGCTATGCTACGCTAAAGAGTGTGATGGAGGTGAGGCAGGTTATCACACTCTTAAAAAATACACGGCTTATCATAACAAAATAGACAAACAATCGAAACTCGAAAGGAGTGAAAGAGAAATGTGAGCTTTAATTATTTCATCTGATTGAATTATAAACTCTCATGTTTTTTTTCTCTTTTTAGCTTAAAAGCTGCATCTTTATCTTCCTTACTGGGGATGTGAGGTGATGGACTGGGCGTGGCCCACAATTAAAATAGGGCTTTAAACTGACTTTAGTGGTGATGATCTGACCATGACTGAGATGAAAACTGGATAAGGAGTGTGTGTGAGTCTAGTCACCTTGCCATTGCCAGCAGCAGAGTCGTTGTCCCAGGCTGAACAATCATCAGTTCCAAACGGAGCCACCAGTTTCTGTGAGGAACCTTTAGCCTGGCTGCAATCACAAAAAAAAAATTTAATAAATAAAAAATCTCTCTTTAAATCGACTAGAAAAAAAAATAAACAGAACAGAAACTTATAAAACTTAACTCTAAGGGGATATGAATTAAAACAGGTGATAACAGTAAATACGAGGGCCTCACGATACGATACAATATATATCACGATACATTACAATACATATTGCATTTTTTCACAGTCCTGGTAAATCTGCTTTATCACACCACCTGGCTGATGATTAGTGTTTTCTTACAGCAGGGGTCTACTAAAAAAAAATATTTGTGTTGAAATACAGCCAGGAAAATATAACAAAACAAATATAATGAACCAGAACTTCTGGTTCACAGCGACGACTCGTAAAGTCGTTTCTTTAAGCGGAAAATGTTATTGTAGGTTTGGGTGGCGACGGCGGCGGGGAAACACGACTCCAAACCCAGAGGATATACGACAGATCGGCGAACAGGTCTGATGATGGAATCTTACCTTTGCTCGCCGCCACAGAAAAAATTGGGGGCGGTTCCTGAAGTAGGACTGGTCTCCTCAGCATCGTGGGACAACAAACCTAGACAGAAAATAATAATAATAATAATTAATAATCAACAAACAAACAAAGACATGATTTAAATAAAAGAAAATAAAGATCTGGTGAACATATTTCCCTAAAATAATCCTCAAGAACAGATCAATGATCCTGATCAAACTTCCCCTCATCTGCATTACTGACTATAATGATCTTCTGTAACGAGGCAGCAACACTAGTTAGTAAGATTAGTTAGGAGGTGCTGCAGTAGTAGTTAGTTAGGAGGTGCTGCACTAGTTAGTTAGGAGGTGCTGCACTAGTTAGTTAGGAGGTGCTGCATCCTGCACTAGTTAGTGAGGAGATCCTGCACTAGTTATGGAGAGGAGTTTGAGGAATATTGAGCCCTTCACCCTTGTGGCCTCCTTGCTTGGCGAGTTTAACGTAGTCTGAGTCGGTGGCTTGAATTCCGACCCTTCTGCCCTTGCTCTTCTCCACCTGCACCACTTCAGCACTCTGAGACAGACCCGGAATCTGCGAGGCAGGACCGGTGGCACCGTTGGAATTCGGAACGCTGGTTTTCATTCCTGCAACAACGTCATAGTTTGAGTTTAAATCTACGTTCCAAACCGGACCGTGACGCAGCGGTGGCGGTTCTACAGAGGTATCGGACTTACCGGGTTTAGTGCGGCGGTAGTTTGGCTCTGCAGACATGACTGGTGTTTTAGAGATTCCGTGAAATATCTATGCAAAAAAAAAATTAACAGTGTTGAGAAACGGGCTGTGAAACAAACCTGCTGTGGAGAACCCGGTGTACAGACATGTTACAGTCTAATAAATAATCACACACACACCCACAAGAAAAAAAGAGGTCCAAATACTACCAGTGAAAGCGAGAGAGAGAGTGAGAGAGACAGAGAGATACAGAGAAAGGGGGAAAAAGAGAGAGAGAGAGAGAGAGAGAGAAACGGACAGACAGACAGAGAGAAAGAGGGAGAGACAGAGATACAGAGAAAGGGGACAAAGAGAGAGAGAGACAGAGAGACGGACAGACAGAGAGAGAGCGCGAGAGAGACAGACAGACAAAGAGAGAGACAGAGACAGAAAGAAAGAGAGAGAAAAAAGAGAGCTCTTTAGTATAATTTATATAATAATAATTATAATCTCTTTAATCTTTAGAAACTTTGTGCATTTGACTGAAATTCTTTCATCAATAATAAAAACCGATCATTTAAAATCAGATTTGATGAATTTTTAGTTAAATCAATAGAGATTTTAGTGCCACTGATTAAAGTCGAACATGATTTTATTAATGACTAAAAATTATCCACTTTTTTTGCTCTAGTTTATCCGAACCGAATCGCAGTGAGTAAAAATAAAAAAATAAAATAATTAAACCAAAAAAAAAAAATTAAATCGGCGCGCTGTGACGCTAAACGGCTGCTAGTCGTAGCTACAGCTGCTAATTGACCTTAGCCAACAAACCTTCCACACGTTAATGCCAGTGTTTTATTTTAATAACTAGTATTTTACCTTTTTCCCTTAGAACAAAATACTCCAAAAAAATTAAACTAAAACGCTGTCATATTTAATATTATTTCAGGAAGCGGGCTAAGCTAATTAGCTTCCGTGCTACAGGGCGAGGCATCTCGGTCGCCTGGTAACAAAAAGCAGCATCACGCGCGCTGCTAGCTGAATAGCATCGCACAAACTCAACACGGGTTTCGCAGATTATTAAAACAAATGACATTAAATTTTCTGTTTTAAATAACGGGTTAACCTGTAAAACACAACCCTGATGCGCGCATAATTTAGAGAAGCGGTACGTGTGGGTGTGTGAACGCGCTTACATCGCTGGAGCTGCGAAAGAGCTGAGTGTTAGCGTCTCCTTCTAACGAAGCCTCCGCTCTGCGCTGCGCTGCGCTTCGTCGTCACAATACACCGCAGCGCTGCTGTGCACAAGGCGCACCTGCGCCCCCTGCTGACTCAGTAGCGACGCTACACTTTCATTGTGACGTCCTGTGTTAAAATATTTCTTTATCCTGATCTTATTTTAGTCTTTAAATCCGCGTAAAAATCGCGTTTAGAGTGAGAATTAAATATAAACTACATAAATAGTTTTATTTATTGCTTAATTTGTGCTTTTTCAATGATTTTATTAAATACATCGTTTTATTTATTGCTTAATTTATGCTTCAATTTGTTATTATTTTATTAACTACATAAAGTTTTGTTTCTTGCTTAATTTATGTATATATGTATATTATTATTTATATATGTATATATTATACAGTTTTGGTTTAAGTTAAGTGATGTTTTATTTCTCTTTATCATGAACTCTGAGTCGACACTTTACAGTAAACAGACTCGATGCTTCAGCTGAGGCGAAAGTCCCGCGGGGTTTCACTGCAGTCACGTGACTTCAGCTTTCCGAGTATCAAAGCAGCCGCACAGCAGAACGACAGACAGAAGCAGAGCAGACAGAGAGAGAGACAGAGAGAGAAATAAAGAGAGACAGAGAGAGAAAAAAGAGAGAAAGAGAAAGAGCGTAGAGAGAGAGAAGAGAGAGAGACAAAGAGAGAACGATTGAGAAACAGAAAAGAGGAGAAAATAGGAGACAGAGAGAGGGAGCAGAGACAGAGAGAAGAAGACAGAGATGACAGGGCAACGACAGAGAAAAGTGAGAAAATAAGAGAAAAAAGAGAGAGAGAGAGAGAGAGAGAGGGGATGACAACCAGCTCAGTGATGGTCATTAAAAAGCTGCTGAGGGGGACCAGTCGAGCGGCGTGTGTGTCCAGAGACGGACGAGGACATACAGTGAGTGATGCTGAGTTACTAATATTTGAATAAATGATTGATAATTTATTTACATATAGATAGTAATTTATAAATAAATTCATCAGTTTATTTTGTGCCTTGATGTCTCATTAGTACGTGTCGTAAAGTTCAGTGAATAATTCAATCATGCGTCCCAAATTCTTTTTTTTTGTTAAAAATAATTAAAGGAATAAAATAAATAATTAATTACATTCAATCTTTTGGGATCATAACAATCAAAACATAAAACCGCAACTCGTTTTCTCGGTCTGTTGATAAAACTCCAAATGTGAGAGATAAACTCTAAAAGGTTTATTTATTTATTTATTTCAGATATTCAATAATTTTATATTTGTTTTTTTTCAGGCTACGCTGACTGCATGAAACAAAACAGACGTCACACCACTATGAGGCGAGGTAATAACAGCTTATTACACAGGACACACAAATGCAGATGAGTCTGAGATTTGGGAATTGAAATTCATTTTTAAAGTTTTTGGATTTGTGTTGCAGACGAATTGTGTTGATATCCAAAAAGGACATCGAGTCGTTTGGATTTAATATCAGGGTAAATTCCAGAAACACACAAACAAAATTCATACAACTTTCATCTGAACCTTAAACTCAGAGAAAAAACACTGGAGACGAATAATTCTCTCTCTCTCTCTCTCTCTCTCTCTCTCTCTCTCACTATCTGTCTGGTCTCTCTCTCTCTTTCTCTCTCTCCAATATCTGTCTGTCTCTCTCTCTCTTTCTCTCTCTCACACTCTCTTCTCTGGATCTCCCTTCTCCCTCTCTCTCTCTCTCTCTCTCTCTCTCTCTCTCTCTCTCTCTCTTTATCTCGAACGATGGGATCACACAGGACCGGAACGTTATGTGTGTGACTTGGTGAAGGAAAGTTCAAGCGCTGGTTTAAAGAGGTACATTTTTCTTACTGATGACTGACAGCCTCTCTCTGTCTGTCTCTCCAATTTGTTCTCATCTGTAACTCTTCCTCCTTCGCCCTCTCTCTTTCCCTTTTTCTAAAACTTCTCTGTCATGCTTCCCCTTCTTCTTTCTCTATCTCTGGCACTTTGCCTCTATAACACTACCACAACTGATGATTTGTTCTAAGCATTTATCTTAATAGCATGTTATGTTAATGATGTAGTATAGAAAAGGGAAAAGAGAAAAAAATGATGATGGTGTATATTCTCTCCCTTCCTCTCTCCCTTACTCTCTCCCTCTCCCCCCCCCCTCTCCCCCCTCTGTCTGTCTCTCTCTCTCTCAGGTGATGTTATTATCCGTGTTACAGCTTGGATGTTGAAGGTTTTGATCATGAGCAGATTGTTTGAGTCTGTCGGAGAAAGAAACTCCAGCTTACTGAAGTGCGCGACACTGACGACTTTATTTAATAAGCGATAAACCGGTTAATAATGTGCCGCATGAGCGATTAATTGATCGGCACCTAATAGTCATTTAAAATATGTGTGTGTGTGTGTGTGTGGGTAGGATGGAGATTGTGAGGGGAACCTCAGTGAAACGAAAGGAAACTACAGAAGAAATAGAGCAACTACAGGTAACACACACACACACACACCTTGGACTGGTGTATTGTGTTTAATTACCCTGCATATGTGTGTGTGTGTGTGTGTGTGTGTGTGTGTGGTTGTGGTGGTACTGTAGGGGTTTCAGAGAAATGGAGCTCTTATTTGCTGACACTTTGTATGTGTTTTTCCCCCATCTCACAGGTCCAGCTCAGAGAGAAGGGGCGGAGCTGCCGATGCTGATCACACAGGAAGAGCGTCTGAGAGGGAGGTGTGTGTGTGTGTGTGGTGTGTGAGCGCGAGAAGAGCGCGAGATTAAAAGAGATAAGGGGTTTCCCATTAGCAAACCGAAAAGCATCATTTCCTCTAAAAACACAGCGAGAAGTGTGTGTGTGTGTGTGAAATTCACTGACAGGAAGACACATGAACAGAAAACACAGACTGTCAATCTGTCAAAGAAAGAAAGTTTTGTAGTCAAGAAAAACCCAAGAAACAATAAAATCTCTCGCTCGTTCTTGTTCTCTCTTCCATCTCTCTCTCTCTCTCTCTCCCTCTCTTTTTATGTCTCTCTCTTTCTCTCACACTCTCTTCTCTCTTTCACTCTCTCTCTTCTCTCTTCTCTCTCTCCTCTCTCGTTTTCTCTTTCTCTCTTTCTGTTGTGTCTGAATGTCTGTCTGTCGTCTGTCTGTCTGTCTGTCTGTCGGTCTGTCTGTCTCTTTCTCTCTTGCTTTATGCAAATGAGCTCTGAATTTGCATGTGTAAAAAAAACCCTGATGTTTAACTTTAAACTAAAAGAATTTTAATTGTTTCTATTATCGAATCTATAGATATAAATAGATATTAATGCCTCATCACTTATCCGTCTTTCTTCTTTCTTTCTTCTTTCTTTTCTCTGTCTGTAGGTCTGTCTGTAAGTCGTCTGTCTTTCCCCCCAAATAATACCAACATTACGTTATAAAAATTCAACGTCTGGCTTTTTTCCCTCTGCCTTTAGGTGAGTCAAAGAAACCCACACACTCGTCTGCTCTTCTTCTTCAAACCTAAGAACTCTGGGAGGATGCTGATTGGACAGAGGAAGGCTTGCTGGAGATTTAAAAGCTGTATATGTGTGTGTGTGTGTGTGTGTTTTATAAGACACCTATGATCTATAATGATACAGCGTGTGCTATTTTCAGCAGACTTCCTGTTACTGCACTTTACGTCCTCCTCATTTACCTTATAGCTGATTTAAAATAAATCCTAAATCTTTGACATGGCGTCTCCGTCCATAAACCCTTTTTTGACCAATGAGATTATAGTGTTTTGAAGGTACATAACGTTAGAAAGCAGTATTTATTAGCAAACTGTAAAATTATAGCTTTGTACTTTGTTGGATTTATTGAACTTATTTAACTTTTTCACTGTAAATTAACAATCTGTGTTTATTTGTTAAAGTTTATTTGTTGTTTATTTATTTATATTTATTTATATTATATCTTAAATTATGTGGCTCATTTTTGTTGTACATTTTGGTACTAATAAAATCTCTCTTTTTAAAAGCAGAGTTTTGTTTTATTTGCATGCTGTCATAAGTCAGGCAGATGTTCGGGGCGCCAAACTCACCTCATGATGTCTAACTTTTCTGGAAAAGTCTGCCTTAAAAATGTATTTATAAGTTTGTCCGAGACCCGTTAATTTCTCCTCCTCCGTCAGCCATTGTGGGCGTACAAAATACAAATTCAACTGTACAGGCAAGTTTTGCTAGACTGTGCTGGCTGTACAGTTTACTCTGAATCAACCAATCAGAGGACAGAAAATGCTATGTCATTGTGACCAGCTAGCCTCGGGTGGCGGGTTTAAAAATCTGATTGGTTAAAAAATAATCTGCCACTGCCAATATAGTGTTCCACGGGCAGCGCTACTGATTCTGAAGGGCAGATTAGATTAACATGGCAGCACATAGAAACTGAAATCTGTTGACAAAAAAAAAAAAATCTAACATCCACGTACTGGAACAGTGCAGCAGAGGAAACAATACGAATGAAAGAATAAACTGCTGGAATAAATTAATACCATTTATGAACCAATATTAGAATTAGGTTGTAATGGGGGGCTCTGGTTAAGATGTTGACTACCAACCCGAAGATGCGGGTTGATTTCCCTCAACCAAGCCCACGCTGGGCCCCGAGCAAGCCTAAACCCCTAATGCTCGTGTTTAATGTAGTCGCTCTGGATAAGGCGTCGCCATGCTGTAAATTAGTCAGTGATTCTGATTGTTGTAGAGAAGGACCATTGACCCGAATGACCCCACTGTAAATACATGATAGAATTAAGAATCGTGACTTAAGTATTGACATTGTGATTGTGGGGAAGGGATGTGTCTGAAGTTATTTATTTAATGAAAATGATTAATGTCTTTATTTTTTAGATTTAGGACAAGATTAAATATTCCATAATGGTAACCGTGTTTTTTTAAATCCATATCTTTTAGTTTGTCTAAAACACTTCATTTCTATTTTAGTTTTTTAACAAAAATATGTAGATTAAATAAATACTCTTGAAGCAAAAAAAACAAATGTTAAATGACCAAAATTGTTAAATTAAATTGTTAATTTTTGTTCTGATTAAAATCTATATTTTTTGTTTAGCTTAAAAACAGAATTTCAGTTCTTAGAAATAGTGGAATATTATTTAGGGAAGTTAGGGGATATTTTTCATAGGCTCGGGTCTAAAAAAAATTCTAGATGTGAACTATTATCCTACTTTTTTTGTTGTTTTAATTGGATAAATGAAAACTTTTTTACAGTCTATGTTTTTTGAAATTTTGATTTTGATACCATAAATTGCAAAACCCAAACACAAACATACGCACCTTTTTGTCCACATCATAAAACTACAGTGTGAAAATTATTGTCTCCCAATCTCGCATCCCGTCGCAGCCGAATTCCGATTACTTTAGACACTTTTTTGTACATATATGGTCACATATCGTGTTTCCGTGTCCGTGTGTCTAAGCTAAAAGCCTCATCAGCATTCCAACAGGGCGTGCTGTCTCACTGAGCTCCAAAGCCCACACGAGTGCAGGACAGAGGACAGGCCAGGGCTCAGACGGTCCAGCGCAGGAGACGATGACTGACTCTCAAGCTGCACCTGCTCCCGAATCCACCGAGCAAAAGCCTGACGCAGCAGAGGACGGTAGGAAAATAATCCCGGGCAAATCTGTGGGGATGTGCGGTGTGGGAGCAAAATGGTTACATTTGATGGTGGTCGGTGTTGGAGAGAAGTTAGATATTTTTATGGTAATTGGTCTTGTTGAGGTTTGTGGGCGACGTGACATGAAAAAAAAGATTTCATTGATCAACAAAGGGTGTTTATTTATTACAGAAGACAAGATTTTACACACTGCTGTAGAAATTTGCTCGTTCATGCACACACACAAAGACACACACACACACACACACACACACACACCACACACACATCTTAATAGATAAACTCATATTTTCCAAAGCTGTTTGCTTAAATGCTGATATTTATTATTATCATCATTATTCTATAAATTTTGTTACTCACTTTCATTTTTTCCGCCGCTCCGAAAGAGAATTTCCTGCGCGTCCCATCAGAATATTTGTCTATTCAAATCCGACTCAAATGTCTCATTCGCGTATTTGCATGGTGGGTCCAACGCGCAGCAGACCAGCAGGAGGTCAGTTCGAGTCCTGCGACCTGCTCAGGAAATCTTTAGGTAGTTTCTAATCCTAAAAATAAAACACTAAAGCGTGTTGTACGCTGAGTCGCTTAGACGTTATTACTGCGTCGTAAACACGCCTATAAGATGTGTGATGTATTATGTGTGTGTGATGTATTGTGTGTGTGTGTGTGTGTATATATAGAGCTTTAGGTCCGAGGTGGGACCTGGCCAGAAAAGGACGCGCTGTGGTGATTTGTTTATTCGTATTAGTGGCGTCGATTTCCTAGAGAACTTTTGGTTTGGGCAGTTTGAGCACCAGGACGCGATTATAACTCACATTTAATTTCTAGAAATCAGTTGATTAATTGGGAAAATGGTTTAAATGGGTTTTCTGTCGCATTCGGAACATTTCTTTAATCTGCTGCATCGATATTTCATTCCATTTTAAATCGATTTCAATGTTCTGTTTTTTTTCCGGAAGCGTTTTTACGCATTGGCACCGCGGGTCACCGCTACAGCACAGCCCTTTAATTCCTGTCAATTTTAGTCCCAGAACTTTTCCTCAAACCAGCTGTTTTTAAAATCGCAGTGTTTGTTTTACGTTGACGGGAAGAAGTCTCCAGTATCAGAGAGTCAGTTACTGAACGTTAAAAGAAACACCAGCTTTTATTACCTTAAACACATACAATAGGATCATGATGGGTGTTTACAACATAATAACATCTGGAACATGACGTCAGCCATTAAAAATATTACAGAGTTATTCTTTAAAAGACTAATTTCAACCACCAGAGAGAGAGAGAGAGAGGAGAGAGAGAGAGAGAGAGAGAGAGAGAAAGAGAGCTACAATTGATATTATTAATATTTATTTAATTATTCTTAGCTCTCGTGATGTCTTTCCATCAACCGCTGCTAGATAATCGTTGCTAGACCAATTTCTATGCATCGCCTTTTAATCCGTGGAGATGTTTTTTCATCCTGATCCACATCATTCCAATCATTCTCTCGCTCCATCTTTCCAGCTTCTCCTCAAGATGCTGCTGCTCCAGACCAGGAATCAGGCGAGCAAAAGAGCGAGGAGCCTGAAGAGGCAGCGGCTGGAGCAGAGGTCGAGAAAGAAGTAAGTGAAGACACAGGAGAGAAAAGAAGAAGAGGAAGCAGCAGAGAAGAAGAGAGAAAGAGGTGAAGACGGAGAAAGAGGAGAAGAAGGAGGAAGAGTGAAGAGGAGAATGGAGCTGAAGAGACGAAGGAAGGAGAGAGCGGATGGAGAGAAGCGGGGAGGAGCAGAGTGAAGAAAAAAAGCAAATCAGGAAGAAGAAGAGAAGAGGAGGAGGAGGAGGAGGAGAAGAAGAAGAAAAAACCTGTCAACAAATACTTCACCGTAAGTTACAGGAAGATCAAGAAAGGATACGCCAAGCAGAGGAATCAGTGCTTTCGAAACCTTGGGTTTTGTAGCTCACACACACACACACACACACACACACACACACACACACACACACATACACACACACCTCAATTATTTGAAATTTTAAATGATTTATTTCTTCGAAATGATTTGAATTTTCAAATCTCGTCATCACTATCATCCCCTGAGTTTGTCTCTAATGTTTTGTCCTGATTGTAGACTTTTCTCCACTGGAGGAGAGGAGGGAGCGTCCAAAGAGCAAAAAGATGGAGCGAGGCGGAGGAAGGAGCGGCAGGAGAGGAAAAGGAGCAGCAGGAGAGGGGGGAGCAGCCAGGAGAGGGGGGGAGCGGCAGGAGCGGCAGGAGAGGGGGGGGGGCGTCAAGGAAGCGGCAGGAGAGAGAACCAGAGTAACGGAAAGGCGGAGTCTCGAACGGGCAGCAGGACAAGAAGACAGAGGAGCAGAAACAGAGCAGAATGGATGAGAAAAAGCAAAAGGAGAAGCGGGGGACACGGAGAAAGAAGATGGGGGTGAAGAGGAAAAGAAAACGGCGGTGAGGAAGAGGGACGGCGGTGAGGAAGCCTGTAACGGGACGACGAGAAAAACAGCAACCAATCCAAGTACTTCACTGTCAGTTACAGGAAGATCAAGAAAGGGCTGACCAAGCAAAGAGTCGACGAGTACGAGTTTATGGGAGTTCAGCAGCAATGAGATCACAAACACACACACACACCACACACACAACACACACACACATAATCACAATCTTTAAGAACCCTGATACAGACACACACACCAATACAAACTTTGTAAACTCGTAATAACACACACACACCACACACACACAATCACCATTTTAAGAACCCTGATAGAGACACAACAAACACACAATTACAAACTTTGGTACCCAGTATAACACAACATCACACACACACACACATAAACACAATCACCACAGTTACAACCTTTAGGAAACCCAGTAAACACACGCAAACACACAAATATCTGTTGTAGTATTTGTTTATGTGTAAAGAAGTTTAAGTTTTTTCTGTGAAATGTATTTTGGATTGAGGATTTCATCTGCAGAAAAAAAGACTATAAAAATTAAATAATATTTAGCGAGCGCTTAATGTAATAAAAAATTATATATTTACAAAATCAAAATTTCCATCGAGGCACAGTGTGTGTGTATGATGAAGTGGAACCTTCCTCCTCTGTCTGTGTGTAATATAATGTGATGTACAGCGCTTTGATTATTTGTTGTAATTTGTGTGTTTAAAAATAAAATTTTTTTAAAACATCTGTTCTGCTGTATTGTGTTACCTGACTGAACACCAGATGGCAGTGTAAATGTTCTATACCGTTGTATTTCCCTTACCTGAACACCAGATGCAGTGTAATGTTGTATTGCGTTGTATTTCCTTACCTGAGCACCAGATGGCAGTGTAAATGTGTATAGCGTTGGTTCCTTGCCTGAACACCAGATGGCACTGTAACTCCGCGCTGCTCAGCTGTTTTCATCTTTAAGCGCTGCAGCTTTATTGAGCGTCATAAAAACTGTTGCTGATTATTTCTTTAGCAAAAACACAGAAAACACACGTGTTTTACTTACACCGAATTAAACACCGGGAGACACAGACAGTCTTGGAGACGGGGAGACACAGACCATTCTTTACTAAATTCCAGAAAAGCTGAGAGAGAGAGAGACAGAGAGAG
>VCAZ01000218.1:118988-166488 GCA_005784505.1 Bagarius yarrelli
TCTCTCTGTCTCTCTCTCTTTCACTTTCTCTATCTCTCTCCCTATGTTTGTCTTTCTCTTGTTTCTCTTTTTTAAGAGAGAGACAATTAAAACAAGAAACGCATAAGGAAGATAGGAAGGATGTGTGTATGTGTGTGTGTGTGTGTGCGCGTGAAAGTGAGAGAGAGTATAAGCGAGGCTGCTGATTGGTCAGCAGTAAAACGAACAAAAAAAAATGATCCTGCGATGGGGACAATCAGCGGAAGTGTGTGTGTGTGTGTGTGTGTGTGTGTGTGGATCTGAACAGAACGCATTCATCCCAGCATCCTTACTCTTCTGCCCTCGGCCACAATGCGGCTTTGTGCTGAAATGCTGGAGAAAAGATTAAGAAAAAGAGAGAGAGAGACAGACAGAAAGAGAGAGAGAGAGACAGACAGAGAAAGAGAGGAGGAGGAAGAATGGTAGTCAAAGTGTTTAGGTTGCTGGTTGGTGGGGGGGGTGTGAGGGGGTTTGTACTGCTCTTGTGCTGATGTAGGGGTGGAATGGTATGTGTGTGTGTGTGTGTGTGTGTTGGGGTTTCAGTGCTGTTCCACCCATTCTGTGTGTGAGAGCTTCACATACTGCTAATCTGTATGACTGTGGGTTCGAAAACCAGCATCAATAATCTGACACCGCCGGGCCCCTGAGTAAGGCCCTTAACCCTCAAAGGCTCGGCTGGATTAATTTCACGCTCCTTTGTTCTAAAACACACACACACACACACACACACACACACATACAGGAGCAGCGGATGATGTCTTTCTTTTCGCTCTAGAACCTCAGGTTTTTTCTCTACAGGTGGAAACAGGAAGCAGGACAGGCCGCGTCCTCAGAGGAGAAACGGGTCATAAGGTCCCCCCAGTGAGACGATTTGATTGACAGCGTTTTATTGTGATGTGTGGAGCCGCCGCCGCTGCCGGACTGAAACTCAATCTTATCAGCTGAGCGGAGGCCGGCGGAAGAGTCTCCCCCTGCACACGAGTGCAGAAACGCCACCGCGCTCACCTCAGCCACCACCACAATGCTGCACATCTGGAGCAGCTGCGATTGTTCTGGCTTTGGTTTGCTGGAGCCGGAGTGAGTGTGTGTGTGTGTGTGTGTGTGGGGGGAAGGTGCCGAGAAACGCTGCACTCCCTCAAGACTCGATTTTAATTTCTAATTCATTAATCTCTCCTGTGCAGACGCTCGAAAGCGCAGGAAGAAAGGTCCCGCAGGAGCCCCCGGGGTCAGTGTGGGGTCACCGAGAACCGTAACCAGATCAGTTTTCGCCACCAACACGACCACCAATATACAGCAAACAACTGCGACAGCACGCGGTGATTATTTCATCAGATCATGCTAGCGTCATATGAAACGTTTATAAAGCACCAGTGAAGGATTAATTAAGGGATTAGGACGTGGGTAACTTAAGGTAACTTAAGGGTTCAGTTGTTGTTGAGAACTCTGAGACTGTGGATCCGAGTCGGAGATGAACTGAACGTGATCCTGCTTTCGGGGTTGTAGAGTCGAACTTCTGCGGGTCTGAGGGCAAAGAGTTCTCAAGCTTAAAACACAGAAAGACCACTGTTTATCAGGGAATTCACACACACACACACACACACACACACACAACACAGAAACTCAGTTATGAACCAGAAGGACATTCAGTAAGAAATAAAACAACAACTTGTACTTTCATCTATTTTATATTAATAAAGTCATAAAGTACATAAAGTCTACAAAGTTCTCAAGCGTCTCTAACCACTCGTACCGTCACCAGTCATACCGTCACCAGTCTTACCAACACCAATCATATCATCACCAGTCTTACCTACACCAGTCATATCATCCACCAGTCTTACCAGCACCCCTACCCAATATCATCATCACCAGTCTTACCTACACCAACTCATATCATCACCTGTCTTACCTACACCAGTCTTACCAACACCAATCATATCATCACCAGTCATACCGTCACCAGCCATACTGTCACCAGCCATACCATCACCAGTCACCAGTTTACCAACACCAATCATATCATCACCAGTCTTACCCGTCTTACAATCAATCAACATCACCAATACCAACACCATCAATCATCAGTCTTACCAACACCAGTCTACAGTACCAACACCAATCATATCATCACCAGCATATCATCACCGTTTACCATCACACCAGTCTTACCAACACCACCATCATATCACCAGTCTTCACCAGTCTTCACCAACACCAATCATATCATCACCATCACCATCTTACCAACACCAATCATATCATCACCAGTCATACCGTCACCAGCCATACTGTCACCAGCCATACCGTCACCAGCCATACAGTCACCAGCCATACTGTCACCAGCCGTACTGTCACCAGTCATTTACCGTCACACAGCCATACTGTCACCAGCCGTACTGTCACCAGTCTGTCACCGTCAGTACCACAGTCTTAATGTCACCAGTCATACAGTCACTTACAGCCATTACTGTCACCAGTCTTACAGTCATCAGTCTTACAGTCACCAGTCACCGTAGCCGTACGTCACCAGCCATACTGTCACCAGCCATACTGTCACCAGTCTTACTGTCACCAGTCATACCGTCACCAGTCTTACAGTCACCAGTCATACCGTCACCAGTCTTACTGTCACCAGTCTTACAGTCACCAGTCTTACTGTCACCAGTCTTACTGTCACCAGTCTTTACAGTCACCAGTCATACCGTCCACCAGTCTTACTGTCACCAGTCATTACCGTCACCAGTCTTACAGTCACCAGTCCCAGTCATACCGTCATACCAGTCATACCGTCACCAGTCCGTATACAGTAAACCAGTCATACCCTCACCCGTCTTCATGGCACGACCCTACAGGGGGCAGAATCACATCACAGTCTTTCTTTTCTACTTCCAGTTCTCACAGGCATTTCCATACCTCTTTCTGTCCATCTGTCTATTTTATCTCTAGAGAACATTACAGTTTCTATAGCAACAGCTCGTCCACAGAGGTTCGTTAATAAGGGGAAGTTTTCTTGCAGTGACGAGGTGTGTGTCCAACACTAATGAAAGGAGACTCCAGTTACAGCGGAGTCAGAAAAATGAAAAAATAACAACATTCAACGCAGCCGAGGAGCCGTAAACAGACAAAAAACACTTCAAATTTAATTAAAGCCCAGTGACGTCATAGATATTTAAACTATAATTAATTTAGTTTAGTTTTATTTATTGTTTTAGTAATTATATAAAAGTAAAACAGTTTGTATATGATTTAATTTTTGGTTGATTGATACATTTTATATGCAAGATAATAAAATGAATAAGAAAAACAAAAGCCCTGTGTATTATGTATAATGTTAGCACATTTACACACTTCGTCTCTGCGTCCTACATATCAATGCCACTTAAACACTCTGACTGTCAGCCTATTAAATGTCCTCTGTCCTCTGCTGAGCGTCTCGGGGACGTTTCCTCGCCTCTCACTGTTTAACCGCCATTTAATAAAACCCCCTTACTTACAGTCACCGTGAGACTCCAGAGAAAACATCACAAAAATGGAGACGTAGTGTGTGGTGTGTGTGTAGTGTACTGTGTGTGTATTGTAGAGTGTATAGTGTGTGTGAAGTGTAAGTGTAGTGTGTGTGAACTGTGTGTGTATTGTAGAGTGTATAGTGTAGTGTGTATAGTATGTGTGTGTAGTTTAGAGTGTGTAGTGTACAAACTGTGTCTGAAGTGTAATGTATGTAGTATGTGTGCCTGTATGTGAGTATTTTGCATGGGAGTAGTGCAGTGTGTGTGTTGCGCATGTGTGGGTAATGTGCTTGTAAATAGCGCAGTGTGTGTGCATGTATTGTGTGTGTACTGTGTGTGTGTATATGTATTGTCCATGTGTGTAGTGTCTGTACTGAACACTGCCTTTAGAGAGTTTACGGTAATTACAGTGACGGCGCTCCGCTCTGCTCTGCTCCGCTCGGCGTCTCCATCATTATATTTTTCTTTAACATGATTACGGATAACTGATGATAAATAACGGCGACTCGGACAAACAGAGTCTGCTTTTCATCCTGAGAAAAAGACAGACAGATAGACAGATAGACATATAAAAGATAACCTAACAGCTGGATAGATAGATAGACAGACCGACAGACAGATAGATAGATAGATAGATAGATAGATAGATAGATAGACAACTGGATAAGCAGACAGACAGACAGACAGACAGATTGACGTATAAATAGACAGACAGACAGATAGTCGGGCAAGCAGGCAGGCAGACAAACAGACAGACAGATAAATAGAAAGATAGATAGATAGATAGATAGATAGATAGATAGATAGATAGATAGATAGACAGCTGGATAAGCAGACAGACAGACAGACAGACAGACAGACAGACATATAATGATAGACTGACAGCTGGATAGGCAGACAGGCAGACAGACAAACAGACAGATAGACATATAAATAGACAGACAGACAGATAGTCGGGCAAGCAGGCAGGCAGACAAACAGACAGACAGATAAATAGAAAGATAGATAGATAGATAGACAGATAAATAAACAGTGCACCCCCACCCCCCCCCCTTTCCTTGCTATTTTCCTTTCTATTTGTTTTGTCATCCGGCTCAGCTTTCAGCTCTGACACTGGAGACTCCTTTCCTAAACCTTTAACTAAACGTTTACTTACAGAAGATAAAGACACATTGTTACTATAGCAACTGTTTGCTACCATGAAGGGGGCGGAGTTAGTTACAGCACTGCCTAAAAGATGAACGTACTTAAAGCTACGCTAGAATAAAAGCATCATGTGTAGTACGAAGAGCTGTAAAGAAGAAAGGATGTGAGGAACGAGGAACGGTGTAGCTTCAAAACATGTGTGTTTATCGGGTCGCTATGGCAACCCTGAGCTCTGTTCTTTCATCACTATAATTAAAGCACTTATAAAAAGACTGAAATACAGGACATAAAAGTAGATAAAAAAGCAGAGCGATTCGCAGAGTTTTCATTAAAACTAATATTTAATGTCCTTAATAAGAAACAAAATGTTATTTTTAATATTTCTATAACAATTTTTGGAATAATTTAAAAACAAAACCACACAAAAATCTAAAACCTTTTAAAATGTTTACACAATATAATTTTTTTTTTAATATGAATAAATGTACAATCCGATTTAAGCTTTCATACTTTTTGAAGGCCATTTAATAAAAATTAAATAATTAATAGTAAATAGAATAATAATTTTAAATTAATTTATTAATTTTACTTTTTATTTTGATTTTTTCTTCACTTGAATTTGCTGTGATTAAAAAGGTTGTATTGGTTTTTTAAAAAAAAAATATTAATTAATGGTGGAATATTTTCGATTTTTTATTTACACTTTAATTTTCATAAAAAATATAAAAAATATATATAAATAATAAAGGTTTATTATCAGACAACTCGATGTAACTGCAATAAAAACATCCGTTTGCTTTTAATGGTGATGATATCGTGTGTGTTCATGTGAGTGTGTGCTTTCTAATTGGTCTTTGGGGGGAAGGTGAGCAGGTTAATGAGGACGTTATTGTGTGTGTGTGTGTGTTACTTTTAAAGAGACGTCTCGCCCTGGACTTCCTGTCGAGGAATCGTTTGTTCCTCGAGGACTCTGGAACGTTCCACGTCTCCAGTTCTGGAATAATTGCAGCTTCTCCTTTGCCGTCTTCCCTCCTATAATACAGACAGTGACAAACTGTAGCTCTAGGCAGCACACACACACACACACACACACACAATTTAGAGTTACAGTACGAACCAATGAAACTGGAGATTTGGCTTTACCTTTTTACCAGCTGAGAACTCGTAAGGAGCTCCTAAATTGTTGGACTAGCAGGAAGACCTGCTGCAGGAAGACAGCGTTTCTGACACCTTTTCCGACTAACAGGCAACCCAGGTGAAAGAACCAGATACTTACGCTCACGCATTCTGTCGCATGAACCAAAGAATGGCGATTAGAACTGCATCTGCATCTCGTAAACTGTTATTTTATTCTCATCAGAACAAACATGACAAGCGTGAACACACACTCTTATACGAGAGGATACAAAATGTCCCATGAGTCAATCTGCAGAAGACGGATAATAAAACACAAAAGTCCAGAAACTTCATCCACACTTTCTGACCAATCAGAGTTCAGATTCCAGCGGAGACTTAACACTCGTCCCAAACCGACCAGCGCTCTTCTCCTCCAAATAAACCCTAATTAAAGCATGCTAATGCCCTATTCCCCAAACAGGGGCGACTCGGCGGGTCTTACTCCGGCCAATTACACCGTTAATCAGACCCTGGGTAATAAAATCCACACTCCTTCACATACATACAAAATGAATGAAGGATCCCAGAGTTCACGAGGAGAGACAGAAAGAGAGTGAGAAAATAAGCCAGAAAGATGGAGTGATAGAGGTAAGAGAGAGGAAAGAAGGATGAGAATGAGTAAAAGAAAAAAAAGAGGAGCATGAGTAAGTGAGAAAAGAGATGAGAAAGAAGCGAGAGAAGGATGAGTGACAGAGATTGATGAAAGAAGAAAGGAGAAAGAGGGGGATGACTAGGAGATTGATGAGAGGATGAGTTAAAGATGAAAGGGAGAAGAGGAAACCAGAGAGAGTGATGGGAATAAGTGAGAGAGGGAGGAGAGAGAGACATAAGAATGAGGAGGTGGAAGGAGAGTGAAATGAGATGAGGATGAGTAAGAGAAGGATGAGAAGAGAAAAAGATGTAGATGAGCAAGAGAGGGATGAGGAAGAGCGAGTTAAAAGAGGAAGAAGGAGAAAAAGAGATAGGAATGCAAAAGAGAGGGACGACAGGAAAGATAAATGAAGAGAAAAATTAGATAAGGATGAGTTAGAGAATTAAGAACGATGAGAATACATGAAAAAGATGACAGATGAGACATCATGAAGATGATGAAGATAATGATGAAGATGATTCCTGTCAGGTGTTTCATTCGCTTTACAACAGTAAACGAAATTTGCGGTTTGAAAAAAAAGACTTGAATAAAAGTCTTCTCAAGAATATTGAAGTGTGTGTGTGTGTGTATGTGTGTGTGTTTGTCCGTCCCTCTTCAATTAAAACAATTGGTATTATTCTGATAAGGATAGGATAGCTGAAAATTGTTCGTTGGGACTCGTCTTTTCGTGGGGACTCGTCTCTTTGTTGGGACTCGTCTCTTCGTTGGGACTCGTTTCTTCACGGGACTCGTTTCTTCACTGGGACTCGTCTCTTCATTGGGACTCTTCCCTTCGTTGGGACTCGTGTCTTCGTTGGGACTCGTCTCTTCCCTTGCTGACTCGAGTTAACGCTAATTAAGACTAATTAAAGTCGGGTTTATGAGCAGGTTTGTGATCACTGAATAAACATCCCGCATGACTGCAGCTCGAATAATAATGACCTCAGAACAGCCCGTTAAATTAAGAGCCGCTCCTCGGCAATTAGAAGCACCTGACACACCAGTGGCCTGCAAGCGAGTGTGTGTGTGTGTGTGTGTGTGTGTGTGTGCGCGTAAGTAGAGAAATGAGATTAAGATTTTTTATTCAACCTTTCACACAAACCCCTAATGACCGCTGACGAGTGTGTGTGTGTTCGGAATCCGCACCGCTCTGACGGATAACGTCTCAATTCAGAGCAGCTGTTTTTTTTTAAAAAAGAAATAAATACTTGATTTATAATTATTCTTACAGATGTTTATAGAATGATATTTTACAGTGCAACAGCTGCAGGACCCGACAGTACAACTCTACACTTTTCTTATGATCATGTGATCATATTGATCAATTTCTGTTACCCAGAATGCCGTGCTGATGGTGTTGGTCTGGAGCGATGCAGCGGCGCTTCAGTCCTCGGGTCAGTGTACTCGCTCACACCCCCCCTTTTTTTACTTTAAGCTGCATTGAATTCTGGGAAGTCAACACCTCGATCACTTTCACGCTGGATTTCTCATCAATTTGTTTCTCCTTTGAGCTGCAGTGCATTCTGGGATTTTGACACCTTTGCCAGTTTTTATGCTAGTTTAGTTAATTTTTATAAGCTTTTTTCTCAAGTTGCTAAAATAAAAAAAAAATAAAAAAAATGTATCAACCTTTAGCCGCGTTGCATTTTGGGATTTCGACCCCTCTGTCGCTTTTTAGGCTGGAGAAATAAAGAAATAACTGACATTCTGCTACAAACACTGTGTTAAAATCTCCCCACAGTAAATCCTTAACTAGTCTTTCTCTTTTCTTCTCCTTCCTCTAACCGCGCGGGCCGTGTTGACTCAGGCCACTTCCGGTGCAGACCTTATTATTCTCTCAGCGCTCCTTCAGCACCAATAAGGCATTATTCCAGGCTAATAATAATAATAATAACTACGATAGTGATGATGATGATGATGATGAATGTAATGAAGATAAAATAACGCCGGCAGAAAAACCAGCGTTTACAATAGAGGCGCCGAGTTAATAATAGCAGGAGTTCAGTCCCTCCAGCAGACGGGATCAAATCTCCGAGAGCTGATTTTCCTTTGCAATCATTTTTTTTCCTTGGGTTTTTGAGATATACAAGTTTTTTTGTTTGAATAGTAACGCTAAAAACAGATCTTACAAATAAAAATAGATCTTAAAATTAATCTTAAGCCCCTAAAATATTTTATTTTAAGATATAATGAGTGATTGGCACCGCATGTATCATGTGACCCAATTCCAATTTATTTTCTTCAATGTAGCACGGATGGGATGACCTACAGCAGCAGTTCCCAACTGTTTTCTGTCTGAGACCCCCCCCAAAAAATAGGTCCCCCTCCACATTTAATGATATTTTCTCTCTTGGTATTTCCTGTATTTGGTGTCTCCAGTATTTCTGCACTGCGACTGAACTGGTGGTCTCTTCCTCACCTGCAGGGTCCAGTATGTCCTGGTCACTACTATCAGCTGCTGAAGGAGAGAATCAGTGACACTCGCTCGTTTTTAGAGAGGATGAATTACAAATTTGTCCATTTTTTGGTGGATCATGGATAAAATTAGCGAATGCAATATGATTGTTGTCCTTAATGCAACATGACGCCACCCCCGACAGAGCTCGCTGAGGCCCCCTGTGGGTCGGGACCCCCCTTGTTGGGAACCGCTGCCCTACAATAATGTAAGAGAAAGGAAGAAATTAAAATGGATTCCGATATTTTCCGATCGGTTTCAGACCTCATTTGTGTGTAAAAAACAGATCAGATACGCATCGGATAGTAAAAAATCGGCAGAAGATCAGGATTATCATCTGATCTTGATAATTGATGTTGGAATTTAATTTAAGGTCAGAACTGTTTTTGAATAAACCCCATCCCCTTCACACTTCTCCCCTGGAGAGAATCGAGGCTTCCTGACATTTTCCTGTTGTGAAATGGTCTGTAATAACGTGTGATATTTGTTGTTGTGTCGTTGTGTTTGTACAGCGTTCGCTTCCCCGCCTCGCTCTCGGACGCTGATGCTTCGGATATTGCCGTTTGTTCCCTTGTGTAATTTTTTTTTCTCTAAATATCAAACCGAGCTGTAAGGACGGGAAGCGTCCATCAGTAAAGTTCAGCGTGGGATCTTCTGACAGTAACTGCAGCTCAAGCACAGGAACGTCTCCGGTTAGTTGCTTCGCTGTGGTAAATTCAGGGTTCCTGGCCGCTCGCTTGTCCTCCGTGCGCTCTACAGTAGAAGGTGGACTGACTTTAGGGCCGCTCGGCTGTAATGTATGAGCAGATGTCCACAGATTTGATCCCCGCTGCACTTACACGCTTCTCTAATCCCTTCTTGACACTGGCTGCGGCTGGAGAACGTGTCTTCGTATGTCCGCCGGCTCTGTAACCCCTTATTCCTAGAAATTAATGGCTCTCGGCGCTTGTTGGATCCTGCGCGCAAAGACATGTCCAGCAAACATTGAAAATTAGGGAGTCTGAAACGCCGCCGCTGTCACTCAAATCTCCTGATGACCTTTATTCCAGCTTCGACTCCACTGATTTTAACAGCGGCACGAGAAAGAGCTCTAATTGGGATCTAATCTATTTTTTCTCGGTTAGAGTAGTGACGAGTGTGTCAGAGAAGCGGCTTGGAGCTAAAGCTACCAGCTAAAGCTCCTGCCTTATCATAACGCCATGATGGACAAACTTAGATTTGGTGAAGAACTTTTGAGTTTGGTGAAGAACTTTTGAGGTAACGTGTTTACAAAAGTCTCAGGTTTAAGCAATGTAAACTCCGATAAAACACTCTGTGTCTAACAGGAACCAGAAACAGTCTTAACCAGTCCAATTCATTTAAATCCAGTCTAATTCTTTTGAATCCAGTCTAAACCAGTGTAATTCTTTGGAATCCAGTCTAAACTAGTCCAATTTATTTGAATCCAGTTTAATTTAAATCCAGTCCAAACCAGTGTAATTTTTTGGAATCCAGTCTAATTTATTAGAATCCAGTCTAAACCAGTCCAATCCATTTAAATCCAGTCCAACTCATTTGAATCTAGTACCAACTAGTCGAATTCCTTTCGAATCCAGCCTAAAACAAATAATTCAAGTCTAAACCAGTCCAAACCAATATTAAAAGTTGAATCCACTCTAAATCAGTTTATTATTGGAATAATAATCTAGTTTAATAGTATTATTCTTTCAATTTCTGACGAAAACAAGTCTTCAACTCCAACAGCAGTCTATAACCTCTGGTGTAGGAGCCAGTTGCAGTAGATTAATGCGGTGTGTGTGTGTGTGTGTGAGAGAGTTTAAATCGTTTGTGTGGGTCGAAGGAACTGTGCCGGTTTCCCACCACTGTCTGACAGAGCAACGTGGGAAGAAATAAACGTTTTACCAAGACAAAAAGTGTCCTTGAGCTCAGCGCGGGACGGCGGCGAGAAATTTCTGAAAGGAATCGAGAGAGCAAATTCTTTCACTACCCACAATGCCACAGTGTTTCGAGCAGGGAGATCCTCCTGACCCGCCTGAAACTCCTGAAAACAACATTTAAAGTTAAAATGCTTTCTTAAAGAAAAGAGGAAGCAATTTCTTCCTTTATAACCTGTTACAATGCAGTCATTAAGCATTATAATAGAGTAATAGAGTGTTTTATCCCTCATTTCCTGAATTGCGTCAGGTTCTGGTTCCAGGTCCTTCCTCTCTGGCTGCAGATCCTGTCCAGACTCTTTCTGAGGTTATTAAGCGTATTATAATCAGGTAATCATGGTGGATGGACGCGGCTACTCCTGCAGCTGCCAGAGTGAGAGCGAGGATTAGCGGCAGCTCTGCGGCTGCGCCGGTGGTTTAATTGCATTGTTCCAGCCACCGATCGCTCTGACACAGACTTCCTCATCCCTCGGTGTGCAGCGGTCCATCTGAGGGATTACTGGACAGGCAGATAAAGGGACACCTCACCACCGATACGGCATGGACAGGTCACGTTTCTGTGATTCATGTCAATCAGCCAAACGAGAGTGTAACAGATTCACACCGCGGATTTAAAGGCAATTAAATTACAACCAAAAACTGTACATGCGTTAGTGTGTGTGTGTGTGTGTGTGTGTGAGAGAGAGAGAGAGAGAGGGAGAGAGAGAGAGAGAGAGAGGCGGAAAGAGATTGGGATAAAAAGAAAGACAGCAATGAGGAGAAATAGAGAAAGTGAGAGTGAGACTGATAGAGAGACAGAAAATGGAAAAAGAGAGAAAGGACTAAAAAAAGGCAAAGAGACAAGTTAAGGATTAAAAAAGAGAGAGAGAAATAGAGAGTGCAAGAGAAAATGACAGAAACAGAGAAGCAGACAGAAAAAGACCTATAAAGAGGAAAAGAATTGGGGGCAAAGGGCAAAAGAGACAGAGAGTAAGAAAGAGAGAGAGAGAGAGAGTGAGAGCGAGAGAGAGAGAGAGAGAGAGAGAGAGAGAGAGAGAGAAAAGTGAAACATACAGATGGAGAAAGAGGAAGACATACAGACAGATACAGAAAATGAAAAAGAGAAAGACAAATAGAAGGACAGAAAAAAAGAGAACGAGCAAAAGAAAGACAAAGAAAAAGAGGGAGAAAAATAGACAGATAAAGAAACAGGAAGATAAAGAAATTAGAGAGAGAAATGAAAAAAAGAAAAAGAGAGAGAAAGAAAGAGATAGAAGAGCAAACGAGTGACACGGAGACATACCTGCTTGAGCTGACAGACTGGAAACATGACTTCCCTTCAAAGAAAACCCCAAATGATGCAACCGGAGACGTGGAATTGTGTTTTAATTGTGTTTTAATGATCTTTAATTGTGTAATTGCATTTCTCACATTTCTCACATTTCTCACATTTCTCAGTCTCGTTCAGTGGAGTGAAATTTCATCCAGCCACAACACACGACAGACACATCGGACGATTCTCTCCTGCTGTATGACACACACTGACGCTGGAACATCTGTCCCACATCCATGTGTCCGGAGATCAGCACACAAAACCGGTCTAAATAATGATCCTAATAATAAACCCAGAGGAATAAAACCGAGGAGAATCCATACGACCGCGTTTCCCTGATTATTTACAGCGGTGATAGAAAACAAGGCACCTGAAATGTTTAACAGTAACACAACTGAAAGTCTGCAGTAGCACAAGAGCTGTTAGCGCTCAAACATCCATAACGGTTATATAATATTAATAACAATAATAATAAATAATTAATCAGAAATCATAACCAACCGAAAAACTAACCAGTCGTTAAGACTACTAAAGTTATTTTTCAATAAAACCGGATCAAATACATAAAGTTACTTCAAAAAATACTACATGCTAGCGGGAAGCCATGACGTGTCCTAGCGCTGAATCCAGTCGGTCCTTTTTGTTTGGTTCCATATTTTGGTTTTGTCCTGAAAAACGTGTGTATAAAACAGCCAGTAAAAACATCAGGAGTGCTGGAACATCAGTCTGTGCAGCGAGTGTAAACGTGACCAGGAAGTGGAGGAGAAGATACGCAGGAAAAGTGCATCACAGTAGCTCGGCCCGCGGCGTCTCACGCACTAATCATGCAAACAGTCATTCCGTCTTTTTTTGTGCGTTCACACAGAGATATACAAACAGTACAAAAACTATAATACAAGCGCTAAGACGCAAATACGCCACAGCGGTCATGCTAACCAGCGAGGACAATAATGGCACAGCGTGACGCGTCTGCAAGCAGGCAACCAAACCACACATTAACCATTCAAATACAACAATTCTGAAATTCGGTTAGGTTAAAGTATTACACACACACTGATTCATGCCATTTACACAATTTCTTTCAGCACAAAGTTGCCAGAAAGTCTGATATCACCCCGACAGCCATTAAGGGGGTATTTAATAGATTTTTTTTTAATTTGGTGCAATAAAGATTCAATCATTAGAAGACATTTTATTGAAATGTTTTTATAGCTAATTATAGCACCACCTGCAGGTTACGTCTTGTATAGCATTATTGTGTTTCTGCTTGATAGTTACATATATCAACTTTCATATGAAGGTACCAGAGATGTTCCGACTCACTGCTCATTTTTGATTGGTTAACAATAATTATTAATTAATACTAATGTCCTCATGGACGTTCTCTGGTTACATTCCTAGTGATTAAGAAAATGTTTTTTTCAGAAGAGCTAAAAGTAAATATTCCACAACCCAAAAACTTTCCCAGTAGACACCTGGACAGATCTGTGGTTCTGGTTGAAGATCTCTGGCTTTACACTCCTCCACCACTGCGGTCCACAGACACCGGTCCTCTGGAGTCCAAGCCTTCCTCAGCCGTCTTCATCAGGATAGCCAATCGGCTGTCGGAGATTTGTCCCCTCTGAACAGCGCTCATGAGCTAAACCAATCAGAAGAGCGGATCTAAGTTTTGTGTACCATTCTGTCTATGTCATATAACATAACCTCGTTTCTCTCTCTGTCTCACACACACACACACACACACACTACAGCAGCCCCTCATTAACTGTAAATTAGACTTTAACACCTGTCCTGAAGTTCCTATCAATTATACTCGTAATCTAACTCATGCTTGGTTACGCAGACAAAGACCCACATGGTCGTGGCTAAAGTAGCTCACGCTCATTATTCAAAGTGCCACCAGGACATTTCAGTGCGTTTAATTACGCCTGAGCTGTCAGGACTCAGGTAAGGATGCGCACTACGCAACGGTTAAGTGTCCACACCTTCGTGTCTCTTGGACAGAAGCTTCGCTCTAGAGCCGCTACCTGAACTCGAGCGGATGTGGACCGAAAGCCAGTTAACGAGGCACTTCGAAAGATCTGTATGATGAGCTATAAGTTTGGCAGTTGTAACGGCGTCGTTAAGCAAGTCTGTGTAAGGCAGAGTCCGTGCGGCCCTACCTGCAGAAACTCGTCCAGTTCCACCTGCCCGTTTTTGTTCAGGTCCACCTCGTTGAGGATCTCGTGAAGGGCGTTCTCATCAATCTGAACACTCAGTTTCTGGAAAAAAAACCCAATTTCTAAGATTAAATATTACTGTGAAATTTATTGCAAACTAATGATTAACTTATTGATCGATTTTTATTAAAATTACTCTTAGAAATTAAAGTATACATTTATAATTGTATATCGACAAACATTTCCCACCTCAAGAACCTGCTGTACGTCTAAAGTGGTGATGAAGCCTTTACTCTCTTTATCAAACTTGTAGAAACGCTTCTTATACCTAAAAACCAGACCGAGAGTTAATAAACATGCAATAACACACACAAACAGACACACACACACACACACACACACACACAGAGTGTGTACCTGGCCACTTGCTCGGGTGTGAGTGAGATCTCGGTGGCGAGCTGTTCGGAGCGAGCTTTGTAGCCCATCTCCTGGTACAGAAACTGTTTAGCTGCTTTTAGTTCCTCCTGCAACACACACACACACACACACACACACACACACACACACACACACGGTCTGTGATTTCTATAACTCCCTTACTACATTTTAGGTAACTGCTTAAACCTGATCAACAATTTAAACAGCATCAGTCTACGACTTTACAACCAAATGTTACATAATGCATTATAACGCCTTTTCATATGAACATAATAAGCTCAAATGCAGCATCATTACAACATTTCTTAAGCATAACCGTAAATATTTAGCTACTGAGAGCTATGCATAAAATTATTAAGACTTAAGTGCATTAGTACATGCTTATGCCAGGGATATGAAGATACGCTGTAATGTTATTATTATGCATTATAGCACACTAAGTGAGTTAAACTAAAGCTGAGCCAGTCTGTAAGTACTGCATATATCCCCCACTGACAGATCATTACAGACTAAAGGAAGCTTATAAAGCATTATAATGGGGCGTTAAACCTTTATTAGCAGTTATAAAGCATTGTAACACATAGTCCATGTCTCCTAATTGCTGATGATTATAATATATAATGAAGCAAGATTTCTCAACAGTTATGAGCAGTCATTTTAGATTATACAAACACTTTAATAACACTTTAAATTTAACTTGTGAAAATTAGCATACGAAGAGTATAAAGCATTATAACATACAACAGATATCTAAATTATATTAGACACTTTATGGTCAAAAATTCGCAAACACTTATGAGCAGTTATAAAGGCTTATGTAGGCTTATGACATAAATTGTGATTAAATACTCAGAAGAAATTATCTCCACCCGACTAAATGTGAACACAGTACAAGAGTTTGACACATATGAAAAACCGTGTGTGTGTGTGTGTGTGTGTGTGTGTGTGTGCAGGGTGTGGTGCACCTGTATTGTGTGCCTCGAGCAGGGTCAAGTGTTTCTACGCTATTATTAGGCTTTTGTTTCAACAGGAAACCTTGGATCTGCGTGTAACTCTATCACCCTCTCACACACACACACACACACACCTCGGGATATACCCCCTCAGACACCTACGTAAGAAGCAAATAGGCTACCAGCTGATATTGTGTGTAAGTCAATTGTGTGGCTATTTTCAGCTGGTGTTAACAATTGCTCAGCTCTTGCGTATGTTGGCGGAAACGAGACGGAGACGTTTGGCGTGAACTTCAGGGCGTCGCGCGGGAAAAAAACGTTAATAAAAGAGCGAATAACGCAAAGCAAACAAAGTCACAATCTGGTAAAGAAGAAGAAAAACACACACAAACACACACACGCATGCAGGCGGTAGTATAAACTCTACTGCAGCGATTTGACCTTAAGGAGTGGGTGGAGTTTTTAATAAAGGAGTGGAGGAATGACGTACCTTCTTCTTCTCTTCGCTCCACTTCAGCTCCTTCGCCATGATGTCCACGATGCGCGGAAGAGCTTCATCAGCAGCCTGAACGTTCAGGAACCCCAACCGTGTCCTCCGGGAGATCATGTCAATGGCTGTGCAGGCGTATTCTCTAATACCATAGATCACCTACACACACACACACACACACACTTCCATTAGTGCTCTTTAATATTGTACATCCCCTACAAACACACACACACACCATTAGTACTCTTTAATACTGTAGCTAATCCCCCACACCTGTTAGTACTGTTAATACTGTAGATAACCTACACACACACACACACACACACACTCCCATTAGTACTCTTAATTACCGTTGATCACCTACACACACACACACGCATACACACACTCCCATTAGTACTCTTTAATTCCCTAGATCACCCACACACACGCTCCCATTAGTACTTTTTATTACCGTTGATCACCTACACACACACACACACACACACACACACACACACACACACCACACACACACACACACTGTGGTACCTCGCTCTCGATGTAGGGAAATTCAGACACCAGTCGTTTCCCCACTATGGGCCATCTCTTTCCTGTGACCTGCGCCATCTTGGCGACTTCGAATGCGCGTCCTCCGTAGGTGGCCGCGAGGTGCTGCGCGACCTGCGAACAGCACATACACTGAGAAACAGACCAAGTCACGTCAATCCCACACGTCCTCCGCAGGGACACATTTCCGTGCCTGGACCCTATGCAGTGATTTTGTCCAGCTGACGTGTTTCTCGGTTACAGTCGACCGTTCGTTAAACGTTAAAAGCAAAAAAAACCAAACAACAAACGGCAGCACTTACTTCCATTCAGCGCGTCCACCAAAAGGTCAAGTGCTGTCAGAAATATCTGCATGCTGACCTTTTTAAATATGCTGCAAAAACAGCGCCTGTCGTAGGAGCCGGTGCTCCGCTGAGCTCGTCCCGGCTCTCTGACTGACCACCGGGGACCGGAGCAAACCGGAGTCGAGCTTTCAGACCAGAGCCACGGCTCGGGCCTCCATCCAGCTACTAATGGTGTCATAAAACAATCGGGAAATAAAATACGCTTCCTGATGAGGAAAGCGCTTCTGCTGATAACTCATTAACTGAACTAGCAAAGGTAAAGGGTCACGTAGTGAAAAAAGTCCTTGATTTAGAGGTCATAAAGAGGCTAGAAGTTTTAGAATCATCATTATGCATTACCTAATTTTATCCATGATCCCCTGGTGGACCAAAAAATGGACAAATTTGTAATTCGTCCTCCATAAAAACAAGCGAGTGTCACTGGTTCTCCTTCAGGAGCTGATAGTTATGACCCGGATATAATGGACCTCAGGTGAGAAAGAGACCACCAATGTTTAAATCCGAATGACTTATAATATAAACGGACATTAGAGAGTGTCTTCTGACGGTGTCTCTGCACCAGAAGTGTGTATTTAGGTGATGTGTCCTTTCTCTAACCTCGTTTTCCAGGCCGTAGTCCTGGACCAGTCTGATGTAGAGAGTCGGAGTCCAATCCTTTCCTCCGTCTAGTGTCAGACCCACGGTTCTGTTCGGTCCAGCATGAAGTTTGTGCTCTTTGATGGCAGCGTCCAGTGTCTCCTCAGCCATGGCGCGATATGTGGTCCACTTACCACCTCAAGGAAAAAGAAATCAACATCTAAACGCGTGAAATACATGCAAAAATGTAACTATAAATTAATAACAACTACGTCCTGTCTTTTTTTACTAAAAGAACAATAAATAATCAGAATTTTCCAGAGACAGAATGAGTCTAAGTGTGTAAAATATTCATTAGTCACTGATTTTATTTTCTAAATATATATTAAAAAAAATAATCAATTTTAAAAGCTGGTAATAAAATGTAAAGAACACTTTCAGAAGAGATAAAATACATGCGTCATTTCTGACGCCAAGAACTGAAAGGCAAGACGACTCTGACACACACACACACACATTCTACCACAGAGCTGCGCAAAAATACGCAACAGGACACGTGTGTCCCCGGGCGGCTAACAGAGACGCTATTGTTCCCTCTGGGACTGACCGGCGATGGTGACCAGGCCGCTCTGGCTGATGTTGACGATGTGATTGCGGCAGATGGACTGAGTGTCTTTAGAGTTGGGGTCAGTGACCAGTGGACGGATGCCGCTCCAGGCTGCCAGGACATCTCCTCTCCGTACTAAGACCACACACACACACACACACACACACACACACACACAGAGGAAATGTCACTGATATGAATGAATGGATTCACTCTGTCGTGTCTAGTGATTGGTAACAACGGAGCAGCTCTAATAACAACAAACTCAGAAAACACTCCATCAGGACAGAGCCAGAAAACCACTAGCCAATCATTGCGCAGGAGACACGCAGAGACACGCCCTGGATGTTATACTTATCACACATACTTTCTTTTGTTAGTATTAAGTGAGTAAATATACAATTATAATGATAATAGTCTCATTGTGTAACACAATAAAACCTGAAAGGGCCCCAACTGTGCACACGGGTGCCGGCGTCTCAACCCACTACACCAACGTGCCGGCCAATCAAAATGATTAACATCATCAACAATAAAACATTTTCGAGAATAATTTTTGTTGTCGAAAAGTCGTTAGATCTCGTATAACCTAATGACAGGGCCTGCAATGTCGACCTTTAACCAGTGTGGCGCTGTAGAGCAAGACTGCAAGTCAGTTTTCGATAGAAAATATAATTAAATATAAATACATACAAAGAAAAATAGCGATATAGTTGACCAAGATTAACTAATGAGTAAATAATCGATTAATCGTTCTAATAATCGCTGATCAATCGCATATCAAAATATTAATTCCTATTTTTCATTATTCCCGCTATCTGTTATTCCTAATTTCAATGGCTTTTTTTGTATTTAGCCTTTGTTTGGAGTTAAAGAAGACCATGTGAATGTATAATATCCAACCAGAGAAATAATATAATAATAATAATACTAATAATAATACTAATACTAATAGCTGTAGGTGGCGATCTGAGGGGTCCGAACCTTTTCGTATCAAATCACACCAAGCTGCTTGTTCCGTCATGTGGTAACAGAAGACGGATGAATCGTCTCCTAAATTGAACTGAGTTTTAAATTCTGTATTTGTCAACCAGTCGATTTGCACGAATATCACAACCCCACAAAGACCCTCACCCTCCTGACCACCAGTTTATTTCTTCATGCTGTTGATTTTTAACTCTATCACCACCTCCGTGAACGGGTCCTGATCTCATCCCTCTCCTGCCGTGACATCGACAGCGCTAATGATTAAAAGCGAGCCGCATTTCCGTGGCGGACGGACCTGACGCTGTGATGGACGCAAAAGAAAAAAAAAGAAGAAAAAGAAGAAGAAGAAAGATAGAAGGAAAGACGGCGGGTCTCATTATCAAAGGGCATCTCTGAAACATTTATGACAAGGCTGGGCAGCTGAGCAGACAGCAGCAGGCTCGAGGAGGAAATAACACACACACACACACACACACACACATTTTCGATTCAGGCAATTACAGACAGATCTTTTTATACTCATAGCCGATTATCTTTTTAAACAAATACACAGATTCTGATTTGCGTGTGAAATAATGTAAAAATGTGTGTGTTGGTCTTCATGCTGACGTTTCCCATAAAAAGATCTAATTAATGTGATTAATGAATCACAGAGTGCTGTGGTATAAGTGGAATAACGCACTCGGTCATGTGATGTTAGTAGATTGTATCTTTGCTTCCTCTTACTGAGCAGATGTTGACTATTTTTCCGGAAAAGTAATTGATAATCAGGTAAATTAACGACCGATTATGTTGATTTAATTAACTTTGTAACTGTTAGTTTAATGTAGCAGAAAACATCAAAGGAAATGTTTTGATCAGTGTCGATCAGTTTATAACAGTTTAACCCTTCCTGCTCCAGGGGCGCTGCATCATAGCTGACCCTGCGCCCTGACCCCCAACTTACGAAGAGGGGATATGTGAAAAATGCATGTCATTGGCTCTGTACACGTACCTTCCACAATGAAGTTGAATATTATTATTTACTGTGATTGCATAAAGTCGCACAGTGATTGGTTACATTTATGTTAACATTTGCGTTCAGACGTCGTAAAATCCTTTAAGAGCTTAAAAGCAATTTATGCTTTATTTTTTATTTTTTCCTTTTTTAGCGTGACGACTGTAACACACACACGTGCGAATCTCTGCGTTCTGTCTGCTAATGCCGGATCGCTCGCTGGCTGGTTTTTTCGAGAGAGACCAGAGCACCGACTATCACTAACGAGCTAACGAGGCGCTTAACCCCCGACAGGACCGGGCGTCGCTAATCTAGCTAATCTTCTTCTGATTCAGGAAGAGGTTCAGTCTATCAGCTCAATCAGTCCAACAATCACACACGCCACTCGCTCCAATTAAGAGCGCGGCACTGAAAATCAATAGCGCTGTTCTCTCTCTCTTTCTCGCTCTCTCTCTCTCTCACTCTCTCTCTCTCTCTCTCTCTGATGAGCGTCTGTTAGCTGTTAGGATAAAGTCCCTGTTTATATGCTTATAAGCCTGCCTGTCTGTCTGCAGCACCACAGAGGATACACACACACACACACACACGCACACGTGATAATGTCATGCCCGTGAGTCTCGTCTCTATAAAGCCTTAATGGATGTTTATAGCCTGTTATGCGAGCAAAAATGATCTTTCTCTCTTATCTTTCTGAAACTTGAGACATTAATATAAAATATTACACATACATTCATATTTCTGGCATTTAAGTGTTAAGGGCCTTGCTCAGGGGCCCAACAGTGGCAGATTGCTGATGCTGAGGAATTAAATCTATGATCTATGATCTGTGCATCTATAGTTTTTGATTAGTTTTAATTTTCCGATATTTAAAAAAGACAAAAATTCACAGATCTTTGTAATAATATCCCTGCCCCCAAAAAGGGGTGCCAATAATTCTGCCACAATCTCTAAGTATAATCGAACTCCAACGCTTATTATAGTTTTGGTGTTTAGGTGTCCTGTACCGTCCACGTCAGGGCTGAGGTAATTACGGACTTCACTCAGGATAAAGTTGATGTCCTCCTCCGTGGGGATGGGATGGGCCGTCACAGCGGTGGGCGTGTCCGTTGTCCCGGCGATAGTCATTTTTTCCCAGGGCAGGAAGAAGATGACGCGTCCGTCGCTGGTGGCAGGATCCAGAAGCCCCATGTTGTCAGGGCTGAAAAGTGAACAGGGCAAAAAAAACTTTACATTTATAAATTAATCTATAAAAAAAATAATTATATATATACGGAAGACTACATACCTGTAATATACGACAGATTTTTCACAAAATAATAATAATAATAATAAATCAGTTTATTAAGGGGTTCACTGTAGGGATATTTTCTATCCAATCAGAAAAGCCCTATCCTACATTAAGCCCCGCCTTTAATAAATCCTGGTTTACATGGTTTTCTGGCTGATGGACCGGTTGTATCGATGACACTGGGATGAATGTGACTGCTGTTGCCACGGCGATGTGGAGCTGCGCGGTTCTGACCTGTAGTATCCCGGGATGACGATGTGAACGCCGGCGCTCGGCTGGCAGATGTTGGCCGTCTTCTGGTTGTCCATTTTGCGCAGCGAGTCGGTGAAGGGGCCCGTGGCGTTGATGACACACTTGGCACGTACGTTAAACTCGCGGCCTGTGATTACAGACAAACTGATCGTAAACAGGATCTTAAAGAGACATTAAAGGGACAATTTCTAACTTTTAAAAAATCTTATTGGGGTAAAACTCTAAAAAAAGCTTTATCCTTAAGCACATGATTGCTAAATAAACAAATATATGAATCGTTTTTTAAAGTTTCCAGCTTTAATTCAGTCTTTTTTTAGGACAGAAATTAGCTCCGCCCCCTTTCCCCGATCCCAGTAGAACTTTCAGTCTTCAACATTATTAACCCTCTAAAAAAACAACAATAACTACTTTCTTTTTCATCAATTGGCTCGCTAAATATCTGTTATTAATTTCTGGGTACATTTAATTTCTCTATTTATTAAATATCAAGAAAATAAAAAAGCCTGAGGTGAAAAGGTGGTAACACGCGCGAGTGTGTGTGTGTGTGTCCGTACCCGTGATCACGTCTCGGCAGCGCGCTCCACACACCTTCTCCTTCCCCGTTAGCGGGTCCGTAGCCTTCAGCAGCTCCGTCACCTCGGTGTGTTTGTAGTTAGCGATAGCGGCGCCGTAGCGAGCCGCCGTCAGAGCGATAGCGAGATTCATGCGGGAATCGTTGTGTTGACCTGCAACATGGTGAGAACAACCGTCATCACAGCCTGTTAGAAACATCTGAACACTTGTTTAACAAGCATCTCGTCTCAAGTAGCTACAGGATGCTAGGTTACATCCAAGTCCAAGTGTTGCCTGACAGACAGAGAGAGAGAGAAAGAAAGAAAGCAGACAGAGAGAGAGAGAGAGAGAGAGACAGACAGACAGAGAGAGAAGAGAGAGAGAGAGAGACAGACAGAGAGACGAGAGAGAGAGAGAGAGAGAAAGAAAGACAGCCAGACAGAGAGAGAGAGAGAGAGAGAGAGAGAGACAGAGAGAGAGAGAGAGAGAGAGAAAAGGGGGAAAGAGGGAGAGCCAGGTAGATAGATAGATAGATAGATAGATAGATAGAATAGAATACAAACATAATGAAAAATCTGGCAACGTGTAAGTTTTTTAACTGGAAATAACTGAATGTGTGTTAATTAATTATAAAGTTTAGAATTAAAAATAAGCGTTTTTTAATAGCTGCTATAACAAAAGTGATAGCAGAAACTAAGGTTCTATACTACGGTATCATTATTACTGTATCATTACTGTATCATTACTGTATTCATGTACTTACTGTATTACTGTATTATTACTGTATTATTACTGTATCATTACTGTATCATTACTGTATCATTACTGTATCATTATGTATTACTGTATATCATTATCATTACTGTATCATTACTTATCATTACTGTATCTGTATTATTACTGTATTATTACTGTATCATTATATCATTACTGTCATTACTGTATCATTACTGTATTACTGTATTATTACTGTATCATACTGTTATTACTGTATTACTGTATTATTACTGTATCATTACTGTATCATTACTGTATCACCGTCCTGATGCAGGACTCGGACTGGATCATACAGATTTGACTCGAATCATACAGATTTGACTCGGATCATACGGATTTGACTCGGATCATTCCGGATTTGACATTTTTGGCCTTGCAGACGGTACCAGAGGCTGCGGTAGGTACTTACAGAACCGTGTCTAATGCGTACACGTGCTTGCGGCAGCTCCGGCAGACGCTGAAGTAATAACGCAAACAGGGAGAAGCTTTAAAGGGCAAATTTATGAATGAATTACGAGCAGCGAGGAGAACAACGCACTCTGTTACACGTCTCATCAACCTTCACTGCTAGGGACTGCGCGTGAGCTACGCTAATCCACCGCTAAAAGCACTTCAACCAGTGTTTCAACGAGAACTCATTTGTCTACATCGAACAGCAAACTGAAAGAGAAAGAAATTTGTCTGGGGTTTAACTTAGACAGAAGAACGGACAGATGGTGATAGAGAAGTTTATCAAATCAGATGAAATGAAATAAAAATCCATCCGAGAAGTAAAGAAAGACGTGGAACAGATTAGCAAAGGTCTCTGCGCGGAAGAGTGAAGTTCTGTCAGAGAACAGACCACGGAGAGATACTGGGGAAGGAAAAAAGCAGCAGAAGGGGAAAAAAGAGCAGGCAGGTATAAAGAAAAGAGAGAAAGAAAGATTAGAGAGAGAGAGAGAGAGAGAGAGAGAGAGAGAGAGAGAGAGAGAAGGGGGGGGTGATGGAGAAATAGAGGGAGGCAAATAGCGTCAGGCGGAGCCGCAATCTCCAGCCGAGAAGGTCAGATTCGGAAATGTCACAGCCGTGATTGTTCCAGATTGAATAATTGGAAAGAAAAGCCAGCTGACAACTTGTTGGGGAAGGAGGAACGTAGTGTGTGTGTGTGTGTGTGTGTGAGCTTGTGCGTGTGCGTGTGTGTGTGTATAAAACGAATAAAACGCATCTCTAAACTGTCATTACGTTGGTCCTGTTTCAGGAGGCTGCGCTCTCAGACGAGGCTTTAGCGCCGAGCGAAAGCGTGTGTGAGGATCGGACGTCTCCCCGTCCTGCTCTTCCTCCAGCTCCTCCAGTGTGTGACGTGACGTGACAGATCTCTGCTGCCCGGATAGTGTCACGTTCATGTGTGTGTGTGTGTGTGTGTGTATTGACGTGAGCCAACGCGGCCTGACAGGAAGTCCTTCTTATACCTGGCAAAGAGGAAATCTTAAATAGAGGCGACGCTTCAGACACGGCGACTAACCTAAAGCATATGGGGGCACCACACACACACACACACACACACACACACCACACACACACACACACACACACACACACACAGAGGGGAGCCTGGTGGCATTTTCTCCAGCTGAGATAATGATTACGACACACAAGATCACGAGAGAAAAACAAATCTTTACTGCGAAACTGCAGCTGGAAGTTCAGTATTAATCTAATGTGGATAAAAAACAATCACTCCATCATCTGTCTCTCTTTTCGCTTTCTTCCTTTTTTTTTCTTTTTTTTTGTCTCTCTAAATTTCTCATTTTTCTACAAATTTCTTCTTTTTTTTACTATCTTTTTTCTCCTCTTTTCTCCTTTTCCTCTCTTTTCTAGTTTTCCTCTCTCGCTTTGATCTTTTTCCCTCTTTTTTGGTTTCCTTTGTGTTTTTTCTTTATTGTCTCGTTTTTGTCCCTCTTTAATTTCCCATCTCTGTCCTACTCTTCTTTTCACCTTCTCGTTTTACTCTTTAATAAATTCCTCTCTATTTATTGTGGATTTTTAATTTCTTAATTATTCTCTTTTTCTTCTTTTTCCCTTTTTCTTTTTTTTTCCCAGTATTCCTAGTATTTTCTGTATTTATTTATTTTTTCTTTTTTGCTCTTTTTTCTCTTAAAGCAATTTTGGGGCCTAATTTAAAGTACATGAGATTGGGGCCCCTATTGAACCCTAACAGTCTGTTAAAGAGTGTTTAGGCCCTCGGAACTGTCCTCACACCCATCCACCCCCCTCCCCCCAGCAGTACCCCTGCACTGGAGACTCCTTCAGTAACCCGTCTGCTGTACACGTATTTAAACGAGAGCAGGCTGTTATAGAAAACGAATCAACCCCTGCTGACCAATCAGAATCCAGAATACAGCAGCACTGCTATAGATCATCCCCGCTTCTAACAGCAGTTATAACAGGATATGAGCGCTCGGAGGATGGAATTGTTGGAAATAAAGGGTTGGGCGTTCCTGACCGTCGTAGTAGACGATGGCTCCCACCAGCTTGTCCTTCTTCAGCATGGGGAAGAGTTCCAGTGCTTTACTCTTACTCAGAATGTAGCTGCTCTTCAGACAATGACCACCAGCCACCAGATCATACATCTTTATCCCAGCCCAGTAATACGGCAGCTGCCACCATCTAAACACACACACACACACACACAGTGAGTTAATAGAAATAGACAGACAGGCAGTCAGACAGACAGAGAGAGAGAGAGAGAGAGGGAGACAGATAGACAGTTCGAAAGACAGACTGACAGAGACAGAAAGAAAGACAGAAATACATAGAGAGAGAGAGACAGACAGATAGACAGACAGACATACAGATAGATAGATTAAAAAACTTCTAATCCGAGAAAATACTGAAGACAAATGAGTGACTCAAGTTGTCTCTAAAAAGGTCTTTTTGTTAAATTGATTGCTACAGGATTGAATTTCCCATATTTCCCGATTTTTTAACCATCGTTTCCTCCAAAGTGTCTCGACTGGGACATCATGCTGCCTTTCTCATACTTTCACTTTATTTGCGTCTTAAATCTGCAGACATAAAAACTTTTTGACACCGGGACAGGACACTTTGCTCTGAACTGTCTCTCCTCAGCGTAAATCGTAGACGTGTCTCCGTGCGGTATTTCACCTTTCCCTCGGCCCCTGGGAGCCCCTGACTCTCTGATGTCTGACAGAAATGGGATGTGATCATGAGGTCGAGGTGTTGTGTAAGCCCTTCACATCGCTCACACTCGTTTAAATATCAGAGCCCGGCTTAAATGCCAGGAGTAATTAGAGACGACCACGGCAGGGACGACAGGAGACGCAGAACGATTTCTCCACATCACCATGAACTTATTTCTTTACATGAAATTCATTCCATAATTAGTCTTCTGAAATAAGTAGTTTATACATGTTTCAAGCTCTCGCTGCAAGAGATGTTCATAAGGCAACATAACACCTTTATAACACATTACACACACCATCTGAGCAGCTTACATTAACATTTTAAAAGGATTTCTGTAAATAATTACAACAATCCTGATTTCAGTTATGTATGTGTCCAAAAATGTACATACTAGCAGAGACTGGTGACATAGAGGAGTTATAACACTTGCACTGGAAAGTAATAACTATCTGTTGTCAGAGATACACAGTGATGTTGACCCTTAATAACTTAAAAAGTTAATAACATAATATGCATAACATAGTTATAAGTCTTTATAACACATCTATGAATCATTACATCAAATTAACTTTACCTGAAAAATAGCGAATATGTGTGCAATCAGCAACGTAGCATGATATCCACGGTAAAGAAAAAACATTACGACAGTTGGAATAAGTATTTATTAAGATTAATGTACGTCAAGTGTCATAAAGTGCTTATGTAGTGCTTATGTCTACTACTTTTAAAACCTTAACTATGTAAAAGTATTGAATGTTTTAATGTCCAACAGCCACACCAGTTATAAAGGCTTAAAGTATGTCAGGTTATAAAGTATCATAACACTATCCTAGACTAACACAATTCAAAAACTCTCGTGTCATGAAGCCTCATGAAGCCTCGTGTCGCCTCGTGTAGACTATAAAGTGTGACCCGATTTTCTGCGGTAATTATAAGGGAAGTGTGTGGAGTGTGTACACACTACACACAGAGTCGTTCATGCTCTATTTACTCCAGGTGTGATGAGTGTATCGTCTGTTATACCTGTAAACAGGGAGCATGATGGGTAATGGAGCGGACAGGTGGGGAGCGATTTCCAAAAGGTTTGCGCGCTCGTGTAGTGCCTCTTTAACCATCATGTACTGAAATAAAAGACAAGAAATGCATTTAGACAGACAGACAGACAGACAGATATACAGACAGACGGCTGGATGGATGCATGGATAGATAGATAAATAGATAGATAGACAGATGGATAGATAGACAGACAGACAGACAGAGAAATGGATAGACAGACAAACATGTATATAGATTGACAGACAGGAAGATAGCTAGGATAGACAGATACATAGACAGACAGACAGACAGGTTTTGAGCACAGGTTGTGTGTCCTCGTGTGGTTTTGTAATCCATGGCAGATTTTTCGTTTAAATTGAAACCCTTTTTTAACATTTTAATGGCCTGATAATAGGAGGATAATATAATGGGGGGATTATATAATGGAAGGATAATATAATGGGGGATAATATAATGGAAGGATAATATAATGGGGGGGGATAATATTGGAAGGATAAAATGGGAGGATAATAATATAATATAATGGGGGATAAATTAATATACAATGGGAGGATAATTATAATGGGAAGGATAATATAATGGGGAGGATAATATAATGGGGGATAATATAATGGGAGGATAATATAATGGGAGGATAATATAATGGGAGGATAATATAATGGGAAAGGGGGGATAAATATAATGGGGGGATAATATAAAGGGGGGATAATTAATGGGAGGAATGGATAATAGGATAATGGGGGGATAAGATAATGGGGAAGGATAATATAATGGGAAGGAATAAATAATATAATGGGGGGGGGATAATATAATGGGGGGGGATAATAATAATGGGGATAATATAATGGGGGGATAATATAATGGGGGGGGATTAATGGGAGGAATATAATGGGGAGGATAATATAATGGGGGGGGGATAATATAAAGGGGGGGATAATATGGGGGGATTAATATAATGGGGGGATAATATAATGGGAGGATAATATAATGGGGGAGGATAATGGGAGGATAATATAATGGGGGATAATATAATGGGAGGATAATATAATGGGGGGGGGGATAATATAAGGGGGGATAATATAATGGGGGAATTAAGGGGGGATAATATAATGGGAGGATAATATAATGGGAATATAATGGGGGATAATATAAAGGGGGGATAATATAATGGGGAGGGGGATAATAATATAATGGGGGGATAATATAATGGGGGATAATATAATGGGGGGGATAATATGGGAGGATAATAATGGGGGATAAATATAATGGGAGGATAATATTAATGGGGGGGGGGATAATATAATGGGGAGGATAATAATAAGGGAGGATAAAATGGGAGGATATAATGGGGGGATAATATAATGGGAGGGGATATAAGAGGGGGATAAATAATGGGGGGATGGGGGATATAATGGGAGGGATAATATAATGGGAGGATAATATAAATGGGAGGATAATATAAAGGGGGGATAATATAATGGGGGATAATATAATGGGGGGATATATAATGGGAGATTAATATAATGGGATTATATAAGGATAATATAATGGGGGATAATGGGGGGATAATATAAAGGGGGGATAATATAATGGGGGGATATATAAATGGGAGGATAATATAATGGGGGATTATAATATAATGGGAGGATAATATAATGGGGGATAATATAATGGGGAGGATAATATAATGGGGGGATGGGGGGAATATAATGGGGGGATAATATAAATGGGGGATATATATAATGGGGGGATCATATAAGGGGGGATAATATATAAGGGGGGATAATGGGGGATAATATAATTGGGAGGATAATATAATGGGGGGGGATAATAATGGGGGATAAATAATGGGATATATAAGGGGGATAATATAAAGGGATGGGGATAATATGGGAGGATAATGGGGGGGATAAATATAATGGGGGATAATATAATGAGGGGGTAATATAATGGGGGGGATAATATAATGGGGGAGGATAATATAATAATATAATGGGAGGATAGGGAGGGATCGATACTAATGGGGGGATGATGGGGAAATATATAAGGGGGGATAATATAAGGATAATATAATGGGGGATAATATAATGGGGGGAGGATAATGGGAGGAATATAATGGGATGGGGGGATAATATAATGGGGGGGGGATAATATAAGGGGGGATTATATAATGGGGATAATATAAGGATAAAGGGGGGATAATAATATAATGGGGGGATAATATAATGGGGGATAATATAATGGTAATATAATGGGGATAATATAAGGGGGGGAATATAAGGGGGGATTATAATGGGGAGGATAATATAATAATAAGGGGAGGAATAATATGGGGGGGGGATAATATAATATAATGGGGGATAATATAATGGGAGGATATAGGATATAATGGAGGATAATATAATGGGGGGATAAGATAATAAGGATAATATAATGGGGGGGGGATAATGGGACATAATATAAGGGGGATATATAATGGGGAGGATGGGATAAAATAATAATATAATGGGAGGATAATATAATGGGAGGATAATATAATGGGGGGATAATATAAAAAGGGAGGATAATATAATGGAAATATAATGGGGAGATAATATAATGGAGGGATAAAAAATATAATGAGAGGATAATAATGGGGGGGATAATAATAAGGGAGGATAATATAATGGGGGGATTATATAATGGGGGATAATATAAATGGGATAATATAATGGGGGGATATATAATGGGGGGATAATGGAAGGATAATAATGGGGGGATATATAATGGGATATATAATGGAGGATAATGGGAGGATAATGGGGGAGGATAATATAATGGGAGGATAATATAATGGGGGGGGGGATAATATAATGGGGGGATAATATAATGGGGGATAATAATAATGGGGGGATAATATAATGGGAGGATAATATAATGGGAGGATAATATAATGGGGGGAGGAATATAATGGGGGATAAATGGGGGGGATAATATAATGGGGGGGATAATATAATGGGGGATAATATAAATGGGGGGATAATATAATGGGAGGATAATATAATGGGAGGATATGGGGATAATATAATGGGAGGGGATAAATATAATGGGGGGATAATATAATGGGGAGGATAATGGGATATAAAGGTGAGGATAATATAATGGGGAGGGATAATATAATGGGGGGGGATAATAGATAAGGGGGGGGGATAATATAATGGGAAGGATAATATCCATAATGGGAGGATAATATAATGGGGGGATAATATAATGGGGGATAATATAATGGGAGGATAATGGAGGGGATAAATATATGGGGGGATAATATAATGGGGGGATAATATAATGGATAATATTATAATGGGCATAATAGGGAGGATAAATATAATGGGAGGATAATATAATAAAGGGGGGATAATAATGGGGGATAATATAATGGATATTATAAAGGGGGGATAATATAATGGGATGGGGATAATATAATATAATGATGGGGGATAATATAAGGGATAATGGAGGATATGGGGGATATAATGGGAGGTAATATAATGGGGGGATAATATAATGGGAGGGGTGGATAATATAATGGGGGGGGATAATAGATGGGGGGATAATATAATGGGGGAGGATAATATAAATGGGGAGGATAAATAATGGAAGGATAATAATAATGGGGGGATAATGGAGGATAATATAATGGATAAATAATATATATAAAGGGGGGGGATATGGGAGGATAATATAATGGGAGGATAATATAATGGGGGGATTAATATAATGGGGGATAATATAATGGGAGGGATAATAATGGGGATAATATGGCGGGGATTAACTATAATGGGGGATAATATAAGGGAGGATAAATATAATGGGGATTATATAAATATAATGGGAAATAAAGGGGGATAATAATTAATAGGGGAGGATAATATATGATAATATTAATGGGGGATAATGGGAGGATAAATGGGATAATTAAGGATAATATAATGGGAGGATAATATAATGGGAGGATATATATAATGGGGGGATTATATAAATGGGAGGATAATAATGGGGGAATATAATGGGGGGATAATATAATGGGGGATGGGATAATATAATGGGGGATAATATAAGGGAGGAAATATAATGGGGGGATAATATAATGGGAGGGAGGATAAATAATATATAATGGGGGGATTAGGATAATATGGGGGATTATATGGGATAATATAATGGGAGGATAATAATAGGATGGGGGGAATATATAATGGGGGGATGAGGGGGATATTATAATGGGAGGAATATAATGGAGGGAGGATATAATGGAGGATAAATATAATGGGGGGGATAATATAATGGGGGATAATATTAATGGGGGGATAATATAATGGGGGATGGGGGGATAATATGGGGGGATAAATAATGGGAGGATAATAATGGGATGGGGGGATAATATAATGGAGGATAATATAATGGGGGGATATATATGGGGGATAATAATGGGGGATGGGGGGATAATATAATGGGGGAGGATAATATATAATGGGGGGGATAAGGGAGGATATATAATGGATGGGGGATAAATATAATGGGAGGATAATATAATGGGGGGATAATAATAATGGGAGGATAACTTAATGGGAGGATTATATAATGGGGGGGATTAAGGGGGGATATAATGGGGGGATAATATAATGGGAGGATAATATAATGGGGGGGATAATTATAATGGGGGGATAATATAATGGGGGGATCATATAATGGGGGGGATATATAATGGGAGGATAATATAATGGGGGGATTATATAATGGGGAGGATAATATATATAATGGGGGATAATATAATGGGGGGATAATGGGGGGATAATAATGGGAGGATAATATAATGGGGGGATTTATAATGGGGGGATAATATAAATGGGGGATAATGGGGGATAATATAATGGGAGGATAATATAAATGGGGGATTATATAATGGGGGGATAATATAATGGGAGGATAATATAATGGGAGGATAATATAATGGGAGGATAATATAATGGGAGGATAATATAATGGGGGGATTATATCATGGGAGGATATGGCAACATCGTGAGCATTTAAACTGTAATTAACTATTAAACTCTTTGCGAGAGGAGAGTAAATATGAAAACTCTTTATGTTATATAAAGAATATTTTTTATTTTTCACTGAAGTTTAGGATCGAATAATTTAAAATAAATCTCCTTTTGCTCCTGAAACAATTCTTGTTCTCAGGCACTGCCGGCGTTGCTTCTTTTCCGCTCCAGTCTGTGCCGGACAGATACGGGAAATGTCAAAATCCTCCATTGCACCACATCTCAATCTCTCTCTCTTTAACACGCAGGTAAACCGAGCAAAAGAAAAAAAATCAACCCGAGACCTTCACCTGCTCATAATCTAGCTTCATGATGGCCTTCTGCAGATAGCGCACTCCTCCGTGGATCAGCTTGGTGCTCCTGCTGCTGGTGCCAGATGAGAAATCGCTCCTCTCCACCAGGGCCGTCTTCAGATCTGAGCAGGAGGAAGACGAGAGAGAGGAAGAGGATGGAGGAAACCGATTAAGTGGTGCATTGGCATTTCCAGCTCCCGCGGCTCCAAATATTTAGTCTGTGCGTGGTGTCATTTTCATACGGATTTCCCTCCTGTCTGTAATATGCACGAGGACGGAAAGATCACAGCATGCATATTGCATCCGCCTCGCCACTATATTGTTTCGTGAGGAGGCCGAGGTTAGGACACAGGAACTTTTTTATTTATTACACTCAAAATCAGACAAGATCAAGCAGGAAGTTTTAGTCAAACTGTTTAAACTGTTAATTTAATATCAAGACAAAAGTAAACGATTGATTTAAAACGAGCAAATAAAAAAAAGAAAATCCTGCAAATTACAACAAATTATAGAGCTGAAGTTTCCAAAGCAGAACTTATATTACACCTTATGCTAAAACTGATTCGACGCTCTGAATATAAACTTTTTTAACTTAATAATAATGAAAAGTTACTTTAGGAATAACAGAATTGTTACTCTGTGTTTATCCTTAAACCTCTCTAACGTTCATTCGCTCCAATTTAATAAACAGTGTTGTTGTTCTCACTGCGTGTGACGGCGTCTAAAGCACATCCCGAGCCTGTAGCTCCGCCCCCCACCACCAGCACGTCGAATTCCGGCGTGTTCTGTAACGCGGCCAGCTGTTCCTCCGCGTCGGCAGTCTGTCCTCGAAGGCCATCCTGAGCGGCCCGTCCGCTTCCACGTTTGCCAGCCGAGTCTGAAGACATCCACACACAACCAAGTCTACCAAACACCAACTGACCAAAATCAGAGCAAAATCAGAGGAATTAACAGAATTAAACATTCACTGCATGCAGCATTAATCATTTCATCAATTTCCCCTCTGATAGAATAAAGTGATAGAGGAAGTAAAAGTTTAACAGAACGAGGTTTAAGCTAGTGTTCTACTAGTAAACATACTAGCTGGGGTTAACTAATGTAAAAAAAAGGATCGTAATATAAATATATATCTTTTAAATCAACACAAACCTCTAAGAAAAATTCCATCATTTGTACTTTATGCAGTTCATCATATCATATAATGTCAAATATCAAATGGTATTTTTGCTGAATTTAATCATTATTATTGCCAATTCCCACTTAGCTAATGATTAGTTAGCCTATCGTTGGCTAGCTATTAGCCTCATCCTATTAGTTTAGTCATCAAAACAGCCTAATGTTAGCTAACTTCCGAGCAATACTGGCTAATCGCTTGTAATATTTAGCCAACTGTCTGCTAGCTTGCTAATGACATGAACTAATTGTTGTGTCAATAATACCTATAATTAATAATTAATGTTAGCTAGCTAGCAGACCATTCTTTAGTTAGCATGCTGGAGACACTAGCTTCATTATCGGTGACGCTAGTTATTATTTAAAATAATATAGCCATGCGCTAGTTTGTTACAAACTCTGCTTAAAGGTCGGTTGATTAATTAAAATTGTGTAAGTTAGCATGCTACTCAAGAGGTTTTGCACAATGTAACAGGTAGCTAGCAATTATTAGCCAGAGCTCCAAATTGTACAGTATAACCGCTAGTCTGCAGCTAGCTAGCTAATAACGCTTGGTAACAGATTAACATGGAATATTAGCCGACTACCGGGTAACTAGTGTGTGCTTTCTAGTATCTAGACTAACATTAGCTAGCATTGCATTAATTATATCATAAAGATTAGATGCATTTGTTTATTTATGTGATTTTTTTCTGATTAAAGGAAGCAAAATAAAACACCAGAATCTTAAATCTAAAACTAAAACTGATTTCTAAAAATCTCACTTTTGAGCTCTTTCTCACTCTCTCTCTCACACACACACACACACACACACACAGACTTCAGGAAGTTCTGAAAGTTGATTTTTTTTCAGCAGAATGAAGTGTGTTTGTCTCACAATGTCCTCAGTAACAGGACAAAAAAATGTCTCCAGGAAAAAACCCCAAATTAAAACGAGACATTACGCGGGAAGGCGAGATATTGAGCGGTATTTAGTCATAATGGAAGGATTTTATTCATTTTGTCGTTAGCATTCGGTCTAAATGATTACACCAATCTCTCCCCGAAAGCCTGCGGGTGCATTTGACTTGCAAATGACCAAATGAAGGCAGACATTTGCAATTTAGACCGTAACAGCATGTAAAAACAAGATTCAATAATTAGTGTCTGTTTCCAAGGACGGACATCTTTTTTTTAAAAACATCTACAGACAATTAAAAGAAGGCTGTCCTGCAATCACGGCCGCCAGCGTACGGAGTTAGCGGCGCATTTCATGCAAATACGCAATCGGCCACCGCCGAGCAACACTTAGCCAGATAGCCAGCTAGCGTAAAAGTGCCCTTGCCATAGAGGAGACAAACACACAAACACACAAACACACACCCCGAATTAACATCACAATCTGAAAAATGAACGTTTGATGCATGCATGATTGCAGATTCGTTTTTCTTAATTTTTTCCTCTTGGTCTTTTCTTCAGCTTACCCGCAGCGGCTGCCATGTTGAGGTGACGCACAAGACGGATGAACGAATGAACAGATAAAAAAAATAAACATTGAGAAACAGAGGAAAAGTTTGTGTTATGGTGAATGTTAACACAGCAAAGTGACTTTCACCTGCAGGCAAAGATCAGAAATGAATACCACCTTAAATCTCACTTTAAACACCACTGGACTTTTAATAATTAATACCACCTGGATTTAATTAATACCACCTTAAATTCAAATTCCAGAAATGTAAATGTAAATGTTAGAATCTGTTGAACTGATGATCCAGTGCTTTTACTTTCATTTTATTTTAGGAACCATCGAATCACAACCTGGGGAGAGCGACCGTAGAGACGAGAGCGGCTGTAGAGACAAGAGCGACCGTAGAGACGAGAGTGGCTGGAGAGACGAAAGGGACCGTAGAGACAAGAGCGGCCGGAGAGGCGAGAGGGCGACCGTAGGGACGAGAGCAGCCATAAGGAGAGCGGCCGTAGAGATGAGCGCAACCGAAGAGACGAGAGCAACCGAAGAGACGAGAGCGACGCTGGTTGCAGTACGACAGAGAGAAGTACGACGAGAGTGACCGGAGAGACAAAAGGGACTATAGAGACGAGAGCGGCCATAGAGACGAAAGTTACCGTAGAGACGAGAGCGGTTGTAGAGACGAGAGCGACGCTGGCCGCAATACGACAGAGAGAAGACTTTAGTTACAGTGACTCAAACCAAACCCACCACACTTCTGCTTGTGAAATCTGTCTTTCTCTCTCTCAGAAATTCACTCTCTCACTCAGATCTTCATCTTGACCACATTATGCAGCTCCTTGGCAACCCGAATGCTTGAGAGGCTGTAATTCTGTCGCTCCCGGGAGTCTGATCCCGAGCGCCGAGCGCAGGAGGAGGATGGACAAAAACAGTTTGCGGTGGATTTGAATAGCTGATGAGAGAGTAAATCAGGACCCCCGTCGGTCTTTAAGAGTGTGCGTCGGCTCGGGTTTTTTCCTCCTTCGTTTGTTTCCGAAGGCCTTGTTGATTATCTTAATCTACTTGACCTTAAGTTATTTAGCGCAGCATCTAGACGAGATGAGACCTCGCACCCCCTAGGGCTCTTGCCAGTCTAAACACAGGTACACTGTGATGAGCGCTGACGTCCCCAGTGGCTTGAATGGGGATGAAATTGGTTTATTATTATTTCACATTCAAGTAAGAAACAATTTGTTCGGTATTGTTTGAGTGGCGTGTTTCTTCGGTAAATACGAGCGGATGATGAGACGACGACGGCGTTGAGAGCGCAGCCCGGAGACTAACAGCTTCACAGAGCGTCTCTAAGGCATTCCTAGTGTTTAGTGAACTAAAATGATCATTGTTTTATACTGTAGCTGTTTAATTCCAGCTTACGATTGGTCAGGAAGTCATCAGCTCCGTCTGGCACCATCTCACCTGGATGCTTGTTCAACATTTATGGAAGGAGTCCCCAGTGTCAGAGAACAAACAATAAATAAGGTCGAGAGAATAAAACAAGACAATTCATGCAATAACTAACTAAATTTCTTTACACAAAAAGTGATCAAACTTATTTTAGAATTAGGAATAAAAGCACTTCAGGATGCTGCCGCGGGTCCTCACGTTATTTTCGGACATCAGCATGACAAAAAGTGTTTCATTTCTTATATTACTGCTGACAGGTTTGATTTCCGGCAGCACCACGCTGTCACTGCTGGGCCCCTGAGCAAGGCCCCTGACCATCAACTGATTATTTGGATAAAAACCATGTAATAAATAAATCTGTAGTAACTAACGGTGATGCTGTCGATAGTTTATGTTTAGTTATTCGACTGCTTGTTCTTTTATGTGAAGGAGTGTGTGTGTGCGCAGGAAGTGCATAAAAGCAGCACATTCCTAAGTTAGGATCAGACATGCAGTGGAACGAACTGCCTGGAGATTCAGTCACACCTCCTCCACCTCAGTCTAAGTCTCGGTCTCAGACGTCACACAGACGGACCGCTGACTGAACGTCTGATTCAGACGGTACATGTCGCTGTTAACACTTGGGGAGTTTTGGGGTCGTCCTCTGATTTGTTGAAGTTTGCGTTATTTGCAGGAGACGTGTGTGTTGCGTTGTTTAACAGTCCACCAAAGCCGTCTGATTGAAGGAGTGGCTTTTTAAAAGTATGCGAGGTTCACTGTTTTTGTGGGGACATGTCCACACCGCTAAGCGTGATAGGTTGCTTTAGGTCTGTCTATGTGAGATTACTCTGAACTCAACAAACCGCTGTACGCAAAATGTTGTGTGTGCCGTTACACAACCTGCTGAATCATAAACACATACCTGATTCCTGCGATACTCCATGAACTGTGATAGGCCGAAAGCTGTAGCTAGAGCTCCGCCCCCTATCAGGGTCCCTTTGACTGCTTTCCGAAACGCCATTCGAACCTGAACACATTAAAAAAACGTACATTGTTTTTCTTTATTGCCTCACAGACAAATATTTACATTAGACTGACATTCTTGGCATTTTTTGGTTTTTATCACACACACACACACACACACAGACACACACACACACAAGTGCAGTTTATTTGTTTGAACTTTAAACAGTGATTAATTTTCATCATTGTAAAAGACTGACGGAATTACAGGTCCCTTTGTGTGTGTGTGTGTGTGTGTGTGTGTGTATTTACAGCCATTAGCCAGAGCATATCTATGTGTGTATAAGTGTGTATGTGTGTATATATGGCCTGCTCCATTTCTTGTCCAGCCTTTTGTTTACATCCGTCTTCTCTACTAAAAAAAGGTCTCCTTCACCTCGGCGAGTCAGTGGAGACCCCCGAAGTGACAGAACGACAGAAATAGAAAACTTTTATCCAATCAGCTGCTGCTGTACATCCTCATGCCGGCAATGGCCGAATCTTCGAACACGTCACTTTTACCGAGTGTTAAAATCACATCAGCTGCAACACGAGTATATTTTAGGGTCAATTATTTACATGTAGGTTGTCCTTTACACAGAATCACTTCATCGGCACGGATTCGCTTTATAATCCAAACTCAAAGTTTATTTATTTACGCAGTACAGCATACAGTGAAATGTTCTTAAAAAAATATACAGAATAAAATATAATAAAATAAAGTTAAAAATGACTGTGTGTGTCGTAAAAATATAAAGAACGTGGAAACAAACCAGCTACAAAAATGTTCATTCATTCGTCTCTCCGTTCTTTATTCCTGTGTAATAAACTGTTATAAACACACACCTTACAGGGGCGTACAGATGAGACGAGGGAATCGCGGTTCTTCACTTAACCCTTTATTCCCTTAACCCTTTATTCCCTTTCCTTAACCCTTTATTCCCTTAACCCTTATTCCCTTAACCCTTTATTCCCTTATTCCCTTTATTCCCTTAACCCTTTATTCCCTTATTCCCTTAACCCTTTATTCCCTTTACCATTCCCTTATTCCCTTATTCCCTTATTCCCTTATTCCCTTATTCCCTTAATCCCTTATTCCCTTAACCCTTTATTCCCTTATTCCCTTAACCCTTTATTCCCTTATTTCCCTTAACCCTTTATTCCCTTATTCCCTTTATTCCCTTAACCCTTTAACCCTAAATTTTCACATCCTTTTATTCCCCTTAAGGAGTGTAGGGTTAGGAGAATAAATGGTTAACTTACTACTATTTTACACACTAATATTTTGCAGGCGATTTGTTTGAAAAAGATGTAAATCCTGATCGATATCAGCGCTGGGAGAAATGTCCAAAAAAAAAACCCTGTCCAGGATCTGATCGGATATTTTAATCAAATCGTCCACCCATAATTTATTCCATATCATTTTTCTGTCAAAACTGCTGAACTGCATGATACAAACCTGTTTTTCAAATGTCTGCTTTGACTATAGAGCAGGTTTATACCGCACACACACACACACACACACACACACACACACTAAACTCCAGACTGTAGCGTAGGGAACAATTTCACACCCTTTATTCTAAGGGTTCTTGATTCCTCATCATTCATTCTTCTTCTACAGCCGCTTATTCCCTAATTCGGGGTCACAGGGATCTGCTGGAGTCTATCCCAGCCGTCTCTGAAAGAGTGAAAGACAGGAGGGGGACACCCTGGAAAGGTCACCAGTCCTTCACAGGGCCACACACACTCACACACACTCTTATGGGCAATTTAGAATCACTAATCAATCTAACATACATGTTTTTGGACTGTGGGAGGAAACCGGAGAACCCGGAGTAAACACACACAAGAACCTACGCGGAGAACATACAAACTCCACACAGGAAGACCCCTGCAGGGGAATCGAACCCAGGACCTTCTTACTGTGAGGCAACTAAGACATTATTACTCCTACTGGAGAAAATATTAAACTTTATTTGGACCATGTTAAAATGTTGCCCCCCTTTTTCCTTAAAGGCTATCGCACATGCGCAGTGTGTAATTTACCCAGGGTTATTTTCTGCACTAATTAGATGCAGTTTGTTTATGAAAAGTAAAACCCTCTCAGGGGACATGTGTGAGAATAAACCTCAAAATGTTCCTGTTAAAAAGCAGGGATTTGTTTTAATTTCTTAACCTGTTTTATGCTTTAAACAGAGCAGCATTAAAATTCATTACAGCTCATTATAAACTTTTTCTAATGAATTATAAGGCGTGACAGCAGCAGCTCACAGGGATGGACAACATGTCCCAATGTAAACGCTACTAATTCCATTTCCTCTTGCTTTTTCTCACTGTTTCGACATTTTACTGCACATTTTTAACAAATATATTTCCACGAACCCAAAGAACGGCTGTCGTACTTACAGTTAGACGAAACGCTGAAGCGTAAATGAAGCATAAATAGCAGAAAACCAATGAAAGGCGCTCCGGTCTGTCCGTCTGATCCAGGAAGTAGTGCGCGAGAACGCTTGCAGTTTGACAGGCACCCGGGTGAACCAATCAGAATGCGACATCCTCTACCGGGCCCAATCATGCTTCAGGGGGGCGTGATCTTCCAACGTATAACAGAATTCAGTGTTAGGGGAAACGCAGGATGTTTGGTGTTTATTTAGTAATAAAACTGTTGCGTAGGTTATTATGGGATGGGAGGTGGTGGAGATAAAGGAAATGGTACAAAGGTATTGAAAAAAAAGGTTATTGGTCATTAAAATGATAATATTAACAGGCATGTTATGAACAAGTAATAATTAAATAATTACAGATAAATGCTCACTAATTTATAATTAAGGATTATAGCCACTATAATTTATTTATTTAGGGGTATCATTCTTTTGTTAATTCACAAAATACGCAAACAAAAATAAATCCAGGCCTCTACAATAAATCTGAGTGTGAAAAAAAATAAAACCTAAAAAAAATTAGTTATACGAGTGTAATAAATGAATAAATATGTAAAAAAAAAAAAAAATACAAACATAACATGTTAATTTTATTAATATGTGAGAAAAAAAATCGATGGAAAATTGGTCAAACGTAAGCCATAAATCATGTGGTTGGTCACGTGGCTTTCTGCTCATGTGATTTGTGCTCTAATGACGTCATGTGGTTTATGAACCTGCATGAGCTGGACACGTGGAAAAGTGTGTGAATTGTAGAAAATTGTGTAAAGAAAGTTTGCAGGACTTGTAAGAGAAAAAAATCTACAAAAAAATGCTTTAAATGTCAAATGTATAAAATGTCAAAGGGGGAAAATAGCTGGATAAATTTGTACTTGTCGTGTTAATTACTGTATATCGGGTAATGACAGTTATACGTTTAATGCGTCGTTGCTGTTTTTCCTGGTCTTCTACGGTTTGAAGGGTATCTCCCGCTGACGTGAGCGCTGACGCAATCCACCGCAGACTGAACAAAGTAGCCTCTGTCAGCTCGGGATTCCCTCTGCACAATGGACAGCCTTCAGAGCGACACTGAGCTTCGGATTAAACAACATCCCAAATTACCGAAACTTCCCCGAAAACGTGATAAGGAGGCAAATCAGACAAACACGTCATTATTGCGTGTTTGATACAAGAGCTGTAACCTACTTCTGTTCTGAACAATGAGTCCTAACCACACACTGACACACACACACGCACTCACACGTCTGCACTACACACTGGAAAAGGAACCGGGCATTTAACCAAGAAAAGCCTGTTTTAACCTAATCTCCATGCAGACGGCTCGTATTTTGAAACCTTTGGGTTTGTGTGTGTCGCATATGAGGAGTTTCCTCAACACACACTTTGAATAATTTGATGTTTTTTGTAGCTTTTCAGTTTAAGATCAGCTTGGAAATTTGACCAGCATGACCTATTGGTTAGGTTCTTTCCTGGTCACACGCTACAGAACCCTTTTTTTTTCAAATATCCACATAACACTAAAAAGGCTTCAAACTTGAAGATAAATAAAAAGGACAAAATCATCAAAGAAAAACATAAAGATACAGATTGTGTCGGCTTTACCGTACTAACCTTATTCTTCATCTTTATGTTGTATGGTTTTAAAGACACAAACACTGAGGAAGAGAGAAGGAAAAGTTGGAGGTAGCCGAGCTGAAGATGTTGAGGTTCTCTTTGGGGGTGATGAGTTTGGACAGGATTCGGAACGAACACCTTAGTGTGACAGATCATTTTCGGGGACAAAACAGAGAGGACAGATTGAGATGGTTTGGACATCTACAGAAACTGGACAAATAGAAATATCAATAGGAGGATATTGGACATGGACCTGGAGGCCGAGAGGAAGGGATATGGATGGATCAATGAGGACCTGAAGAAGATGCAGAGGATCCGGCAAACTATTCGCTGTGACGAAAGGAGAAAAAAGAAGATTCATTGTGTAGTTTGTCTATCTACAGAAAAGAAATGATTGTTAACAGGACCACCAGCCCCCCCCCCCCGACTTTCTCTTGCACACTAATACACACACACACCCACACACATCTGGGGCAATTTTACATCACTAATACGCCTAAGATATTTTTAGGAGGTAGGAGGAAACCCAAACATTAAAGAGGGCTCAGGATCGACCCGTTGAGCACAGAGCTGTGTGTCAACCAGCTGTACCACCATTCCACCATTCCACATGATATACACACACCAATATAGTGTAGAATAGATGAGATTGGGCTGAACAGAAAATCAGACACAGAGTCTTCCTAGTTGGTTCACTGTAGGATGTATATCTCATATCAATCTTTATTTATAACTTTAAAGATTCTATATCCTTAAAGAAGTACCACATGAAGCTACCAAAATGGTCCATCTCACTGGCCCCAAAATTGCCTTCTGTTGCACATTTTGTATCAATGATTTTAAATAAAATTTATTAAATCATTTAAAATACATAATAAGAGAATAAGGAGTTCATTAGTAAATATAATTTGCCGGCACTAAAGGTACTACAGGTGATGGAACCTTTCCAGCATCGTTACGGCGAAATGGTCTTTACTACCCTTTTTCCTAATAGTGCAGACCACAAGATCCAGCGTCGTATGTAAGTCGCAGTTCACTGGAAAGTGCACTAAAGAGTGCGTCAGGGCCGCGCGCCCTGTTTGGACCCATGCTTTAGTGTCTCTAGTCGCATTCTGCTGCTCTGGACAAGCGCGCCTCCTAATTCAAGTGCGCAAAAACACAAGCGACTTTCTGTCCTCCAGCTCCGGAGCGCGTAAGAGGCTTGACGTTGATGACGTCTGCATAGTTGGCACGTGGCCCGCGGCGTTCCGAGCCCATAAACAAAGGCACGTTGCGCTCAAGCGCCAGTTGAGTTAACTCCTGAGCGCGAGGAAGCACCAAGAACTCTAAGCAAGCTGCATGTTATTAATCTAATAACGTTATTATTTTTCAATTGTAAAGTTCTTTCAGAAATGGACAAAGAGCTCGAGACATTCAAGAACCGACAGTGAGGTAAGAAATATATTTTAACTTTTCTAAACATACAGAATAATGACGACTTTCCTCTCTCTGTCTCTCTCTGTCTCTTTCTCTCTCTGTCTCTTTCTCTCCCTTTCTCTCTCTCTCTCTCTCTCTCTCTCTCTTTTATTTTCCGTCTTTCTGTTTTTAAAAACCTAATAACATTTTTTAATTCAGGAATCAGTAATTTAGAAGACGCTCCAGTGCAACCAAGCGAACTGCACGATTTCACGAGATCCCCAATCAGCAGGTGTGTAAAGAGAGTAAAATGTATACACACACATGCGCGCGCACACATATACCATCCATATATCGATGTGATTATACACAGCTGTGAGAAGATTCCTCCTGTTGTGTCTCTCACAGAGGGAAATTCTCTGCTGAAAAAGTTATTCAGATTCAGATTTGTGGATTCGCTTGTTTGCCCCTCAGAGATGCCCTGCGTGCAGGCTCAGTATGGCACCTCTCCTCCGGGCGCGAGTCCTGCGTGTCAGAGCTACAGCTACAGCGAGTACAGCTGCGATTTCCTCACTCCTGAGTTTGTGAAGTTCAGCATGGACCTGACCAACGCAGAGTTGGCCGCCGCGTCTTCCACTTTGCCCAGCTTCAGCACGTTTTCCGACACGACCGGTGGAGCTGCGAGCTACGAGGCCAAGCCGCCGTGCCTGTACCAGCTCCCCCACTGCCCGATCATCTCCCGGTCAAGTCAGAGGACGGAACCGTGGCGCACGTTGGCTACTCGCATCACCAACAGCAGCAGCAGCAGCAGCACGCACAACACGCAGAGGACCCTGCTGTCGTCGCCGCTGCTGCCGCCGCTGCTGCCGCTGCGTCTTACTATAAACCGTGTCACGCGGGCTTCGCTCCTGCGTGGGAAGACGCGTCGTCACTGCACGGCTTCCCTTCAGGCTACCTGGTGGAACAGCAGCGCAAAAGCGCCGTGACGCGCTTTTTTTCGTTCAAGCCGTCCACATCGAGCGCGCACGTTTCCGCGTGTCACATGCGCTTCGACGGCGTCGCGCAGCACGGATTCGCACCGCTGAGGAAGCATCAGCATCAGCAACAACAGCAGCAGCAGCACGCGCAACACCACAACCTGGGATTCGCGCATCACAGCCTGCACATCAGTCACGGTCGGGTGCTGATGGAGAACCCCGTCAACTCTTCCTCGTCTTCTTCATGCTCGCCGACTGCCACGCGCGGTCCCGTTCATGGAGAGGGTCTGTGCGCAGTGTGCGGTGATAACGCCGCGTGTCAGCACTACGGAGTGCGCACCTGCGAGGGCTGCAAGGGCTTCTTTAAGGTATGAACTGATAACATATATCTTGGGTCCTAAAGTTCACCTCTTACCAAGATAGAAGCTCGTGTTAAAGCCACGAGTAAAGACATCATTTAGTCCCTTAATGACACTAAACTATATGGAACACGTCACGAATTTAAGGTGTCTTTCTTCATTCCTTATTTAATGGGACACTTTTATTACCTTTATTTATTCCTGTTCATTATTTTAATTAATTTTATACAGTAAACTTTTAATAGAGTGTTAAAGTACTAAAGTTGTACAGCTTTTATAGAAAATGGCTTTATAGATGAAAATATATTTGGTATATTTTGGTACCAGTAAAATAAAAAACCCCAAACGAACCTTACATTCAGTTACATTTATTTTCTGTACTTGATGGAAAAACAGGAAAGAGTAATCATTTAAAAAAAGTCTTTAAATCTTTTTTCTATACTTTAAAGACTGAAGTTTATAAGATCATAAATTATTCGGAGACGTCATCTCTTTCTGACGTTTGTGTGGTCCCTTACTTAAATATATCCTAAGATATACACATTTATATTGTATTTATATACACACACACACTCGGTCGCAGTTTCTAATGTATATATTTATATATTCACCTTTAAAAAATGTTTAATTGGCTGTGGTTTAGTGGGTTGGCGACCCGGGTTCGATTCCGACTCAGGTCCTTTCCGGTCCCACCTCTCCCTCTGTCTCAAACAATTCATCCCTCTGTCCTATCAATAAGGCAAAAAATGCCCAAAAATATCTTTTAAAAAATAATTTTATATATATATTTAGTTGGGTAAAGTTAAAGTAACTGAGTGATTATGAAAAGCAGTAATTCTGTATGCAGAGACGCCGCTACCAATGTTTTATTACGCTACACTGTTTGTACGGTTACTACAGATTTCTGGGGGCCCCAAAAGTGCATGGACCCTTCGAATTGTCCTATTTTAAAAAAATAGATCTGTTTTTATTAATACTAACAGTGCAGAATCGGTGTAGTGGGGGTCCTAACCTCATATTTAGGCCCAAAATCGCTAGCGCTGCCCCTGACCATGAAAGATGTAAATTGAGTAGGAAGTGGTAAAGCTCAGCAGTTGAGGTGTCAGACTGCTGATCAGATAAATTATGGATTCAATTCCCAGCACCACCAAGCTGCCACTGTTGGGCCCCCGAACATGGCCCTTAACCCTTAATTTCTCAGGTGATTTAAAAAAAAGGAGATAAAATGTAAGTCACTCTGGATAAGGATGTCTGATAAATTTCCAGTCTCAGTCCAGACCTTTCTCAGAAGCTCCTTTGAAAATGATGAGGTTAGTAAAGCTAGAAGAAATAAGCGACAGTATTTTTACCCACCTGTGTGATGTGAGAGGAATCTGATGTGTGGACGGGGGGTGAGGATGTTGGGGATGTTGGGGGGTGTTTGTGGAGGGAAGGGGGTTGAGCGAAGGGAGAGTGTAATTCCCAGTCGGCTCTTTAGCTTTCTGTGCCATGATGGGATAATTGCGCTAATCCGACAAGAGAAGTCAGAGAGCCAGGCGCCGGGGGACCCCCTGATTTATGTGACTTCACGGTTCTGTATTTACCCAATGTGTGCCCTGTTCTGCCCCTGAATGTATTATCCAGCTTTGCTTTGACGAGCGCAGAGACTCGAGTGCCTGTTTTTCCTTTGTTCAGTGATGAAACTCGGCTCTGTCAGTTTTAAGTACTCACTAATTTGCTGTTGTCTTTCTGTAGCGCACCGTGCAGAAAAACGCCAAATATGTGTGTCTGGCTAACAAAAACTGCCCCGTGGATAAGCGGCGGAGGAACAGGTGCCAATACTGCCGCTTCCAGAAGTGCCTCATCGTCGGGATGGTGAAAGAAGGTACGTAACAGAAGTGCTGCGGGGTTTAGATGTGTGTCTGTGTGTGAGAAAAAAAAACCTTCTTTGTTATAGTCTAATGAGGGTTTTTTAATACTTTATAGTTGTAAGGACGGACAGTTTAAAAGGTCGACGAGGTCGTCTCCCATCCAAACCTAAAGGTTCCCAGGACGTCCCCACCTCTTTATTGCCTGCTAATCTTCTGAGTGCTCTGGTGAGGGCCCACATGGACTCCAACCCCTCTGTTGGCCGCCTGGACTACTCTAAAGTGAGTCGTTATGCTTATGACATGTAGAGTTGGTGCCAAGGGGGGAAAGTTAGAATGATTCTATGGTTCCATGCACTTTTAGGCCCCAGAGATCTGTTTTTAATAGTACTTACAGTGCAGAATGGGTGTGGTAGTCGGGGCCTAACCTCAAATTCTTTCATAAGGCCCAAAAGTGCTAACGGAATATTTTTCTCCAATCAGTTTCAGCCCAATCCGGACTTCCACGCCACCAGAGACGAGACCCTCCACATCCAGCAGTTTTATGACATCCTAATGGGCTCCATGAGCATCATCCGCGGCTGGGCGGAGAAAATACCAGGTTTCACCGAGCTCCTAAAATGCGACCAGGAGCTGCTGTTTGATTCCGCGTTTCTGGAGCTGTTCGTCTTGCGCTTGGCGTACAGGTGAAAAAAATATCATCAAGATCTAAATCTTTAATCTTCACTCCAAGATCAATTTAAGTTCAATGAAATTCTGTATTTTTTTAATCCATCCAGATCCAACCTGATAGAGGACAAGCTGGTTTTCTGCAGCGGCGTCGTCTTGCACAGGCTGCAGTGTGTGCGAGCGTTCGGAGAGTGGATCGAATCCATCGCAGAATTCTCCTCGAACCTTCAGAGCATGCACGTCGACGTGCCGGCCTTCTCCTGCATGGCTGCTCTTACAATAATCACAGGTATTCGCGAAAAATCTCTACAACACCACACCCCCTTTACTCCATTCCTCATGATGGCATGATAAATAAAGCTCATCTGTCTGTTTTTGGGTCTGTGCAGAA
>VCAZ01000218.1:171488-193988 GCA_005784505.1 Bagarius yarrelli
GTTTCTGTTCTCTGATTGGTCGATCAGAGTAAAACTGTTATACAGCCCACTCCGACTAGCTAAACTCGTTTGTACAGTTGAATTAGAATTTTTATGGCTGACGGAGGAAGAGAAAATTACTTGGTGTCAGACAAACTTAAAAATCTGTTATTAAGTCTGATTTTCCCGGTAAAGTTGTAGATGTGCTGAGAGTTCGATTAATCCTGAAGATAACTAGCTTGTCTCAGCGCGGGAAAGAGTTTATTCCCCACTTCCAGACCCGCTCCGCGCCGCCGAGCGGTAACACTGACTTACAGCCTTTAACTGTTGATAGATTTTATTGATATCTGTAATGTTTTGGGAGTTTATATTAATATTAAGATAAATATTGATTCTGAACGTTGTTCGATGTTGTAGGTGGTACAGTTGTGGTTGTAGTGTAGAGGTTTGGAGTTGTTTTTGTTAACGGGTTTCTTGTCTCTCTGTCTGTAATTTTACGCCGTGTTATTTGTGTGTTTGTTTAGTATTGATGAGTTTCTATAATTGTGATGTGATAGTGGGGTATTAAAAGGGTATCAGTCGAATGTGATATCAGTCGAAAATGAGAATGAAATGTAAAAAAAATTGTGCATATAATGTTTTATATTAATCTATAAAGTAAAATAAACCCTTTATTATTGTATTTATACACTGTTTGTAATTAGTTAGAAATAATTAATCAATTAAATTAGCTTATTATAATATTTAAAGCTACACGTGGTTAATTATTTTCATCAGTTCCGTTACAGACTGCCTTTATATATTGTGTGTGTGTGTGTGTGTGTGTGTGAGTGTATAGCCTCACCTTTGGCTCTGATCTTTTACAGCCTTATTTTTCGATTGGCTAATGACACTAAGGCCCCGCCCACCTTCTTCTCCATTAGTCTAACAGGAAGTGGCTTCTAGTTAAACTCTGTTGAAATGGATCGACTCGTGTGCCGCATGGAAATCTCATCCCATAATTCATGCGCAGGAGAAGCGCGCGGCGGATGTGCCATCGCCATGGATACACGCGGCAGAAATATGAGCGCGTGGACGCTGATAATTACGCGGGGAGAAATTAAATGGTGCGAAATGAAGCTTTGAAATGTGAGTGGACTTTAAGTGGTCACGCGCCGCAATGAGGTCGTCTTGTTAATAAGATCATCTGTCACGGATAAATAAAACAACTGAGCAGACGGGGGGGGGGGGGGGTAGAGGAAAGGGAGAGAGAACCTCTAGAAGAGAGAGAAAGAGCAGGGCCATGAGAAATTTGAGAAAAGAGAGACAAGGGGAGAAATAAGTGGGAGTAAGTAAGATGAGAAGTGGGGCAGAAAGAAAAGAGAGAAGAGTAAAGAAGAAATAAGTAGAATAGAGGGGGAGAAGTGGAGAAAAAAGAGAGAAGATGAGCGATACAGAAGAGAGATAGAAGATCAGAGAGAGAAAGAAAAAGAGAGCGATACAAAAAGAGAGAGAGACAGAAAGAGGGGGAGAGAGAAAGTTTGTCTATCTTCATTTTTAATTGATTTAGTTGACTTCTCACTCTCTCTACTCTCTCTCACTCTCTCTCATCACTCTCTCTCACTCTTCTCACTCTTCACTCCTACCTGGACTAAAGATCTTCTTCCATCCACAACCTCTAAGAAGCAGGGAACACACACACACACACCACACACACACAACACACCAGGGGAGTGGAGAAAGCACAGCTGGAGCGACTGACACCCCCCCCCCCACACACACACACTGTATACGAGTGTTTATGGCTGCATGGATAAGGGTGATATAAGAAATATTATAATTTCTATAAGATTTATATATAAATGCAGCTACAAATAAATAAAAGTTCCCTTTTAATTATTTAATTAATTCTGATGGGTTTATGTGCAAAAACTTTTAGTGAATAAAGGAGACGGGGTATCCTAATGGAATAATATTTCGTCCGGAATCCGAGTTAGTTTGCTCTATTTTCTCATGTAGAATCTCGTGATTCTCTCCGGGATGTAAATGAACTCCTGTTTGGACCTCCTCAGGGTCTCACAGAACTTTCCAGAACATTCCACTCTCACCTGGAGATCCGGTGTGTAACAGCTGCAGGAATTCCACACTTTAATCTCTTCATCTGTGTCCCTCTTCTGTCCTGTGGTTCTGCCCCGAGGGCTTGATCACATCCCCATCCTGATGCTTCATTACTGATCTCACTTCCTTTACTAATTTTATGCTAATTATCTTTTACCAAAACTTTAATTATTGTGAATTTTTTTTTATTAAAACCTGTTTGCCGTCCGTGCTTAGAGATTAATTAATTAATTAATTAGTTTATTTAATTATTTATTTGTTCACAGTGAACCCATCCAATTACCCTCCACCACTGGGTGCTCCAATCGACTGTAATTACACCTTTAATGGCGCGAGACTCCGAATAAAACCTTTCTTTCTCATATTTTATCTTTGTGTGCTCGTCGCTTCCGGATGCTTCACTGCGAACACAAGCAGCGCAGCAGATGAAGCGATAAACACACCGCTGCATTAGGAGATTACTGGGCTGCTTTTTCTCTTCGTTCCTGCAGATGTGTCTCTATCGCTCTTTCACACCCCTCCCTCCGCGTTTATTGATTATTTGATTGTGGGTGGGTTTAGCATATTTTGGCTAAATCCTTTTGTGAACATCTGGTTTTCGATTATTATAAATAAAATTAAAGATGGAAAAAGTTGTTTTTTTTTTCTTTGAGTTGTAAACTAAAATTCGGGTTCCAAACTTCAGACACCAAACCGCTAGTTAGCGTAGCGAACGGCACAGTAAACGCCGTAACATCCGCCCAGCATCCCGTGTGTCACTGTATAGCTAGTCAGACATGCGGGTTAGCAAGTGGAGTCGTCTGATCTCCAGGGTAAACGCTGCACATTATACTTAATAAAACCAGTTTATTCCAGTACATCCCATTGTAGTGTTTTTATACAATATTTTGTATTTATACGTTTTATATTTTCTTATTTAAAAAACATGTAACAAAAAAAAATTGCAGTGTTTTTTTGGGAGCCGAAACGAATTAATGACTTTTTAATTCATTTCAATGGGAAAAATTAATTTGACATACGAGTAATTTGAGTTACTCTGAGACACTCCTGTACTTTAAAGATATCTTTATTATTATTATCTTTATTTAAAGACCTCCTAATCCAGAGTGACTTACATTCATCTTATTTATCCAACTGGGCCTTACTCAGGGGCCCGACAGTGGCAGGTTAGAGATGCTGGAAATTGAACTCATGACCTTCTGATCATCAGTCCAACACTTTAACCACTTTCCACTGTCTTTTTCTCTCAACTGTGTAGATTGATTGTGTTAGTTAAAGTGTTAGTTGAGTGTTAAGGGCCTCCCCTAAGGGCCCTGTTAGAAAACTTGGCTAGATGAACTCTTTTACTGAGTGACTTGAGTTGTAAAGTGTTAAAACTGTCCAACAAACGACACTGTAATCTAAAAATATTTCACAGACGGAATAAAAGGAAATAAAGGATGTTTTTGGTGGCTGGGTTTCAGCTCAGCTTCCTGAATCACATCTCTTCATTTGTATTGGACCGCCATACAGACGAGAAGCAAACACAATCACCCAAAAGTGTCACCCCGGCAGGAATTCCTCTCTCTGTTTACCCACGATGCCTCTGCTCACATTCTTCCTCCATCAGTATGCCAGCGGCTAACAGATCCCAATCATCGCTACGTGCCAGATATCAGACTTGTATCCGTGTCTCATCGACTTTAAGCCTTTATAAAGCATTATAACACGGTACAGAGGAAACACTGCAGCTTTACTCGTGTAATCTAAATACACTGTACCCCTAGAATGATTTGCTAGCAAGCTAATTCAAAGAAAATCACTGTGTTATGCGTGCTATATAACATGTTATTAAGCTATAACTAAAAGATGATTATTTCTCTTTGTCTGCATGTCCCTGAAGTGTTTTTATTTCTCTGAATTACCAGCACTCGAACTGTTATTACACGTTTATTTATTAAGGAATGATGTAACTTTATTTAGTAATTGTTAACTTGGTCATTAAAACCGGTTAAAGCAGCTATAAACACAATATTTTGACTCTTTCATGATTACTGAAATCTTCCTACTTCCCTAAAGGTCATGTGATCAGGAAGCTTGCGCAAATCTTTTCTCAACATTAATATTTACATAATATATAATATTTCCGAGATACTTTAATTAATTGATGAGAAGATTTAAGATTAAAAAGTGCATTATTTATATATATATATATATATTTGTAATATTATTATTCTATATATTATATATATATATATATATATATATATATATATATATATATATATATATATTTTTTTTTTTTTTTTATAAAGTCGTGATGGCATAATGCTTAATGATGTCATAATGCATTACTTCATTATCATTATAATAAATAAATATATATTACATATGGAAATGCATTCTAATGCTATTCTAGTGATTATAACACCATTATGATGCCTTTATTATTTGCCTAAGTGTGTTATAAATTGTAATGAATGTTTTTTTTAGAATATTTAAAATGCATAATAAACATTACTACAAAGTGTAAAGCATTTTTTAGAAATATTTCAAACACTGTCATTACAAAGCCTAATAAACGCATTATAACAAGATAATAACATGTTTATGTAACTAGAAGGCGTTTCTGGGTGAGTTTTTAAACCTGTTAATACACATCAGTCTTATCTTCTCCAGCTTAATGAATCCAAATCAATAATAATCAATAATAATTGACGACATCAATGACATTTCAAAAAATGTCACTGATCAGCACCAAAATGCTGTTTTTATTGATATACGCGGTAAACCGCGCACTCGCACGAGTTTAGTGGGTTTTTTTTGTCTGTTTACATGTGTTTTTAATGACTCTAATCAATTACGCTCAACAAGTCTTCATAAACGGCGGGAAATCCATCAGCGCTAAATAAGAGCGAAATCGGCCGCGCGTGTAAAACGCTGGCGATGATGAAATACAGCGAGCAGCGAAAGCTATGAAGCGGAAAAACACCAGTTCTGCCACTGCGATCGGTCCCTGTCAACCTCAAGTTGGCTGGGCCATTAACTGATGTCAGAACCTTACATAAGGTCTTATAACTGTTCATAAGGATGTACCAGGTTAAATGACGTTACATAATCATGTTATAACTTGTCATAATTTTGTTACAAAGAGTGAAATGTTGATAGAACGCAAATGAAGAACCAAAATTGTGTGTGTGTGTGTGTGTGGTGTGTGTGTGTGTGTGTGTGTGTGTGTGTGTGTTATAAGCACAAAGCAAACTGTATTATAATGTGTTATATAACCTGATAATCTAAAATACCCTGTAACAGGGCCCGGCCCAAATCTTTGAGGGGCCCTAAGCAGAATTTGATTTAAGGGTCCCTGTTCATGTACTTTTGGGGGCCCCCTGGTGGCCATGAGGGCCCTAAGCAGACATTTAGTTTGCTTATGCTTTGGCCTGCTTTGCTCTGTAATGAAAAAAGGCAGCTTTATAGACATGCATAACAAGTGCGTGCATCATAATAAGGTGTTATAAATGCTGTATGACATGTTATAAGCATGTTATAAGTAAGGAATTTATGAACATGGTAAGACAAAAAGGCAAATTTTTTTCTTTTAAGTGCATGAACATGTTTATAATATGATATAAAACATTCATAAGGCTACACACCTTTTTATAATGTTTGTGTTGTGTTGTGTTGTGTTGTGTTGTGAGGAACCAGAGAGATACCAAGCGGCTCAGGATCTCTCAGTTCCCCCGGCGAGGCGCTCATTCCCTCAGCGGGTCCAACTCACCCTGCGGCGCTGGTGTGGGACCACAGCGATGTGCGGTGTAGTTTGGATTTAACTGCCCCTCTCACAGAGCTTCATTAAACTCTGCAGCTCCAGCCGTGACTGATGATCCAGACCCACGCTGGCCTTTTCACCCGCCGTAACTGCTTAAGCCAATTACAGCGCTGTGGGAAAACACACACACACACACACACACACACACACACACACACACACACTCTTATTTACAGGAGATACTATTGTCAGAGTTATTTATTTTCATTTACACTGCAGAAACTCACAGGAGCTCTCTTACTATTCATTCTTTCTATTTTATTATAAAGCTATTAGACATTTAAGCCATTACTTCCTGTCTTGTCCTGTGTCACATGATCTTTGTTCCTCATGTCCTCCTTGTCATGTGATCCCCTTGTCTATGTGTTGTGTTCCCATTGGTTAGTCCTGTGTATTTATAGCCCCTGTGTTTCCCTTTTGTCTTTGTCCAGGATGTCGATTTGTCCCTGTAACTGCTGTCATGTTACAAAAGTCCAAGTTCATGTTTGTTGTTTTCTTAATATTTCTGTCTAGTGTGCTATGCTAAGCTAAGCTAAGCTAAGCTAAGCTAATTGAAGTCAGGTTTAGTTTATGTTTTTGTCACTTTGTAAATAAACTGCACTTCAAAGCTACTACTTGCTTCAGTGGAGTTTGTTACAGTTTCCTGTTATTTTCTCCACCTCATTTATCACCTCATATTCCACACGCTTGCAGTACCGCCGCTAATTAACCTGCTCCAAGTCTCGGCCGCGGCTGCCGCACATGTGCAGTCCTGGTAATTACACCAACATTCTCACCAACAGTGATTCATCAGGAAGTGCAGCTGTATGGTGCAGGGTAAGAGTGTTAATCTCTCTCTCACACACACACACACACACACACGTATCTTCCCTGGAGATGATAATTAAATGAAGGAGTTTTTTTTACCCTAATAGTATAAATATAAAGAATTAGGAGATAAAAGGGTATTAATCTAACAGCGGAACTTAAACAGAATTACCTGTCGCTCGGTTCGGTTTCTGAAGCTGCCTCCTAACCCGGATTTTAGCTCGCAACTCATCGCCTACTAGCAATTTTGGACTCTATGAAGGAATATGAGGTTGGGCACCCAACACACCCATGTTACTAGTAATAAAATAGATCTCAGAGGCCCCAAAAATACATGGGCCCCTAGAATCATACCGACCTTTCCCCTCTTAGTGGCACCCCTGATATAGCTATATATATATATGTATATATATATATATATATATAGAATATATCTATAATATATATATATATCAAATATATATATATAATATATATATATATATATATATTTGTGTGTGTGTGTGTGTGTGTGTGTGTGTGTGTGTGAGGCTTTTGGAGACAGCGGACTTGAAGCACACCTCCCTTTACCCATCCATCAGTAAATACCCATGCTATATGGGCTCAGGGTCCGAGAGCTACGTTTGAAGCAAATTGATCAGATTTGAGATGAAGAGTCACTCTGGAGGAATTGGAGAGCGTTTGAGGATTATGACGGGTTTATTCACAGCCTACGGCGCGTCTCCAGGTCTCTCTGATGCCTTAGGAGGCATGGCTCAGCTGAGCGCTCCAATAAATACAGATGAGAGCGATAACGAAGGAATGCAGGTCACATGTTCAGTCAAAGATCCTCAGAATACCAGCCTGTGTCTTCTTGTATGTCCAATAAAATATACATTAAAATCTACTGAGACAAAAGACGAACAAATGTCCAACTATTACAGCGATTAAACGGTTAATTAATGTTAAACTGGGAGGGTTTAGTGATCGATACATTAATCCTAAAAAACACTTTGGGCTCTTTTACAAATCAGATCTGAAAAATTACATGCAGGTTTTAGCAGTGGCAGGCGGTGCATTTGGTAGCTGGTCATTCAGTGTGGATTTACCCTGACTGATACCCCTATGAATACCCCCCACTATCACATCACAATTATAGAAACCATCAATACCAAACAAACACACAATATAACACAGCGTGGAATCACAGACAGAGAGACATTTCACATATTGAGGATAAAAAAACATTTTTATTAAAGCAAGAAACTCAGTTAACACACAACTCCAAACCTCTACACTACAACCACAACTGTACCACCTACAACATCTGGGTACAAAATCCTTATGGTTAGGATTAGGGGTTAGGGTTAGGGGATAGGGGTAGCGGTCAGGGGTAAGCGTTAAGGTTAGGGTTTAGGGTTGGGGATTAGGGGATAGGGTTAGGGGTTAGGGTTAGAAGATTGGGTTAGGGTTATGGGAGTAGAAAATACAGTTTGTACAGTATACAAAACACGGAGAGTCCCAACAAGGATAGCTAACCAGACGATGTGTGTGTGTGTGTGTGTCTAGGACCACCGAGGCTGGTGATCCCCCTGACAAAAAGAATGGATTAAACAGATAGTGACCAGAGAAAGGGGTAAACAGCAACAAGCAAAAATTAAGCAAAGGCGCCCTCTGGTGGACAATTTTCACATTCGAACGAAATTTGAGACAAACGTGACGTAACAACAATAAGTTTAGACGAGAACGAAGATAATAAAAATGAGACAATGGTTAAATAAAAGTTGCTAATGTTAATTTAGCTATTGTAAAGGATTTGGGTATTTAAAAAAAATATTCATATATTAGCAGCTTTTAAATATAAATGATAGAAATTAAAGGTAATATTTATCCGTTATGTTAAAGGGGCGTGTCCCTGTCCGCTTGGCTCCGCCCTGATGACCGGATGACAGCGTCAGGAAAATGGCGGCGAGCTGAAAAGTGAATTAAGAATGTCAACATTGCGCTTTTCTACATAAAACAAGCGACATTTTCTTATTTTGTCTTTATTGACACATTTAGAGTGGCTGTTCGGAAAAGTGCCGCACTGTTTGGACAAAAAAAAAAACCAACGCCTGGAAATATTTCTATTAGTCATTTTATACTGCTGTGTTTGTAAAGTCTATTTAAGCTAAGCTAACGGTTAACTAGCCGCCTGCTGCTGCTGCACGAGCCTGGAAAAAAAGGGTTCACAAGCCGTAAAGAGATTTTTTCCCCCTGCACGTTTGGTGTCGTAAAGTGACGTTGGAAATGTTTTTTCTCCTAATGAATGTAAATTAATTCCTGGAGGTTTTAGTTGATTTGGTTAATAAACACTGGTGCTGTTGTCAGACGTCATGGCTCAGTCTCCGGTGCAGGGCGGTTTACCGGGGATTCAGGTACGAACAGATGCTTTAATCACGTCCCTGAATTGATCACGTGGTTTTGTTTCTTTCTGTTCTTCTAATTCTCTGGCTTTAGAATTAAACACGACAAAGTGTAAACGTGTGGAATAGAATTCAGTAATGGAGCAAATAAAAGAAATGAATAGAAATATATATATATAAAAAGATAATAGAAATAGAAAGTGCTGATAACTTCTTTTGACTCGAAATAATTTGTCACGGCACCATAAAGAAAACGATCGACGATCGACATTTATAGAAATTCTATAATTTCCAGAAAAGAGTGTTAGATTTCTATTGCTGATCTATTCAGATTATTTGGTTGTGTGTTTGAAATAATATGAAACTCTGAACTTTGTGCAACCCGGCACTCCTTCAGGCACAAAACTGAGCAACTGTTCTGCAATCACACTCACACACACACACACACACATACACGCAATGACATCTACTGGCCTCAGCTCTTAAATTTAACAGAGAAAGTTTGCTTTTGTCACCCGGTGTGTGTGTGTCAAACACAGCTCAGGTTGCCAGTAAAGCTGAAACTCCCCCTTGCAGAGTATGAAAGCCGACCCCGAGCAGCTGTTCACCAAGCTGGAGCGCATCGGGAAGGGCTCCTTCGGCGAGGTCTTCAAAGGCATCGACAATCGCACGCAGAAGGTGGTGGCCATCAAGATCATCGACCTGGAGGAGGCTGAGGATGAGATCGAGGACATCCAGCAGGAGATCACTGTCCTGAGCCAGTGTGACAGCCCCTTCGTCACCAAGTACTACGGCTCCTACCTCAAAGTGAGCGGCATGATCAGAATTATTGGCACCCTAGATTCCTTAATGGGGATAGTTGTGAGGAGTGTGTGTGTGTGTGTGTGTGTGTGTGTGTATTTTGCCCAACATGTTTTATCTATACCCCTCTTTTTCTTTTCCTCTGTCTGTCTGTCTATATTCTTGAAGCACTTTGGTGTCTTATTTTCTGAAGACGAATTTGTTTCTAAAACTATTAAAGTTATTTCTGAAAGCAGAAGAAAGAAAAAGAAGAGCAAAAGATAAAAAGAATAAATATATTTACATTTAAGAGAAATTGTCTTGTTTCCATTACAACCCTTACAGACGTATTGTGTGTATTTATATGTTTATAATTTGAAGTCATTTTTATTATTATGATGTTTAGAGGGGTTTATTAGAGAAAGATTCTGTGTTTAAGTGTTCACTTGGTTTTTTTCTCTCTCTCTCTCTCCTCATTCCCGTCTGTGGATTCAGGGCTCTAAATTGTGGATTATTATGGAGTATCTTGGCGGAGGATCGGCACTGGATTTGGTGAGAAATAAACTGATAGTAGAATTAGTGTTCGTCTGAAAGCGCAGGATGGTTTTAATTATATCTAAATGTGTGTGAGTGAATAAAGTTCAGATAAGATTGAATGTTTATAATCTAATCTCGCTCTTCTCCAGCTGGAACCCGGGGCTCTGGACGAGGCGCAGATCGCCACCATCCTGCGGGAGATCTTGAAGGGTCTGGAGTATCTTCACTCCGAGAAGAAAATCCACAGAGATATTAAAGGTACGTCTGCGAGATCCTCCAGCCTGCTCACACACTCCACCCAAACACTCTCAGTGTGCACGTTTAAGGAATGAATAACGGAACTAAAATGCAAATATATCCCTGATATCCTTATATTTGTGTGTGTGTGTGTGTGTTTTATGGTGTCTAGCGGCCAATGTGTTGCTGTCAGAGCAGGGTGAGGTCAAACTGGCGGACTTCGGGGTAGCGGGTCAGCTGACAGACACGCAGATCAAACGCAACACCTTCGTAGGGACACCTTTTTGGATGGCACCGGAGGTCATTAAACAGTCTGCTTATGATTCAAAGGTCAGCATGGTAACACACACACACACACACACACACACACACACACACACACACACACACACACATATGCATCCTTTAAAATTTTCAGTTATTTAACTCCGCCCTATGGTATAACTTCAGCCCTTATTGTTGCTCCGCCCCACAGTATAACTCCACCCCACTGCATAACTCCGCCCACTGCATAACTCCGCCCCACAGCATAACTCCACCCTATAGTATAACTCCAGCCCTTATTGTTGCTCCGCCCCACTGTATAACTCCGCCCCACAGTATAACCGCCCACACCACCCCACAGTATAACTCCAGGCCCTATTGTTGCTCCGCCCCATAGTATAACCCCGCCCCCTCATTATGACTTCGGCCCCTCATTATAACTCCTTCTGGTTATTTTTATTGATTTATCTTTTCTGGCTATTTGCCCTCACCGCAGGCTGATATCTGGTCTCTGGGGATCACAGCCATCGAGCTGGCCAAAGGTGAGCCGCCTCACTCAGACCTGCACCCCATGAAGGTCCTCTTCCTCATCCCGAAGAACAACCCGCCCACGCTGGAGGGCAACTACAGCAAAGCGCTCAAAGAGTTTGTGGAGGCGTGTTTAAACAAAGAGCCCAGTTTTTGTAAGTCTAAGGAGAACCGTTACTGGTAGAACCCACATCACCTTTACATTAAAAAAATCATTAATTAATACAACAATAAATAAAAATGATATGAAATAGATCATAATCATTTTCTTCAGTTTTTTATTCTTATACTTCTTCCTGTTTCTCTCTTTTAGAGACCCACAGCCAAAGAGTTGCTGAAGCACAAACTGATCGTCCGTTACGCTAAAAAAACCTCCTACCTGACCGAACTGATCGACCGCGGCAAACAGTGGAAAACCGAACAGAACCGGAACGACTCCAACTCAGACGAGTCCGACTCGTACGTCCACACGCCATAACCTCATCACAAATATGCACATACGTGTTGCCAAAGCACATAATTAAATAATCTCTCTGTCTGTCTCTCTGTCTGTCTCTCTATCTGTCTCTCTCTCTGTCTGTCTCTCTCTCTCTCTCTCTCTCTCCGTCTGTCTGTCTGTCTCTCTCTCTCTGTCTGTCTCTCTCTCCCTGTCTCTCTCTCCCTCTCTCTCTCAGAGAAGCAGACGGTCAGGCGTCGGGTGGAAACGACTTTAGCAGTGATGAGTGGATTTTTACTATTCGGGAAAAAGACCCCAAAAAACTGCAGAATGGAGCAAACATGGACGAGCAGGTGAAGATCCCGTCCTTAAACCCTCCAGATTCTTCTGCATTATCATTTATCAATAGACTTATTCTTACGCTCTGTGTGTGTGTGTGTGTGTGTGTGTGTGTGTGTGTGTGTGTGTGTGTGTGTGTGTTCTGGATGCAGGATTTACCTCAAAGGCCGCTGTCACAGATTTTGTCTACCGTCATCACACCAGTTTTAACAGAGGTTCTATTTCCCTGTTACACTTTCTTAAAGCATTTTGACACATGCAGCAGTTCAGTTTAGAAAGTGTGTGTGTGTGTGTGTGTGTGTGTGTGGGGTGGTAGCTGAAAGAGCGAGGTGGTGAACCCATGGTAAAGCCAGAGGTGTTAGATGAGTTAGGAGAGGCCCTGTTACTTGCCGAGGAGGCGTATCACGGGATCTCTGATGTCATGGTGTCGCAGCTCATACAAAGACTCCAGCGGTGAATATTATGGGATGCTTTAAGTTTATTCATATATTTAATTGATTCAATTTATCCGCCGTCTTTTAAATAAACCTTTATCTTCTAAAGGTTCTCTCAAGCCAGCGCGTCCTCCTCTTCTCCATGATTGGACAATTGGGAATACCAGTCATGCCGAAGCCCCTCCCACAACGCACCGGCTCAGCGAATCACAACACAAAGTGTCTACTGATTGCTGTGCGTCCTTTAAACGTGCTGTAAAGCAGTTCTATTTGACTAACTCCTGGACCCTGGAGAGGGAGTCTGTGTACACACACACACACACACACACACACACACACGCCTGCATAGCAGCAAGCAGTTTCTGATGTTACGACATCAGCAGACAGGAAAAAAACATCGCTGTAACCCTTACGCGCTACTGTAGCATGGCTCTGCTCAAACAGCATGGGTGTGTGTGAGAAGATAAGTGTGTGTCCCAGCTCTTTTCTTGTGAAAGGAGACCTGCAACAGCTGGACTACACAGCAGCTGGAAGAGTGTGTGGACGTGTACTTTTACATGGACAGACTGTCACTGTTTATAAGCGACCGCACCCAGACTGCACTTCCAAACAGCCACGCCCCAGACAACCACACCCAGTCACGCCCCAGTACCCAAACCCAACGCCCCCACACCCCAAAGTCACGCCCCAGACAACCACACCCAAAGCCACGCCCCAGACAACCACACCCAAAGTCACGCCCCAGACCACCACACCCAAACAGCCACGCCCCAGACAACCAACAACCACACCCAACACAGCCCACCCCAGACAACCACACCCAAACCCCCCCCCCCCCACCCCCAGCCACGCCCCAGACAACCACACCCAAACAGCCACGCCCCAGACAACCACACCCAAACAGCCACGCCCCAGACAACCACACCCAAAGTCACGCCCCAGACAACACACCCAAACAGCCACGCCCCAGACAACCACACCCAAACAGCCACGCCCCAGACAACCACACCCAAACACCCACGCCCCAGACAACCACACCCAAACAGCCACGCCCCAGACAACCACACCCAGAGTCACGCCCCAAACAGCCACACCCAAGACGGCCACGCCCCGCTGTAGATATCGTTACATTTTAGAGAAATTTAAGAGATGACTATTTAAACAGAGCCTCTTGATTGGCTGTTACTGTTCGCCTTTTTATGGAATGTGGGTTAAATTTTGTGCTTTGTTTCATTTATATATACATAAAAAGTTTTACTCATAAAATCATCATTTTTATCCAATTATATTCTCATTTGCCTTTTTTATTCTTTATGTTGAATGATTCGGATCCTGATTCACTTCCTGATTCACTTCCTGATTCACTTCCTGATTCACTTCCTGATTCACTTCAGTGTGAAAAGGAAACGCAGACCGTCTCAGTTACACGTTAATCAATCAGTTAGTATTATTCAGTGAAATCTTACCAAAATTAGCAGAAAAATTGTTTTAAATAAAATAAATGACATTTTATCTGAATCTTTTGGATTTTGTAAATAAACTGGAGGAAACAAACATTTGCAGCTGTAAATATATTTAATTTTTATATGAAAAAAACCCTCCACATCTGTATATTCAAATAAAAAAACTTCTAATTTGTTTTTATTTAGTATTTTTCACGTCACAAGTCAGAAAGTTTTTTATTTGTCTCCATTAATAGTTGATATTTTTTAAATTAACACATTTTATGTACAAAAGTTAAAGTCAAGCTACAAAACAGACACAGAAACTTAAATACAAACTGTTAATTAGGCACATTTTCATGCTGAAATCTTTTAAATAAAAACAATAATTCCAAATTCCTACATTTCAATTATATTAAATGTTTTTTGGAATTGAAGTCTGAGTTTGTCGTCGCGCTGCTGTACATCTGACGGATCTGATGCCGAATCTACTGACCACCAATCAGACACGCCTCCTGACTCTTCAGGGAACTTTACAGTCTTCTTCTTCTTCCCGGCCACATTATAAACGTGTGTGTGTGTGTGAGAGAGAGAGAAAGTTGTTCAGATCTTGGTCTGTTTTTCTTCTGGCTCCACGTCCGCCTTCATCTCCATCTCCAGCTGGTTCTTGTTCTTCTTTTCGTCAGGTTCGAGTTCGGAGAACTGAGCCTCGATCTCAGTCGGGTCGATGTAGGTGTAATAATTAGCCATGATGGAGAAGATGATGCACACCAAAATCAAGAGTCCTGCGAACAGCATGTATTCGGCCCACTGTGGATCAAACACACACACACACACACACTAAGTCACTATGATACACTATCAACGAAAAAACGGTAAAATGCTAACAAATGCGTTATCAATACTAACGAAATCATAGAACTGACAACAAAAACGTATTTATAAACATCTAGTCTCCGCCCGAAATCACACACATCCATACTGTACAGTAGGTGAGACGAGTGTGTGAGTTACAGTACACTGGTATCTCCAGTTACGAGTTTTCCGAGATACGATTTTTGGGTTACGAGTCATATATATATATAAATATAAAAGTCCGAACCTGTTGAGGAAGCTGTCCCACTTCTGCTACGATCAGGACGATGATGTTCCCCATGGCGGTGGTCAGCAGCCAGCCGGCTTGAAGGACCGACTTCATGTTCTTGGGTGCCTGAGTGGTGTGAGAAGAATCACAGATAAACACAACAGCTTTTACAGTAAAACGTTGTTGGGAACCGGAACCAGAACCGGGTTCTAAGTGTGTGTACCTGTGAGTAAGCGAACTCGAGTCCCGTGACAGAAAACACCACCTCTCCGCATGTCATAAGGAAGTACTGAGGGATCTGCCAGGCCATGTGGATGGTGTTGGGTTTGATGTCTTCTACCTTCTGGATCCCGCTTGCACACTGACCGCAACACACACACACACACACACACACACACACAAATGCCAATGAAACATAATCAATGGTTTTATTCCAGATGTGGTCGATCAGCTGACATGATTACTGTCGGCTAGATATTCAATATTTTCTTTATTATTTAATGATGTATTTAATAACAGGCCTTAATTCAGGGTTGCCAGATTTGTAATTTTTAAATTGAACATTGAAAAACTCTGCAGTTTAAAGTAGCATCACACGGTACAGCTGTTTAATGATGCAAAATTAAAAACTATTTAGATTTTTATTACCCTCAAGTCCACAAAGCAAATATAATTATTTTTATACAGCGTGTGTAATAAAACTTTTATATCTTCAGTGTATTATTTTAATTTGAAGTTAATTATTTTACATGGTAAATAAATGTACTGAATTTGGATTTGGGGATTTTTAGGGATTTTTTTTTTTGAACTAGGCAAATCTGTAAATTGTAACACAGATTTTATATTATTATAAAACATATTCAACTCACAGAAAAACCAATCTGGCAACCCTGTAAACTGCTGAAGTGTCTTTCATTAATCTTGTGTCAGATCAGCTGTTATTACTTACCTCAGCTCCGAAGGTAAAGGTGCTCGGGATGACGAGTGTGTAGGAGCTTCCGAATCCCAGCAACAGGGAGTACTCACACACCTGATCTGGGTTGCCAGATATGACAAAAGTGGCACTGGAAAATCAAAAGCACGTGAAAAACTTGAAACTTGGATTTTGGTGGTATAAAACACCGGGTGGTGTAAAGGAAAGTTACTCACTTGCCCTCGGGGAACAGTGTGTAGTTGGAGAATTGAAACTGACCGATGGATCCTATCTCTTTCGATCCAGACGTCACGTTCAGCGCCGTGTGGTAGCCGTTCACAAATCTGTCCAGGATTTCAATTAAAACGTTAAAAATAAAGAAAAAGTTGGTGAGAAACGGAAGTTAGTGATGATGAGCACTGACCTGATATCGTTATTGCCCTGTTCTGGTTTGATTCCTGAATCTATACTCTGAAACATGGACAGAAAATAAAGCTTCATATTCTCCTCATTTAATTAACATGCACCTTTTTATTGTTTTTCACTATTAATATTTTACAATTACATGAAATTATATTCAATTCTAAAGCAAAGATAATTTAAAATTTACTAACAAACGTTTTCAAATCGTTTCTTTATTTAAGCTAAAAAAATGGACAGTACGGCGGTACTTTGACTTACGAGTGTCCCAACTAACGAGTTTTTGAGATACGAGTCGTCTCTCTGACGTTTTTTTGCTTTAAGTTACGACCTAAAATTTAGATTACGAGTACGAGTTTCAGACACCAAACCGCTAGTTAGCGTAGCGAACGGCACAGTAAACGCCGTAACATCCGTCCAGCATCCCGTGTGTCACTGTATAGCTAGTCAGACATGCGGGTTAGCAAGTGGAGTCGTCTGATCTCCAGGGTAAACGCTGTACATTATACTTAATAAAACCAGTTTATTCCAGTACAATCCTATTGGAGTGTTTTTATACATATTATAATTAATTATTTATACGTTTATTTTTCTTATTTAAAAACATAAAGAATTGCGGTGTTTTTTTGGGGAGCCGGAACGAATTTATGGCATATTTCAATTTATTTTAATGGAAAAAATAAAATAAATTCATGGCTACATCATATTTATCCAAAAATTTTGACAATTAATTTTTGATAAAGATTTAATATTAATTTTAAAATCAAACCGCATTCAGATTTTAAAAATTTAATCAGATGATATTTTTTTATAAGAAACCTTTTGTGCGACAGGCTTTAGTGTACTTCGTTTTTCGTTTTATATTTACACACATCATCATTTATATGACATCATCATCATCATTATCATCATGTGTGGAGTCTGTGATGACATCACTCCCACTCACACCCGCCCCTGAATTCCAGTGCGGATGTGAGGAGCAGCGTCTGACGATCTCCTTTCAGCAGAGGAATTAAAGGAAAAGGTTGACTTCCGACTATCAGGTCTATCGTATCCGTCTTCAGGGTCAAGTAGCTAGTAGACTGCAAAAAATGTATATAATAATATGTAAATAATAATAATTATTATTATAATAATTAACTGTGTGTGAATGATTTTTCTGACAGAAGGTTATCCTAGCAATAGCGGTAAAGTAAAAAAACACTGTTAATTAGCTTAACAAGCTAGCAGCAGTGCTAATTAATATTTTAGGATGTTAGTTGAAGCTACTAATGATAACTAATGTTAGCTAGCTGGCTAGCATAACTAAAGCATTAGCAGGGGATTGTGTGATACACACACACACACACACACACACACACTGTAAATGAAGATATGATGATATGGTGAGAAAGGAGAAGGAGCAGATACCTGAAATGGCTGAATTTTGTACGGATTTAAGTTTAATGATATGTTCATCACGTTGTTCTCCATGTTTAGGAACTTCACCTGAGCTTCAGAGGTCGAGGGGAACACAGGAAGTGTTTGCTGTGAAAGCAGTGAAAACGTGACATTAATATGAGTCACTGTACCTGTTTTAGCCAACAAATCAGAAGGGCGAGACTGGGGCAGACGTGAGGATGAACTCATATAAACAGAGATAGCAAGCAATTCTGGTCACATGGTAATTTAGCGGGAACTTACAACCCTCGGATCTGCACCAGGTTCCAGGTCCAAACCATGACGTCCAAATGTACATGTAATGTTTAACGTTTTATCACGTGTTCACTTACGTCGATCTGCACCTGCACCAGAGCCGCCGCCACAAACGCCAACGCCGCCATGAACATACCCACGGTTATCCTTTTCAGTGGCCTGTCACATTCACAACAATCCACAGTCACTTATCCCATCACGCCACACTTCTCATCTCAGTGGGGTGCAAACAGAGGCAGATTTTATTCCCCTCAAAAACACTCACGTGAAGTTCAGCCCACATTTCTTGATGAGAGGATAGACGGCGTTGTCCACGATGGGGACCATCACCAGGATCAGAATGGGGTTCACCGTCTGCAGGAGGTCATGAGGTCATGAGGTCATGATAAGATTAACCAACATCTAGAAAACATCGGTAAAAGTCGTTACCTGCATCTGATCCGGCTGCACAGTAAAGAAACCCTGAGGAGGAAAAAGCTAAAATTATTTATAGTAATTACACAACTGATATTAATAATCAATAATCAATAACAATATAATCACTTATACTGTGATATGAGCACAATTTGTTGTTACTTGTGGAGATGTTAACTCACAAAGTTTCCGTTCATAGTGGTGGCCTGCAGAGTCCAGCGAGAGCCCTGCACACAGAAGACACTTTCATCAAACATTTCCTTACAACTCACTGTGTGTGTGTGTGTGTGTGTGTGTGTTTATGTGTTTCTGACCTGCTGGTCGAACAGAGCCCAGAACATGGGCAGAGGAATGTAGAGGAAGAGAACCTTCAGCACCATCTTCACCTGAGCGATCAGCAGTTTCTGAAAGCATTAAAGTGTTTTTATTACAAAGGCACAAAGATTTAAAACAAGAAGTGAGGACAAAAACGTCCTCGGAATACTAGCAAAGACCTAAACGTCCTTAAAATGCTAGCGTGGATCAAAGTGTCCATAAAAATGCTGGCAAAAAATCATAACATTCTCAGAATGCTAGCAAGGACCAAAATGTCATTAGAAGGTTAACATGGACCAAATGTCCTCAGAATGCTCACTGTGGTTGGGCTTATGTCTGATCATCACTGTTCTCAAACTGCACGTGTTCACATGAGTTCACAAAAGGGTTTCACACTGCATGTCTTTACAATAGAATGAACAACATTTCTGTCCTGTCCACAAACCTACGTTTCTCCATCAAACTCACGCAAGACGTAAAAGAAATAACGCCAAACCTCTGATTTCGATCGGCGAGTAAAAAACAGGGCTAAAATCGTGCAGTGTGAGGTCAACATCAGGGTTTAGGTCTAGACTTTCACCACTGTGTGTGTATATACGGGTTTATACATCCTGGTGGGGATTTAAACCTGAATACACACAGACTGATGGGAACTCCTGTCACAGTGGGGACCAAAATCGGGGGGTAGAAAAGCTTCTAAATCATAAAGGATGAGATTTTTTTGAGAGGGTAAAAATGCAGAAAGTTTCCAGTTAGGGTTAGGATGAGGGTTAGGGAATGGAAAATAGGGTTAGAGTTAGGGGTTGGGGGATAGGGTTAGGGTTATGGGCTAGGGTAAGGGGATGGAAAATAGGGTTAGGGTTATGGGCTAGGGTAAGGGGATGGAAAATAGGGTTAGGGGTTGGGGGATAGGGTTAGGGTTATGGGCAGGGTTAGGGTTATGGCAATAGGGTTTGGGTTTCTACTCTCGGGGGTTAGGGGATATGGGCTACGGGGGGTTATGGGTTAGGGTTATAGGGTTAGGGTTACGGGCTAGGGTTAGGGCAAATAGGGTTAGGGTTAGGGGGGGGGAGGCAAATAGGGGGGGAGTTAGGGTTATGGGGGGGGGTTAGGGTTTAGGGTAGGGGTTAGGTTAGGGATGGGCTGGGGTTAGGGTTTAGGGTTAGGGCTAGGTTAAGGGGATTGGGGCTAGGGTTAGGGTTAGGGTTATGGGCTATGGATTAGCAAATAGGGTTAGGGTTAGGTTGGGCTAGGGTTCGGGTTAGGGGATAGGGATAAGGGGTTTAGGGTTATGGGCTAGGGTTCGGGGATAAATAGGGGGGGTGAAAATAGGGGTTATGGGCTAGGGTTATGGGCGGGGTTAGGGTTAGGGTGGAAAATAGGGTTAGGGTTATGGGCTAGGGTAAGGGGATGGAAAATAGGGTTAGGGGTTAGGGGTTAGGGTTAGGGTTATGGGGGTTCGGGTTGGGCTAGGTTGGAAATAGGGTTAGGGGATGGGGAAAATAGGGTTAGGGGTTAGGGGTAGGGGGGTTAGGGTTAGGGTTATGGGCTTAGGGTTAGGGGAGGGGTTAGGGTTAGGGGATGGCTAGGTTGGGGGCGTGTTTGGGTTATGGGGATAGGGTTATGGGTTAGGGGTTGGGGGATAGGGTTAGGGTTATGGGCTAGGGTAAGGGGATGGAAAATAGGGTTAGGGGTTGGGGGATAGGGTTATGGGCTAGGGCTAGGGTTAGGGGATGGAAAATAGGGTTAGGGTTAACACTAACCCTAACCCCAGACATGTGTGTGTGTGTGTGTGTGTGTGCTCCATACGTCGTATTTCTCCTCAGCCCAGTCCAGCCAGTGCTCTCTCTTGGGGTAGCGGCTGCTGCGGTGCCTGAAGCGATTCTTATTAGCAAACTGAGACAGAAACATAAGAAAATTAGCATCACAACAAATCCAATAAAAATCAATGAGCTTAAAATTCTTACAGACGACGTTAATCCTTTATTTCTTAACACAGGACATTATTTTCAAAAGAAACACTGCAACATATAACATGTACAATGCCATGTATAATATCTCTAATTTAGAAGGTGAAAGAACAAAACTAAGTGCACCCCTGAGTTAAATTTTTCCTAGAAAATAAACGTTTCCAGATGTTTTGGAGCAGTGACAGCTGGTTCGAATACTATACTCATTGTCCACTAGCAGGCGTCAAACAGAAATCAGCAAATGTCTTCCGTACATAACTTTTACCGCAAATTCAATTAAGTTAACAGGAAATTAGACAGACAGACAGTCGAGAAGTTAGACAGACAGACAGGTAGTTGGACAGAGAGACAAAAAGTTATACAGACAGACAGGAAGTTAGACAAACAGACAGGCAGACAAAAATAAAATAAAATAAGTTCTTCGGAATGAATTTCTGTTTATTGTTTGATTGTAGTAGTAAAATTAAAAGTAAAATTAATAGTAAGAAATAGTAAAATTTCCTGTTATGATAATCTGGATTATGTGCTGGAAAATTTCCTTAAACAATTTTTTAAAAAGTCAGCGAAACTCACCGAAATGCAGCTGAACATCTCCAACATAATGTTGCCTTTAGGTGCAGCTTTAATGTACATGCTGCTGCCCATAATGAACACCACTACACACACACACACACACACACACACACAGAATGAAAGAATAGCTCTGGTTAAAAGCACTTAGTTGGGTCTAATAGCTCCATTGTGACGTCAGTGGACTCACCGAGTGCGACGGCCATGAGAGCCGCGGGAACGCCAAACGCCAGAGAGTAACATTTCTGCTGCGTGTGGATTCCACACTCCTGTGCTGTACAGAGCAACGACAAGGAGGAACAAAGATCAATATCTGCTGTCATGTCATGCTAGAACAAATCCTAAAACACACACACACACACCTCTGAGGATAGGCGTGATGACAGTGGAAAGCAGACTGCCGGCGTTGATGGACAGGTAGAAGATGGAGAAGAAGGTGCTTCGTTGTTTCTCCTGGATTCAATTAAAAAAAATTGTAAATTGACATCCAACCACTAGGGGGCAATCTTGTCCAGTTAAGGAAAACTCTCCTTCTGTTGTGTTTGCCTTGTGTAAAATCACACTATATAAAGTGATAATGTTTAAAGTGTGATGATGATAAAGGAGTGAAATTTAACTATAATAAAACAATGTTTTTATCCTGAAGTATTAAAGTTACTTTAAACTCTTGTGATTGTGAGTCGCAGCGTCGCCGTTTTCGTCTCTCCCCCCGCAGGATCACGGGACAGTAAAGTGTCCATCGTATGAGAGTGAGAGCAGGAGAGTAGAAAAGTCAGAAAGAGAGTAAAAGAGAGAGAAACGGATCGAGAAAAGACAAACAGGAAGTTAGATAGACAGATAGAAAGTTATACAGACAGACAGAAAGTTTGACAGACAGAAAAGGAATTTAGACAGACGGTAGGAAGTCAGACAGACACACAGGAAGTAAGACAAACAGACAAGTAGACAGACAGACAGGGACTTAGACGAACACACAGACAAACAGACAGGCAGGAAGTTAGACAGACAGACAGGCGGACATACAGACAGGGAGTTAGATATAGAGAG
>VCAZ01000218.1:201488-221488 GCA_005784505.1 Bagarius yarrelli
AAGAGACAGGAGGAGAAGGAGGGAGAGAGACACAGAAAGAAAGAGATAAAAAAGGAGAGCAAGACATTAATAGGGGATAATAAAGACAGAGAAAGAGAGAGAGAGATCCGACACTGATAATCATGTCATCTTACTGGTGAGGACAGTTCTGCGTTTGCACTGCTCGTCGACGCCCCCCTGCCGCTTGCCACACTCAGTAAACGGCGTCTCGAAGACGAAGCGCCGGATGTTGTGGTTCCTTTCGAAATCGGTGCGTCTTTCCTCTAGTTCCTTGTCCTCCAGATACGGAGTGACGTGTGTCACCTGGATGTAGGCGAACCTGGCCTCCAGATCTTTAGGATTCACCTGAGCACCAGGGAGAAAAACCTTCTACGTTACATTTCCTCTTTACTAAAACATTAATATAACATTGTAATAACATGTGACGTCGTGAAGAATAAGAGAAATAAAACATGTCAGGCGGGTGACAGTAAACATGCTGATTGGTTTACCATAATCATGTGACACCTGGTATATTCTAACATGTGTTTAATATTGTTACCCAGGTGACCGTCACAGCGTGTGTGTGTGTGTGTGTGTGTGTGATCTCACCCTGCCGGAGTCCTGGATCATTTTGACGTTCTCCTGGCCAAACTTGTCGGAGTAGAGTTTGAGCAGTCGTTGTGAGATCTCTGACAGAGGAGTGAACTTGGGTTCCTTGTAGATGTACTCCTTCCCATCTTCATCTTCGAAGAAACCCTACAGACAAAAAAAGACGTGCGAGAGCTGTGATGTATGTCCGAATATGAAGTTTGTCCAAGACCAAGTTAAATTCTAATTTAACTGTACAGACGCGTTATGCTAGTCGAACTTAGCTGTAAGTGTTTTACTCTGATCAACCAATCAGAGGACGTAAAAATGCTGATGTCATTGTTAGTTAAAATAACTGATTGGTTAAAGAAACATATTAACTTTAATAATATTAACCCAATGATCAATCTGCCACTGCTAATATAGTGTAAGTTCCACAGGCAGCGCTACAGATTCTGAAGGCAGATTAGATTAACATGGCAGCACATAGAAACTGAAATCTGATTGGACAAAAAATCTAACATCCACATCCACATACTGGAAGCAGTGCAGCGAGAGAAACACTACGAAATGAAGAGAATAAACTGTTGGAATAAATTAATACCATTTAATGGAACTAATATTAGAATTAAGGTTATAAAAGTAGGTCAGTGATTCTAATAGAACAGCAGAGAACCACTGACTGACCCACACTGGCTCAAACCTCTGGACTGAAATCAGACTGAACTCGGATTCCAGTTCAATCATTTTTTCCTCTAACTGCTAAAAGCTTCTATCTTACAAAACACTTTATTTTGTCGTTTTTTATTATATTACATTTCGTTTTTGACTTCTCTCTGGTTTTTTTAAAGATATTTTTTAAGCCTTTATTAGGCTCGATTTCCAGCACTATCAAGTTGCCTCATTGCTCAGATATATAAGATAAAAATGTAACTGGCTCTGTATAAAGACATCTGGATATTTCTGGAAATTGCATGTCGTGCAGTCACCCCTGATGAGCTGAGAGTTTTGATATGTTACATGGCCATATTAGTAAAACATTATCACTTTGCCAATTTTGTGTAGACGTGGCCATGACGTCACGTGACATCACAATATGTCACTATTATACCCATCATGCACTTCCCTTTACTGTGCTGAGCATTTTGATATGTCACATAGCCATACTGTCTCAACTTTATGACTCCGCCCATTTTAGTGTAGGCGTGGCCATGGCGTCACCTGACATCACTGTAATACCCATTAAAAAAAAAGATATTGGTCGATCCCTAATGTTCTTTATTTCTCTTTATCCCTGAAATGCTGAAAGTGCTACCTTAGCAGTTAAGGGGCTAACCTTCTGATGATCAGAAGGTTATGGGTTCAAGTCTCACAATCACTAATCTGCCTCTGCTGACAGTCACTCCGGATACAGCCATCATCCAGCTTGTAACACCTATGGGATATGTAACAGTAGTACAACCCGTGATATAATGTTTGCTCGAACACTCGGGCGATTCCCAGCAGCGCAGTTTCTCGCCACCTTCCCGGAAAAGCGTCTGGTTTACGCCGTGCCGCCCGTGTGCACTGTTACATCCTGAACCCGTGCCAAGCTTTCAGGAGCACTAATGCGGATTAAAGAGGCACTTCACCGTATAGAAAAAGCGCTCTGGAGTCCACGGACTGCAGCAGAGTGCTTTCACGGATCATAAAACACACCGCGCAGCTAAAACGCCAGACGCGAGAGGTTTTCCGTCCAACCCAATGGAAATTCTAACGAGTCAACTCGCATCATAAGGGTGTTATAATGAGTCATAAGAGACAGAAGCACAAATAAAGCTCTAATTGATTTTTAGCAATTAAAAAAAATTTGACGAAACAGAAATTAGCCAACACACACACACACACACACAAACACACACAGAAACAGCACCACTTACCGCAGCCTTTATGGAAAGAAAAAGAGAAAGCAGAGAATAAAATTATCATCCGAACCCGAAAATCCTCTCAAATCCTTAATTTTTTTTCTATGTTACTATAAAAACAAACGAATAATTTCTGGTTTGTTACCTGTCCGAAAAACGCCACTCTGAAGAAAGTTCCCAGGAGCCTTTTCCCAGAATGCATCACTTCGATGACTTTGGTGTAAGATCTGTGTAACCTGTCGTACAGGTGTGCCAGTTTCTGCAGGAAGAGAAGATCGGGATTACGGAGGTAGGAATAAAATTGGGACGTTCTACATCCTCCATGTTTATATTGATCACGTGACTTATGATGTCACAGCAGTGTGAATTTGGACAATGAACAATGTTTTCATCCTGAAGTATTAAAAGTCAGTTTGGCAGCACGGCGGTTTAGTGTTTTACTGTTTCCTCACAGTAAGAAGGTCCTGGGTTCGATTTCCCTGCAGGGGTCTTTCTGTGTGGAGTTTGCATGTTCTCACTGTGCGTATGTGTGTGTGTGTGTGTGTGTTAACCTCAAAGTCCCTGCGCTGTTCATAAATAGGGATGATGAGTTTGTAGATGTCGGTGATGAGCTCGTAGCGTTCGGCTTTCCACAAACCGTCAGCGCACTCCTCTAACAGCTCTACCAACACCTCCTAAAACACACACACACACACACACACACGTCTGGTTAGTTATCCTTGTGAAGACTCTCCATAAATGTAATGGTTTTTTTTATACAGTACAGACTGTATTTTCTCCCCTAACCGCTAACCCCAACCCCAACCCTGACCCTTAACCCTAACCCCTATCCCCTAACCCGAAACCTTCTGCATTTTTACTTTCTTTAAAAATCTCATCCTGTGTGATTTAGAAGCTTCTGTACCCATGAGGACCTCAATTTTGCTCCCCATCATGACACGAGTCCCCGTGAGTTTGTGTGTATTCAGGTTTAGGTCCCCACCAGGATGTATAAACCCGTACACACACACACCAAAATTCAGCAAATTATATACACACTATAGCCATAAGTATCAAAACACCTGCCTGTCACATCCAGATGAAAGAGAGCGAGAGAGACAGAGACAGAGAGAAAGGAAAAGAGGGGAAAAGAGAGACAAAAGGACACACAGACAGAAGGAGAGGCAGACAGAGAGACAAAAAAGCAGCAGAGAGAGACAGAAAGAGAAGGGGAAGTAGAGACATAAGAATAAAGAGATAGACAGAGAGATAGACAGAAAGAGAGGGAGAAAGACAAAATGGTAGGGGAAAAAAGAGACAGAAGGAAAGCATAAGACAGACAGATAGAGAGAGACAGAAGAAAAGAGAGAGACTGAGAGAGTGTCTGGGGTTCAGTCAGGGTTCCAGTTTAGTGGCGTTTAAGTCAGAGAGACATGAGACGACTTCTACACCAATCAGAACGCAGCATGTCTTCATGGAGATCATGTGATTTGTGCACAGTCTCAAGTCTCACAGTTCGAGTCTCACAGTTAATAATGGAATCATGCGACACACACAGATGTTCTAGACCCTCTGCAGAACACACACTGATGAGGAGGTGCCTGTGGGACGTCCAAAAACTTCTGAGCTTCATATTGAGCAGATAAGAGAAGCTCACAGGAATCTGCTGCATTTCATCTTCCTCAATAAGATAAGATAAAAACCTCTTTTCAAGGAACATTTTCTACCAAATGAGTGAGGAATAGAACTTCTCAGACATGCCCCCTGGCCCCGCCCCCTCCTACGACCACTGACCTCATTAAAGTGCACGTCCTGCATTCCAACGTCCTCCAACATGGCCGCCTCCTCGTTGATGTTGGGGGTGATGATGCTGAACGCCGAGCAGCCCTGATGGAACATTCCTGCCGTAAAAAGGATCAGAGGACACACACACACACGGGATTCTGAGTTATTTTATTTGTAATAAATATAAAATCTCCAAAGTAATATTAGGTGTGCTATAAAACATTTTTATGAGGTTCCATGAGCGTTATCTGCTTTTACAATCATGTTTAATAACACACACACACACACATAAGAAAACAGTCAGAAGTATGTGTGTGTGTGTGTGTGTGTGTGTGTGTGTGTGTGTGTGTATTAGATCTGCTATTGGCCTCATATAAATGGCAGGTCTTATCAGAAGTTTGTTAAAATTCAACACTGATGTCTAAAAATGACCCTTGTACATAAGAAAGTGTGTGTGTTAGAGAAAGAGAGAGACAGAGAGACAGACAGAAAGAGACAGAGAGAGAGACAGAGAAAGAAAGACAGAGAGAGACAGAGAAAGACAGATAGACAAGAGAGAGAAAGAGAGAGAGAGAGAGAGAGAGAGACAGAAAAAGAGAGACAGAGAGACAGAGAGAGAGAGAGAGAGAGAGAGAGAGAGAGAGAGACAGAGAGAGATAGACAGAGAGAGAGAGACAGAGAGAGAGATAGGGAGACAGAGAAAGAGAGAGAGAGAGAGAGAGAGAGACAGGGAGAGAGAGGGAAAGAAAGAGGGAGAGATTAATATTATAATTAATATTTAACAGAAACGCCTCTGAATTTATTTCCTGTGTTACTGAATGTTCTTAAAATCTTGTATTCATTAATAATTAATGACAAAAAACAATAAACTCTTTATATTAAAATTCTGAACGAAATGAAAACTTGTAGAATTAAATATAAAAAAAGGAAAAAAATTACATATTAATCATATTTTAAAAATCCAATTTTTTTTATTCCACGTAAAACTGAACTGACCCGACGCCCTTCTGGGACTCACCTTTCCTCTTCAGGTATTCAGCCACCAGCGCTGCCACATGCACATAACACATCGCCGCCTGCGTGCAGACAAAACAAACAAACAAACAAATAAGCCGTTTTCACTGGTGCACTGATCTTGAGCCGGAATAGAGCAGTCAGATCAATAACACATCAGTGTACATTAACTAGAGTTGGGGTGGGCGAAGGGGTGGATGGTGGTGGAGGTGGACGGTTGTAGTGGGTCAGCGTGGAAGGGGTGGGTGGGGCGGTGGGTGGCCGGACGTGGGCTATACTCTGACCTCAGACAGGTCCCCGTTCTTCAGGTGGATTTTGGCCATGCTGTCCAGCCAGGTCTTGCGCAGTTCCGGCGTGCTGGTATACGACTTGGCCAGACTGAACTGCAGATCCACCAACATCTCCGGATCTTTCTCATGTTCCTTCATCTGCGCGGTGGCCATCAGAACCGTCCGGATCCGTTTGGTCAGGTCCTTCACATCAGACGGGAACGCGGTATTCTGGGGGGAGGAGAAGGTGAGGAAAGACAGGGAGAAGCAGAAAGAACGAAAGAGAGAGGGAGAGACAGAAAAAGAGAGAGAGAGAAATACAGACATATAGAGATAGTAAGACACAAAAAGAGAGGTCAAGGAAAAGTAAGCCAGACTGGATTTCTATGAACAATAGTAAGTAAATGAGAATAATGCTTTATTTACCTTCATGCTCTTGTCGTTGTTGGCGCAGTTGTTAATAACAGACAGCGACTGCTGAAATCGTGTCCCTCCGATGTTAACTACGTCTGCGATCAGCTGACTGACGGCGATCACCACCTGAGAGAAGAGAGACAGGCCTTATAACCTTCTATGACCTGTCATAGAGATTTCGGCGTCATGGCGGATTGCTGTGTGAGTTTTATTTATTTATTTATTATAACAGTTAATAATGTGTCACTGTGTCTCACACTAGCAACCCTGCAGCTAGCGTGAGACACAGTGACACATTAATAACTATATTATATATTATATATGTTTATATTAAAATATAAACATAAAACAACATTATGTCGGTCATGTGATGATATTTTCTCCAGTGGGCGTGGGCTTATTTCACTGTCTATCGCTCTCGCCGTCACTTCTCCGTTTCTTGCCTGCAGGTGTGTGCGGGACGAAACACTTTCTTCCCGCGTAATCGAAGTTGCTCTTCATGAGGAAGTAGAGCAGGTGCGCGGCGTCGTTCCGTATGGCGCTCAGCTTAGAGTTACAGCACTTCAAGATCTCATAACACAGCCGAGCGCAGAGGTCAGCACGGCCGTCGAAAAACGTGCTCGGAAACTGGGAAGACAAGATAGACATGCTATGAGGTGAGACAGGAAGCGAGGTGAGTCAAAAGAGAGAGAAAGCAATAAAGAATGAGACAGAGAGGGAGAGCGTGAGAAAGAAAACTAGAGAGACAGACAGATCGTGAGAGAGAGAGAGAGAGAGAGAAAGCAAAGGTAAGAGAGACAGACAGAGCGAGAAAGAAAAATAGAAAGACAGATAGAGAGAGAAAGTAAAAGAGAGCAACACAGACAGACAGAAAGAAAGAAAAATAGACAGACAGGCAGACTAGACAGACAGAAAAGGACAAAGAGAGACAGCAAGGGAGATACAGACAGACAGACAGAAATTACAACAGACAGAATGAAAGTAAGTAAGAGGGTACTGGAGTAGCAATACAAGGAGAGAGGGGGGGAAAAGGGGAAAGAGAGAGAGTGAGAGACAGAGAAAGAGAGACAGAGAAAGACAGAGAGAAGCACACACAGAAAAGAAAGAAAGAGCAGTAGAGACTAAGACAGAAGAGAGACATAGAGAGAGAACTCTAGTACTCGAGACGAGGTACTTTGTGTATAAACGCGCGAAGTGAGATGAAGACTTGTTTTAGCGCCGTCTCCGACTGAGGGATCTGCAGGAAGCACAGATGAACCTGGAACACCGTCTTCATCAGCGGGTTGTGTCCCAAATCAGCGCACAGCTGCGTCTACAGACGACATGAGACAACATAGAGACTTTCTTAATTCTCCACATGACACCTGTCTGAAGTGTTGCAGCATCCAATCAGAGCTCTACCTTAAAACCCATGATGAAGATGCTGAGAGTGTCCAGTATGGTCAGACACACTTCAGTGGAGATGTTGGCTTCCAGCACACAGGCATCCGAATCCACATGTCCGTACGCTGAGACAGAAACCCAGACAAAATCTGATCAGTTATAGGACAATGTTATAAAATATCGTACCCTGTCATATCCTTATGGGGTTTATTTAAAATGGCGCCTCACTGTGGTTAAAGGTGTGCGCGCTCTCCGTGCCGCTGAGCTGCTGCAAGCGTGAGTGTAAGAGCCCTGCTTTGCTACGAGACACAGGAAGAGTCAGTGACCTCCTGTCTGGAGTCATAAACGTCGCTCCTTCCTGGTTCCTAGAAAGAAAAAAAACGAAACCATATCAGGAAACATAGCAAAAACGTTAAAGCAGAGGCTTCGTCCGAAATCGCATACTTTCATACTAAATAGTATGTGAAAATGAACCTGTGAGATGAGTTAGTATGTCCGATTCCTTAGTATGGGAAATACAGTACACGTCGCAATTCCACTCGTACTCCTTGTAACTATATAAAACGCACTTGTTTAAATTTTATGTAATTTCGGACGTAGCCAGAGTCGTTACACAGAACTCACAGACAAAATGACGAAAAACATTGCTGCGGTTCCACTGGATGGAGAATGAATGATCAGATCCTTCAAAGCAGCACGTGAGGAGACATGTTTTTTCTTTCATTGTCTATTGTCACGTGACATAAGGCGTCAGGACATCATGATCATAGTATAGTAAAGTGTCCATCGAAAGTGTATTTAAATATACGGGCAGGAGGAGTAGATCGCTGATAGCCTGATGGACACTTTACTATCCCATGATCCCGCGGGAGAGACGATTCATCATATTCCAAAATGGCGGAATGCAGTAATGAAATAATGAGGAAACAACACACACACCAACATACTATAACAGTATACACACACACGGCCGTGTCTGATGGTGAATGGTGGGTTAGTGTGTGGTTAGTATTCAGCCATTAGCAGCACTCAGATCTTACCCCATACAGGGACACCAGGAGGTAAAAAGCAGCTGCGGCCTCACACACACACACACACACACACAAAGTTGATAAACAGTAAATAAATATGTGTAAGTGTGTGTTTTTCATGTGGGTAAGTGTTTATCTGTTTGTGTGTGTTTCAGCATGTACCTGTGTGGGTGTGTGTTTAAGTGTCTATGTTTGTGTGTACCACTGTGTATGAGAGTGTGTGTGTGTGTGTGCGTCTATTAGATTGATCGTACCTGGAAATAAACCGTTTCCCAGTGTATCTGAAGCGATGGAGACAAACTCTGAGAGAGAAGAGAGAAACACCTGTCAGGTTTTTATTTAATCGTTTAATCATGAGGAATTTATGACTCGTCCCGTGTTTTACACTCAAACTCACTCGATTAGACTGAAAAAGTCCATCAGATCAGACGGAGACGCTTTGTTCCAGTATGTGAATAAAGCATCTGGGAAAAAAAAACTGGGGTATGGAGTGATTTGTGGTATATCAGAGTGATGTGTGTCAATGATGTTTATTATGGAGTGATGTGGTATTGGAGTGATGTGTCTAGAGTGAGTGGTATTGGAGTGATGTGAGTGATTGTGAGTGATGTAAGAATGTATTAGAGTGATGTGGTATTGGAGTGATGTGGTATTAGAGTGATGTGGTATTGGAGATGTTATTAGAGTGATGTGTAATTGGAGTGATGTGTATTGTGAGTGAGTGGGTATTGGAGTGATGTGTCATTGGAGTGAGATGTTATTAGAGTGATGTGTTATTGGAGTGATGTGTTATTGGAGTGATGTGGTATTGGAGTGATGTGGTATTAGAGTGATGTGTTATTGTGATGTGGTTGATGTTGGTATTGGGATGTGATGTGGATTGGAGTGATGTGGTATTGGAGTGATGTGGTATTGGAGTGATGTGGTATTGGAGTGATGTGGTATTAGAGTGATGTGTCATTGGAGTGAGATGTTATTAGAGTGATGTGGTATTAGAGTGATGTGGTATTAGAGTGAGATTGTGGTATGGAGTGAGTGATGTATTGGTATTGGAGTGATGGTGTGGTATTGTGATGTGGTATTAGAGTGATGTGGTATTAGAGTGATGTGTTATTGGAGTGATGTGTCATTGCAGTGAGATGTTATTAGAGTGATGTGTTATTGGAGTGATGTGTTACTTAATTCAATTCAGAACTATTATAAAAAACAGTAAGACTGGAGACGTCTTCTGTCCAATGGTACATGAACGTACCCTCAGACATGCTCTTCAGTAGATGCAGAAAACACATCAGCAGATTCCTGATTTCCTCATCATCCATTTTGTCACAGCGCAAAACCGAGTTCCCAAGAGCGGAGATAGACTGGGGCTATTAAATACACACACACACACACACACACACACACACACACACAAACACACACACTATAAGATATACTTATATGGACTAAGTGCTAAAGTGTGTGTCTCATCGGAAAGCATCTCGCTGCCCTGCTATTAGGGTCAGAGTCTTTTGGCTTCAGGGGAAGGGGCAGCACCATGAGGGCGTGTCTACGAGTGAACCACATCTCTGCTGATTGGTTAGAGTTTAGATGGGTAGCAACAGCTGAAGTGTACAAGTGAACAAGCTGTAAAGGAATTCTCTCTGGAAAGATTGAGGACTGGAGAAAAACTTCTCGTACCTTCTCCACACTGCTGATCCTCTCGCTGTTCTTCTCAGTCAAGCTGTTTCCGGAATCGGTACTGATCAGAGATCCGCGGGAGTCAGCGTGACGCACAGCGTTGATGTTGGGAGTGGAGGTCTGAGACAGGGCTGTGGAAAGACTTTATGAATGGTTTTATTTCTCCTGAAACACAACAACTAACTAACTTTGCTCTTGGGATCTGACATCTGCATACAGAATTTAGATTAGAAAGCAGTGATGTAGTAAGTGATGATGACGTAAACACACACACTCACCGGTGCCTGAAATGACCCCAAACACATCCTTATGGAGCCTGCTGTCAAGTTTGTATGAAGATGCAGAAGGAATGATGGACAGAGGATCCTCCTTCATGCTCTGAAATCAGTAGTCAGTTTTAGTGTGTATTGGAGTCTGGACTCTGTATGTCTGTCTGTAGAAATGTTTTTAATCTTGTTCTTCTCCAATTCAGACGATATTCTAAAGAGTCCTACCAAGCTTTGAAGGAATTTGAACAATCAGGATCTTGAAATTGTAAAATGGACTGATCCTTTGCACTTCTGGCTATGATCTGATATGAGCTTGTTTTCTCCAACGGCTAAACCAACTACTCCTGATCCCTCGAAAGATCCTCTTCGTTACAAAAGGTAACCTGACCAATCCCGTTTAACCCAGACAATAATCTGACCAATTCCTGCTCACTCTTTATAATAATCCGACCAATCCTATTTAACCCAGAAGATACCATGGCCAATGGTGCTTACTATTAGAGATAATTTTCCAAATCCTGCTCAATCTTAAAGATAACCTGACCAATCATGTTTAACCCAGACCATAATCTGACATATGGTAACCTTTGAAAGACATTCTGGCTAATCCTGCTCACTCCTGAAGTTAATCTGACCTATCCTAATCACCAAAAAATAATCTGACAAAACCTACTCACATTCAAAGATTCTCTGGCCAGTCCTACTAATTACTAAAGATAAGATGACCAAATGCTAAATGCAGATAGATAATTTGACTAATCTAACCCATTCCAGAAAGTCACCATACGAATTTTAAAAATTCCAAAAAATAATCTGGTTGAATCTCCTCACTCCATCAGACCAACCATGCTTACATGATTTAACCAATTCTACTATCATCAATGGAGAATGTCAGCAATCCTGATCACTCTAGAAGATAATCAGATCAGCCTGAAAGGTACAGTAACTGAGAGATTAATGTGAGAGTAAGATGATCACAATGTGATAGATGAGCACTATACACAGCTCTTATGTGAATAAACATAGTCCTTCATTGTCCTACAAGCTTCATATCTACTATATAACTGCCATCAAACTCACCAAAATGATAACAGGAACTAACCCTTTTTAATGGATGTTAAATAAATTGCACATAACACACCTGACTGGTGCACATCTCTCTGACATTCAGTCTGTGAATATTCTCCTGAAGCAGTCCGAACAAAGGCAGGTAGAGGGTGGTAAGCCTAGCCTGTTGACTCTAAAACACACACACACACACAGGTCATGATGTTCTGTATCACAATCGTTATCCAGTCAATGGGGTCATTAAGATACACTGATCCAACCTTGTAACCGTAGCGATCATCGAAAGTGTGTTTGATCATCAGGCTCTTCAGAACGTTTATGGCGATCTGCTGGATCTCTCGAAGCTCCTGCATGGCTCCACGAACCTCCCGCAAAAGGAGACCAACCAGGAAGTGATTCCTGCAGAAGTCATCCGTCAACAAGTAGTCGAGCTGCAGGTCTGCAGGAAGATGTGCAAAAGTGTGAAAGATCCGGTCATATCAGAGTGAAGCGCTAAATCCATGGAGAAGGAATACCTTGAAAGCGCATAAGCCTTCCCTTTCCAAACGGCATGGGCAGGTTGAGAGGAACGAAGTGCTCATGGTTACACACCACCCTTAGAAAGGCAAACTTAAACTCGTACAGCGTCTACAGGAGACACACAAAGGACGCATGGACTCGTGTAACGAAAAGAAGAGTCAGGGAAAACATTTGCAGATCCTTTGTAGCTAAGCATTGAATCACATTTTGTGCATTCATTAATAATTCTTTACCTTGGGATCTCCAGGCATGAAACAATGGACATAGTTGTTGATCTGCTTGAAGACGAATCCACGATCCATAAACGTAAAACATCGCTGTTTAATATAAAACAACTGAGTTGTATCAAAGAGCTGGGTTTCGAACGCAACATGTACACAGAGCTAAAACATGCTTCGTTCAGCACCTTGATGAAGATGGCCAGGCTGTGGTTGGCATTGCGGGCAGCGTCCAGATTGTCCTTGTACTTTTGGGTGATGTGAGGCATCAGCATGTTGACCAGCGTCTCGACGGCATGGTGGAAAGAAGCGGTGAAGCGCTGGTTTCGAGACAACTAAAGAAACAATCAGTTGTTGACAGTGCAGAGAGGCAGCACTAGCACTACCATGAAGACAAAAGTGAATAATATCTGGGAATTACCCAAGGTATTAAAATACTGTTATTCATAAACCTTCTTGTTTTATCACATGAGTAACTGCAGGTGTAACAATATCACTCACTTTGATTTTGCAGGTTTCTATTAAATACTGGGCCATGGACTTCACTAAGACTTCAAAGAAGTACCAGGAGTACTGGAACACACACACATGAAACTGCCAAATAAACTTTACAAACAAGAAAAAAATCAAGTGAGCAGTTTATAATGGGTTATGAGTAGGGTAAGTTGAGAACAGGGTTAGGGCTAGAGATAGGGGTGCGGATGGTTAGGGGTGGAATTATAAGTAGATTGGGTGTAAAACAGAGTTTTGGTGGGGTTGGTTAGGCGTGGGTAATGGGTATGGTGGAAACAAGGTTATGGGTGGAGTAGGATGAGGTTGGGTATGGTTAAGGTAGGGTTAGGGGCAAGAGTGTTGGTAGAGAGTAAGGTATGTAGTGGACTTATTAATTACAGAAAGGTTGGGGTGGGGATTTTGCTTATGGTTAAGGTAGAGTTAGAAGCAGGTTAATGGGTTGGGGCAAAGCTATGTATAGGGTAAAATAAGAGGGTGGGATTATGGTTATGGTAGGGATTGGGCAGGGTTTTTAGCAAGAGGTAGGGTAAGGGTTGGTTAGACTGGTGGAAATTACAGAGGCATATAACAATGTTAAAATGTAATATTATCACTTCATTATTCTGCTTCTGCTTGTATGAGAAAAGCAGCACCTTGAGGAGTTTGTTGCTGGTGAGGAAATCGGTAGAAGGCTTTAAGATGGAAGTCATTGCTCGAGCCAGTTCCTCATGTACCGTCTTCCCGTTTAATGCTGAGCAGGTTTCCGTCTTAAACACATACTAAACAAGAAAAAAAATTGTACACATACAGGCACAAAGTGCAGTGTGTTATACAAATAGTGCATAAAACTTTTTTTTTTTTACCTTGACGTAAGACCTGAGGTAGTGTTCAAGACCCTCCTCATGACACTGAGCTACGACATGCACCATCACCCTGAAGAGACAGAAACACAACCTTTATGCTATCGATTTGTAAATTACAAGAATGAGGTGATTTATTTTTTTATTTTTTTATACCTGGTGTGTGTTTACTGCTACGTCCTCGTAACACGTGGTGGTAAGGACATGCACCAGCTGGTTCAGAATGGTCGGCAGGAACTTAATCATAACATGACCCTCCATGGCATGGAGACTCTGCCCAAGTGTTGAGAAAAACATTCTCAAAAATACCTTTCTGATAGAAGTGTGTGTCTGTAATACAGGACTCCAAAAAAAAATCTCACCTTAAGGTACTTCACCAAATCTCCTTCTGTGGCCTGGGCTGATCCAGATTCCATCTTCTGGCAGTGATGGAAAAAGTTATGCAGGTGCTGATCCTAAACATAGAGACAGACATACGGTTACAGTGGGAGGAGTTTTAGCATCTTTGGTTTGTTATAAATAAAACAAAACATTATTAAATACTAATAACTATTAATAATTCTGATTGATTAGAAAATGGTTGCAGTAGACCTTCAAATGAAACTTCAGAAGGAAGATGTCTTTATTTCTTACCTGGGTGTAGACAGTGGAGACAAAGTGTGTGGACACTTGAAAGAGAGGACGTCCTCCATCCACCCATTTCACCTCCACACCAGAGTGCTGCTGTTCAAACCCAATATAACAGGAACAGTTATACATAACACGTCCTAAAGTGTTTAATTAGGAGTAGGTTATGAGTTGATTTAGGGGTGGGGTTTGTTAGGGCAGGTTTCTGGGTAGGGTTGGGGCAAGGTTATGGCTAGAGTTAGGAATCGGGTTGGGTAAGACCGTTACCAATCGTTACCTTGTTGGTGCCCTCAAAGCTGCTCAGGTATCCAGGTGGTAAGTTTGAAGCCACTGAAATATGCTGCTCACTCATGATTACACGGCCGTCCTTCAGTAGAGGCAACCACGAAGAACCCACTGAGATACACAGAGGAACAAAGTAAAAGATCTTTGATGGATTTGTTAGCGTTCTTCTTCTGAACCAAAACAAGGACTGGCAGTAATAGTGATAGTGATGGTGCTGGAGGTGAAAATGATGGTAAAAGTGTTAGTGGTGAAGGTGATAGTGGAAAAGGTAGTGAAGACGTTATGGATGGTGGTGATAGAAATTGTAATCTAGGTGATTGTGGAGATAGTGGAGATGATGGTTGAGGTAAAGATGGTAAAGATGAAGGTGGTGGAAGTGGTGGTTGAGGTAAAGATGATGGTTGTGGAAGTGATAATGGTGGGGATGGTGTTGAAGAGAATGGTTGATAGATGGTGGTTGTGCTGGAGGGAAAGTTGATTGGTGATACAGGTGGTGGAGGTGATAGTGGAGGTGGAGATGATGATAGAGGTGGTGTTGTTGGTGGTAAACCTGGTGTCTCCACCACGTCCCGCTTCTTTGCACTGCTGTCACAGCTGATGTGGTAGAACGTAAAGAGCAGGTGATGTTTCTCATGGAGTTGAGTTGGAAGTTCGATCTTAATCTGATGCATGGAAGGTCAGGAAAATAACATTTTATAAACATATCATAACAATATCTCACAGTTGTTAAAGCTGCAGTATGTAATTTTTTTGTGATGTGTTATACCTTCAACATGACGATTTAAAGTTACTTATCGCAGCTTTAATATTCCACATATCTCACCTCATCATAGAACTCTGGGTTCTGCTGATGATGCAACACTGCTGCATAGGCATGAGTGCTAAAAAGAGGACCTCCTGGACGACCGTATATACACTACATACACACACACACACACACACAGTATATAAATGGTGGAAATAAATGAGAGTTGTATTTGATACAGGTAAGTATGTGTGTGAGGTTAAACCTTAAGTGGCTTTGCATCGTCCTCGTCAGAATCCTTAAACTCCACACACACTGCGATGTTCCTCGCCTGAAACACACCGGAACAAATCGATAGTACAGAAGCTCCACATTCTGGCCAATCTTAAATCTTTAAATCTTTAGTCAGCATTAAAACATTAATATGGAATGAAAATTGTGATCAGAGTTCAAAAACTGATGAGATACACAATCTTAGGATAAAATTAAAAATTAAAACGTTAAAACTGGTTTTAAAACCTTGACCTGGTGTTCTCTGCGGTTTAGAAACTAGATTTAAAACCTTGAGCTCGAATTAAAGTCTCAAGGATTTAACACAACGACCTAATTTGCGATTAAAACTAAAACTGAGACCCTGAAATTAAAACCTTGACAAGAGACTATAACCTTGATTTCAGATTAGATTAGCTTCAACTTTGTTGTCACTGTGCTAGGTACAGGTAGAGAGCCAATGAAATGCAGATTTAGGATGAAAACTTTGACCTGGGATTAAAACCTTTGATCTTAAGTGTTTTACCTTCGCAAAGGACTTCTGGTTGTCGTATTTGAGGTGTTTGGGGTAGACGTACAGGTGATTGTTGTAGGTGGTGAAGGGCTGCGAACACTTAGCGATGCAGGGTACGAACTCCTCCACCTCTAACAAAGGACCAGACTCGTTTTCATCATAGGGACGCACAGGGACGTAGGAGGAAGTGACACAATCTGAAACATCAATTGAGAAAGACAGAGAGAGGAAGAGAAATATCGCTAAAAGCTGCAGTTTGTCACTTTTAAGGCCCTCTGCTGGCTGAAAAGTTAACTGCAATTTCAATGAAATTACCAGGTGACCATCTCAGCTCATGTGCTAAGAGGCGGGGCTTATTTCAGGGACAGAAAAATCTTTACAAGCCTGAAAACTTACTAATGACATCAGGAGCGACGCTGTCCACGGTGATGTCCAGGTTACCCAGAATAACAGGAAGCTTGGCCATCTTCTCCGGTCTGGGCACAAACACACCAACCATAAGACAGGATACGCTGTGCTAAGTTGAAAGCTAGCAACCATGTGTTAGCAACCATGCTAATAAAAAAGCTCACTAACTTCCTAAAATCAGCCAGCAATTTAAAAAGATCCTCGTCTGACAGTTTACTGCTGTCCTGTCTGTACAGGGCGGAGAAGCGAGCACTTTTATCCAGAGTCCCTGAAGCGTCTTTAAACACGGGTCTGCAAACACACACAGACACCTGGGAATGCTGAAAAAAAACCCACGCTTGCTAAAAGATCTTTTGCAGGACGATCTAGGCAGCGTGTCCTACCTGGCGGTCCAGGCGAAGGGCATCCTGTACTGTCCCAGTCTGCTGCAGGCCACTCTGGTGTTCTTCAGAACCTTCTGAGCAACCTAAGGAACACCACAAGAACCGACAAAGCACTTAACAAAATTAATCAGCATGTCCCGGCGCGTAATCGCACCTACGTCCATGAAAAATTTTTCTTACACCTGCAAACGCTGTGTTTTATTGCTTTTACGACACATGATCGTAGTTTTTTTTTTTATTATTTTCTTTGCAGTTTCGTTGATTATAATAAAAATATTAAACAGCTGCACGAGTCGAGCTCGACATTCTTGTCATTTAGAGATTGTTAAAAATTTACTTTGTGATATTGAATGTTTACTTCTTCTAAATAGAGTTAAAAAAATAACAGCTACCAAAGCTGCTGTAATAAAACTGATTATTTAATTTTTAAAATTGAATAAAATTAAAAATAAAACAAAAACATTTATAAAAATTAGTTTGGATTTTTTTTCTCAAAACACAAATGACCAAAAATAAATAAAAGAGTTGCCTCTGATCAAATTTCACCTGTTTTATATCTAATATGATTTTATTTTATAGAATTTTCACTTTTATGTAATGATTACATTTTTTTTACATTTTTGGTTTGGTTTTTATTTCTTCTTTTCATCTCCCGGAGATAAAACACATACACAGCAGAGGCTCGGAGAGCTCAGGGAGGGTTCTTTGAAAAAAAATGCGTGCGTGTGTGTGTGTGTGTGTGTGTGTGTGTGCATGTGTATACCTTAGCAGAGTCTGAGTTCTTCATATACGGCTCAGCACAATGTGTAATGCTCCCCTGCAGCACCTTCTCTATCCGCGCCACCAGGAAGATGTCTGGGTGTGGACATGTGACCGAGAACACACCCTGACCACACACACACACACACACACACACACATCTGGTTAGCTCGTCTTGTGGGGACTCTCCATGGGGTGTAATTTTTATACTGTACAAACTTTTATTTTCTATCCCTAACCCTAACCCCTAACGCTAACCCCCTAACCCTAACCCCTAACGCTAACCCCTAACACTAAGCCCTAACGTTAACTCCTAACACTAACCCCTACCCCTAACCAGAATCTTATCCTGTATGATTTAAACAACCATTATTGTACAGCGACCCAAGAACTTCATCAGCGATAAAATCGACAATGTGTGAACATAGCATCCGTGCTAAGTGCTCACCTGGGTCGGATACTGCAGCGCCCCCTCTGGCAGTCTGTTAAACTGCATGTGTGACTCTTCTGTGTTTCTGCTAATCGCGGCGCAGTGCGGCGACACCATGGCGCGCACCAGCGGGTGATTAAGGTCCACGTGGAAATCGGCGGAGATTTTTCGGCTGTTCTGGACGTCAAACAGCGAGAGAGTTACGAAGAACGGCTCCACCTGAGGCAAGAAATCAAAAATATTAACAGTCCCATGAGCGCCATCTAGTGACGCAGGCTGTAATTACAGCTAGTCTAGACACAGTCGTGAGGTTGACACAATTATTGTGTACGTGTAGAATTTGTCGACGACGAGTGTGTTACACGGTGTGATGTTTTTCGCACATTAGTCGTAGGTTCGTTCTCGCTCTCCGTCACGCAGCTCTGTAGGTTGAAGGACAGATCGTTACAGCTGACCAGAAACCTTTTCCCGAACTTCTCCTCGAACTGCTTCACATCCGGCTCGATTCCAGACAGATCCAGTCTCTAAACACACACACACACACACACACACACACACACACACACACACACACACACACATTATTATAGGCATCAGAACAGAAAGGGGTTTCCGGTTTTGGTGCTCTTGAGTTCACCTGTGTTTCTGGATCCAATGTAAAAAGCTTGAGTCGCGTCTCGTTGTGCATTTTAGAGTCAATATCACGTGCAGTCTGTTCATAAAAAGAAAGAATTAAAAAAGATAAAAAAGGAAGTGGAATTAGAACCTCGTGAACAGAGACAGGGACGTCTGGTACCACATGCTTCACGCTTCAAGTCAACTTACCCCAAAAAGGAATTTAAACATTTATATTACTGAAATTTGGTAGACACTTTTATCCAGAGTGACTTATATTAATCAATTTATTTATAAAACGGAGCAGCTGAGGGCCTTGATCAGGGACCCAACAGTTGCCGCTCGGTGGTGCTGGAAACTAAACTAGTGGTAGCGTAACCATTGAGCTTCCACTTTAACCTTAACGGTTTCTTAAATGTTTCCCTTTTTATTAAGCTGCTGGTTTAAAAAATTATTTCTATCAAAAAATCGTACAATTTGATTCATATATTGTGTAAAACATAAATATAAATTCTGGAAAACTTTTTCACGCATTGTGACGAGTTTATATGAAATGAAGACACCGGTTTTAAAAGAAACGTCTCATGCGATAAATTTTACACATTCTAGCGTGCAAAAATTCTTTATTTTATTTAAATAAATGAATAAATTAATACTCTACCTGAAAATTATCCTGAAAGTTCTCAGATGAGGTATCAGACTTTCCAATTTCATCATCTGCAACGAAGGAGGAAAAAAATACCGCACAAGTTAAACACAAGCGTGAACAATAATAATATTAATTATCATTATTAATAAAACAGTAATAATCTAATCTGATAATAATTATTATACATTTATGATGATATGAATATTTGTTACTATATATCAAGAAGCACTAATTGGGGCTCAGTATGCTGGCGTAAACAGTGATGGATCTGAAAACACACACACCCACACACACACACACACACACCGTTGTGCGGGTCTCCGTTACGTGGCTCCTGCATGGCCAGTTCGAAGCAGTTGTGTAAGATTTTGTTAAGGATGTTGATCCAGTCGTCCATTTCCGTCTCACTGTCTGCAGCCAGCAGGTACATGCTTTTATCCTGCATCTTCAGCTCGAAGGCAAAACGCCGCACTTTACTGTTCTACACACACACACACACACACACACTATTCCCTTAATAAATGCTCACACAAATACTGTATTTATATATATACACATTACTCTTCCAATAATGCAGCTCAGCCATCACAGTTCATCAGCTACCAAAGACACTTATTAACGCTATTATTTTAAAGAGAAAGGGGTGCCATTACTTTTAACCTCTGTTTTAGATTGATAAGTGGTTTAATTTATACACGTGTCTTCTTACCGGGATCACCCCCATGCACGAGTCGAGGAAGATGGTCCCTTTGGGCTCTTTGGAGATTTTTTCATCCTTGTAGAAGTTGAGGTTGTAGGATCCGTCCCCCAGCTGTGCCAACTGGAAATATCTCCTCTTAAACGACTGGAGAAAAGACGAG
>VCAZ01000218.1:226488-241488 GCA_005784505.1 Bagarius yarrelli
CACACACACACACACACACACAGAGCTCCCAGCAGCTTCTTTAAAAGTCAGGATGCTGAGTAATACCAACAGCCAAATGCTACTGTTATTATATTGGCTCATCAGACAGCACACACACACACACATACACACACACACACACAAACACATTACCAATGTTCCTAATGCTGGTGCTAGAGTCAGTGAATCTCTGCAGCTCTGCGTGTCTGGATCTTCCGGAACCTCCGTTATCTCTGCCTCGGCTTGACACACATGGTTATAGTTTCTGCCCACCAAACTCTGTAAGCGCCTCCACAGGAACACACTCGCTGCACAACCCATTGCTCAGACACACACACACACACACAGCGATCTCAGAGAGTCAGCTCCATCCTGCTCCATGATACTCCATCAGGAAGTTTATAACAGAACCAGAAACCAGATGAGAAAAATACATTTGAGATGCTGCCTGCTGGTCTAAAGTGTGTGTAAGTGTGTGTGAGTAAGAGAATGTGTGTGTGTGTGTGTGTGAGAGAGAGAGAGTAAGAGAGGTATACACTCCTTCCGGATGAGAAATCGATCACGAGTTCAGGGATGAGAGAGAAAGAGTGATGTGCTGATGAGCTGCTTCCAAAGTCAGAGAGAAGAGTCAGCGCTCTCTCTCTCTCTCTCTCTCTCTCTCTGTCTGTATCTTGTCTGTCTTTCTTTCTCTGTCTCTTTATGTCTCTCTCTTTCTCTCTCTCTCTCACTCACCCACTCACTTAATCTCTTTCTATCTGAGTGTCTCTCTCCTCCTCCCTCTTTTTTTTCTCCTGTCTGCCCTCCTTATTTTTTTTGCCAATCTGTCTCTATTTTCTGTCTGTATGCATCTGTCTGTGTGTCAGTTCCTCTTAGATTTAAAGAGCGCACACACACACACACACACACACACACACACACACACACACACACACACACACACAACACAACTGTTCTATTTCAGGTGACACTTCTATGTAAATCTATTAAAACACCTTGTATTTTGCTGCCACCTACAGGTGAAAAAGAGAACAACTGAAAATCTCTTATCCAACTAAAATGCTGTAAAAACTCTCTGCTTTTAATGTTTTATTTTATCTGTAGATTAAACAGATATTTTAACAAAGTTCCTTTATTATTTTAATCTCCAGTCTAAATAAAATAAATAGTAAAACAAGACTGAATGGAAAGAAACGTCTTATTAGCTGAACGTTAGCGTAAATGGGTTTTTTTTAAATTTACAAATAAAAAGCACAAATGTGCAATAGATATATTCCAAATTTATTATATTTTATTTAATTTCTTTCAATTAAGTTTATTATATTTAATTTTTTTTAGTGAAAGAAGTGGTTCTGAACCTGAAACATACTGTAGTGTGCTGATCCTGCACCTTATTAGCACCTTTGGCTTTTTTTTAATATGTTAAAAAATTGTATTATTCTTTATATATAGTTTTTTAAACAATATAGTTAACGTGCCAACAATAAATCTATTTTTGTCCCTGTCCATTTCTGTCCAGCAGGAATGATGTCATGGGTCTGGAGAATTTGTTTCCACAGCTGAGTTTCCAAACTCCAGAATCAGCTGCCAATAACCGCATTAATACCTTCACAGCTCGGCTCTGGAACCTGTCTCTGTCTCTGTCTTCGTCTCTGTCTCTGCACAATGACTTTTCCACCTTTTCCACCTTCGCCTGGGGAAATAAATCCCATCTGGATGAACGTCAAGCTGAACACAAACATCTTCAAGCAGATGAACGTCTGATGTCTTTGTTTGATTATTTTATTGAGTTTGGTTTTTGGAAACTTGCAGCTTTGAGCGCGACGAACTGCTGCTGCTTCCTGGAATTTCCATCAAATCCGTTTCTTTTATAGTGGAAATTTATCCATCTTCCATCCTGAAATCCTTAATGTGGATTATAAAACGAGTTGCAGATGAGATTTTAATTTCGGTGGAATTTAAAGTTTTTTTTAAATCCTCTTTCATTCACACACACACACACACACACACACACACACACACACACACACGGTATACACTGACTGAATAAAACCTCACAGTACAGGCTGAGATTTGGACTCTAATGTGAGAGATGTAAACTCGTGTTCAAAAAATCGATTATTTGCTATAGAACAAGTTTTTAAGGAACAAATGCAGAAATTCACTGCTGTTACAAACTGCTATAAGAAGCGACAACAGAGCTCCAAACACCAAAGCGGTTATTAAATAATATAACAAATAATTCTGTTATTTAAAAAAAGCCTGAATAATTCCTTCCTTCATTCATTCCTTCCTTCATTCCTTCATTCATTCATTCTTCTTCTACAGCTGCTTATTCCCTAATTCGGGGTCACAGGGATCTGCTGGAGTCTATCCCAGCCATCTCTGAAAGAGTAAAAGACAGGAGGGGGACAGTCTGGACAGGTCACCAGTCCATCACAGGGAGACACACACACACACACACACACACACACTCTCTCTTATGGGCAATTTAGAATCACCAATCAATCTAACATACATGTTTTTGGACTGTGGGAGGAAACACACACACAAGCACCGAGAGATGTAAACTCCACACAGAAATCTAATCGAACCCAGGACCTTCTTGCAGATTTAAAGCGTTAGTGGAGTTTAATTCTGATTCTCAGTCTTTAGTCTCTTCAGTATTTGACTACAGACAGTTTTCCCTCAGAAGAAACATTTCTACTATTTCAGGTGAAATAACAGCCGAGATGAATAAACACCGGAGATTCCACATCTCCATTTCCTGATCGCTGAGATGAAGCTACGATGATGTGCAGCGTTCCGTACTATTACTTCACCAAAGGGGTGACTGAATGCTCCAGTTTCCATTTTTAGAACACGCACACACACACACACACACACACTCACTCCTATGGGCAATTTAGAATCACCAATCAATTTAACATACATGTTTTTAGACTGTCGAAGGAAACCGGAGAACCCGGAGTAAACCCACACAAGCACAGGGAGAACATACACACTCCACACAGAAAGACCCCTGCAGGGGAATCGAACCCTGGACCTATGATGAAATCCGACTTGAATCATTTTTTACTCCATTCATTCACATGAAGCTCCGCCCCCAAATCCGTATGATTGTTTAATAGTTATAAATAACCAGAAGGAAACAGTGCAGTACAGAAATAACGCGTACAGATCTGAGTTTTATGGATCACACGGAAATGGGGCGTGTCTAATTTGCATCATGATAAATATTCATAGAGAAAGTTTGAGGATTAAAATAATTTAATTACTTTAATAAGGACAGCATTTATAAATGAGATGTTTTTGTACATAACACTGTAATTTATTACTTTAAATAAAGTTAAAAAAATACAAAAAGATAACCACAAAATTGTTTCCAAATATTTACATACGCGTATTTCTTTAAACTTTTATCTGTTTGGAACTGGTGGGTTGCCAGATCACTCTAAACTCTTCTCACTAATGATTTTTAACGTAATTAAGAGCTGAATGTCGTAAAGAAGATTGTTTTGAACTCATAAATAATCCGACTGCTTTTAAATATAAACGGTAATCTGACCTAAAGACCACGTGATGCATCGTTTGTGCGTAAAAGCGTAACAACTGGGTTTTTTTTTTTATTCTTGCTTATAATTAATTATGATGATGATGATAATAATAACAATAATGTTCGTACCACGAGCACGGACGCCCTCACGACCTCGGAGACGCTTTGGCGGAGCTCGGCGGCGGTCCCCGGTTTACTGAGCCCGCGCGTAAACTTCCGTGTCTCCTGCTGGAGCGGCGACGCCATGCGCGTGCACAAAGAGGCGCCTCGGCTCTGCTCAGCTGCTCTTTATCATCGCAACAGCCTAGACGATTTTACAGCTCCTCCTTTACACTACCACGGCTAGGTGTGTGTGTGTGTGTGTGTGTTTGCTTTGGCTGCACGAAGATGCGCGTCCCCAGTGCGCCGTTCCTGTCCCTTCTCCCCGGAGACTTTGTGACGCAACTCCTTCCTCAGCTGGTGTGATGTATCTTTAGTTCCTACACGTCTTTCAGCACTTTTTATATCTTAGTGAAACACTGGCGGGTTCATGGGTCCAAAAATTCTGTGTTAAAGGGACAGTCTGTCATTTTGACATGTGGTTCTTATTCGCTGTTAATTATATGACGTCATTAAGATGTTTTGGGAGCAATAGGACAAAAGGGCAAGAAATCAGATTTAGTTTTTTTAAGCACATGGAATCGGATTTTGATTCGATATAATTGATAATGACGTAATAATTTCTTGACGTGAGATTTGTTTAAAGACATTTTTTGCCATTTTGCCCTTATTTATAGGACAGACCAGAGATGAAATGGGGGAGATAGGGGGGGGGGAGGGCAGAAAGGACCCGAGCCGTAACCCGCTACACCAGGGCAACGGGCACGTTAAAATTTAATTAGGATGTGAGCAGAGTAACTATCACCACGTGATGATTTTAAAAAAGTGCTGCATCATGTGCTATTTTTAAGCTGGTTAAATTTTATAATACAAAAGAAATTGAATTATTAAAAAATGAAAAAAATAAATAATGACAACTAGAAATATTCCAGCGACAGTTTACTGGACGCCGAATATTTCAAAATGGTTTAATTGTCTTTTAATTTTTTTACATAATACTATATATTTATAATGTTTTTACACAAATTAAATTCATTTTATTATGTGACTTTCTATTAATAGGGTTTAAATAAAGTTGATCATTTTGTATAAAGTCTCAATAATTAAAACATAAAAATGTTTAGTAGATTTCTAACCCTGAATATCCCATCGCACATTTTCCCTTCCTTTACACACACACACACACACACACACACACACACACACACACATATATATACATTTGCAAGCTGTTTTTTCTCTCAGATGTTTTAAACTTTTTGATTGTTTGTGTTGGAAGTTTGTGATGATGATTTTCACGAGAAACCTCAGAGACGTGAACGACTGGTACGTCATTTGCATCATCTGAACATAAAGTTCTAAAAAATGGACCATAAGAAACTGCTGAAATCAAAGACAAGGCAAGTTTCTGAAATATTGGCTTGTTTTTGCATTTGATTTTACTGACTCGATTACTCACGATTATAATCTGGGATTGTTTACATTCTAAAATATTCTGGAGGGAAAAGTGAATGAAATGATTATACAGTGTGTCACCTTTTATCCTCCGCCGTTAGTAACGTCTGCAGACATCGACCGATGCGACCGCAAAGCAAGTATTTATTCAAATGCAGCAACGTTACAGTTTCGCAGTCGGATAGAAATCATCAGTGTACATCCAGGTGACATCAGCATCAACAGCTGACCAGAACAACACACACGTGAGAGCAGAACATACAGAAGAACACACACACACACACACACACACACACACATGGAAACTTCCCGCTTGTCCAAGTCGGAGGCGGGAAAAAAATGCATCGAATCCATGCAGCAGTCAGAAGAAGGAGAGAAAACGTCAGCAGGTCCGTGAGCGACTGAGGTGTGTCTTTTGTGCATAGAGATTGGGCTGACCTTTGACCTCTGAGTGTCCTTTACGTGAACGTCCAGGTGTACACAAACACACACACATACACACACATATAAACATGCAGGATGAAAATGATTTACACACTCACAGAAAAACATATGAACATTTATGTCTTTCTCACACACACACACACACACACACACACACACACACACAAACATCTCAACAGGTACATCAACATGATAAATGTCAAGAAAATGTCTCCCCCCTGTTTTTTTACCGGATAAAATTGCGTGTTTAAACACATGCAGAAATTTGCGCAAGCCGTCGAGCTTTAAGGAAAAATCAGCAAAAGCTCATTTTTGAGAACGAACCAAATGATGACCTTTACTACGATTTAATAATTAGTCTTTATCACTGTTTGCTCACAGCAAGAAGGTCCTGGGTTCGATTCCCCTGCAGGGTTTTTCTGTGTGGAGTTTGCATGTTCTTCCTGTGCTTGTGTGTGTGGGGTTTACTCCGGGTTCTCCGGTTTCCTCCCACAGTCCAAAAACATGTATGTTAGATTGATTGGTGGTTCTAAATTGCCCATAGGAGTGAGTGTGTGTGTGTGTGTGTGGCCCTGTGATGGACTGGTGACCTGTCCAGGGTGTCCCCCTCCTGTCTTTCACTCTTTCAGAGACAGTTGGGATAAACAGCAGATCCCGGTGATCCCGAATTAGGGAATAAGCGGCTGTAGAAGAAGAATGAATGAATGACGGAATGAAGGAATGAATGAATGAATGAATGAAGGAAAGAATGAATGAATGACGGAATGAAGGAATGAATGAAGGGATGAATGAATGAAGGGATGAATGAATGAAGGGATGAATGAATGAAGGGATGAATGAATGAAATGAATGACGGAATGATGAATGAAGGGAATGAATGAATGAATGAAGGAATGAATGAAGGGAATGAACGGGAATGAATGACGGAATGAATGGAATGAATGAATGAAGGGATGAATGAATGAAGGGATGAATGAATGAAGGAGCTCTGCGAGTTTACAGTTTGAGCCGGAAAAAATCAGCCTCAGCATCACGTGGCTTTAAGTTCTACTTCATTAATAATAATAAAATAATAGATTTTAAGTGCAAATAAATTTGATGTGGATACCAAAAAATAAACCACCGACGTTTTTCTTAGCTGTTTTTACCCCGGGGGGGGAGGGGCTTCACACCGCTAGCACATTTTTACTTCAATATTTATTTTAAAAAAGCCTTAAAATGAGTCAATATTCCGAGAAGCTACAGCAGAACCTTAAATATTCGCACCCCTGTAAGGTAAAAGTGCACATCTCTCTCTTCTCTCAGCTCCACTGTAGCGACACTGCCCCCTAGAGTACACATCTGTATTACATTTAAATATGATAGCAGATGCAGAAGCAGAAATCAGCCCTCGCTTTAAGTGCGTCACAAACAACAACAACAACAACAACAAAAAATCACAAACACACATTAAGATATGAGATGAAACAGAAACACGGAACCGCGACCGGTAAACTGGCTGTGCTTATTCCGAGAGTTCCGCCCAAGCGCAAGCTTCGAGTCCTGGAATGCCCTAAAAGTCTAAGAGTGTCTGAGATTTAAAAGGTGCAGTCGGTGGGGTCAGAAGTGAAGCCAGAGGCCACGCCCCCTCGCCCTCTCAGGTAGACCGCAGAAGTTGATTTGGCTCTGCTGGGTCCGGCATTAAGGTGCTGACCGCCGGGACACTTGTTGTTGTTTACTTCTGCGTCCAGATCGTCCGTGGTGATGACCCAAGTCGCTGGACGCCACTTCTTCAGAGCGTAGGGGGTCTTCACTCGTCTCTTTATCTTGTCTCCTGATCCCTCCCTTCCATCACATTCCGAATGACCTCCTGTGACGAGAAGAGAGAAAGAGAAGAAACAGAAAGCGATGCGGCTTTACTCCTGGAAGACCAAATGATGTGAATGATGTCACAAGAAAAAAAAATTATATTTTGAAATATGTTTGAATTTTTCTAGTTCCCCTCACCAAGTAAGGGCAGTGTGGTGTTGGACAGATCCAGAGAATTTGGTCTCTCTGGCCTTCGTCCACGGTTCTGCCTGAGCAGTGCCTCCCCCTGTAACAGTGCCGTGGGCGTCGGCTGGGGAGTGGTCATGGTTGGGGCAGATGGGCAGACAGGTGGAGGTGCAGGAGGTTCTGTTGCGGATGCAGAGGAAGTCTCTCCAACTGGAGCGGTGCTATCGCCAGTGTCTCCCCCTCCCCCTCCCTTTCCGTCTCCACCCTCGCTCTCTCCATCTCCTTCGCCGTCTCCGCCGTTGTTATTGCTGTTGTTGTTGTTGGTGTTGCTTTCCATCTGCGAGTCTCTCCTCAGCAGAGGCTCCTGCTCGTCTGGACTGGCGGTTAGGATTCCGAAGCTCATTTCATCTGAGTTCGCCCCGTCTTTGCACTGAGATTCAGCAGCGCTTGCAACGCCCCCAGGTGGCACCTGCGTACTCAAATTCGCCATTATCGAGGAGACTGCGTTGTTGGTGATAATCTTAACCGGGTGTGGCTCAAGAGCGGACTTAGTTCTGGCCACGCCCACTTCGGCTTTCTTCAGATTGCTCTTGCTCAGCTTGCCAAACTTCATCCTGAGAGACGAAGCCGCAGCAGCTTTCGAGTGCAGGCTCAGACTGCTGGGTCTTTTTGGGACGTTTTGCTGCTTGGGCAGGACGGACGTGGGAATGGGGGTCTGCGGCCCGGTAATGTCAGCAGTCGAGTCTGCGAGCGGGTAGAAGGGACTTTGTGAGCTCGCTGTTTCCCCAGAGCTAAATTGTTTTTGGGAGTGCTCCATCAGGCTCTCGTCTGAACTCTCGCGAAGATTCCGCTGCACCTCACTTAAGTCCAGTTTCGGGGTCTCCAGGTCTTCTTGGGTGAGCTGCGCTTGTGGGGGCTGGCCACCACCTTTCATCACAACGGGTTTAGAGAGCAGGACGGGGGTGGCACCTTCAAGCCCTGATATCCCAGATTGGGCTTGTTGGCGCTCATAGTTGATACAGTTTTTGTTCTTCTCTACAGCTCCTCCCATTTGGACAGGTTCTGTCGAAGTGCCACTGTGAGGAGGTCCGCCCGCTCTCTCCTCAACCATAGCTGAAGACGAGGTTTCTGGGTAGGGACCAGGCTTTGGTGCTTGATGTCCTTGTGGCACGTTCCTTAGGCCAAAAAATATTCAGGAATGATACACACCTCAAAAATATATCGCGAAGGCAGCAACAATATCTGTATGAGTGTAGATTAGCCGTGATCATTCTGAGGTGATTGGTGATTTGGGTTGTTATCAGTTATACCTGTGATTGTGCAGGGTGCTTCTGATGTTTACAGCAGGACTCGTGGATTTTTCTCTCTCCCAGAGAATGAGCAGCTCGGCCAGCCGCTCCTCCACACACTGAGCCGTGAGCCGAGCCTCAGCGTCCTGATCCCAGCAGTCCTCCATCGTCTCCTTCAGAGAATGCACCGCCTTGACACACACACACACACACACACGGATTTAATGTTATTAGTGAACTTGTATTTAAAGAACATTAGATTATGTGTGTGTGTGTGTGTGTGTGTTTTTTTACCAGGCTGTTTTCCTTCCAGGCTTCAGGAAATTTGGGTCTCTGTTTATGGCGGGAAACCAGTGCCTGCATTTCCTCGATGGTCGGATGATTCCCCGCCTCGGTCTGGAAGGCCAGCTGGAACGTGGGCACGGATTCTCCTGAAACAGTGGCAGTAGATCAAAATAGATTTATGGACATTGATGTGTTTATGAAACAAAATTTTGTCATATGGCATTTTAACAGCGTAGAACCTGGGAAGAGATCAGCACAGCGCATGAAGCATTCCCAGTACAGCAGCCCGAGAGCATAAACATCCACTTGTTTCAGTGCAGCCTCACAGTCTCGCAGATTCACTGCTCCCTCCAGCACCTCCGGAGCCATGTACCGCACCGTGCCCACCTATAACACACACACACACACATACACACACACACACACACACTGTATTCATAAAAATGTATGAGGTTTTTTAAAATCTTTTTATACAGTAGATTTTCTGTATCACACTGACTCGATGAATCAACTCGAATTAATGAATCAATTTGAATCACAAAATCAAACATTTCAATACTAAATTATTAGCTGACTCCCAAAATCCAATTGACTCACTGAATCAAACTGCCTAACTGAATTACCTTGAATGACCTTATAATACATTACATAAATAGAATCACGAATTCAACCTGTCTCAATCAATCAAGACAAATTAATGAATCAAGCTGCATCTTTGAATCAAAATGAATTATTAAAATTTGAATTTAGTCAAACCGAATTACAAAAATGAGTTGGCTCACTGATTCAGACTGATTAATTGAAAAACTTATTATTAAAAAATACTTGAGACATTTATAATTAATTAATGATACTACATTATGGAATAATTTAATCAAAATGAATCACAGAATCAAATTATTTAATTATAAACTATGTAATCAAACTGATTCACAGAATCCCTCAGTCAGAAGCTGCGTCACAGAATCAAGTTGAATTACTGAACTAATGATTCAAACTGAATCACTGAATTAAACTACTTTATTCTAAATAATTTTGTCGAACTGACACAAAGAATCGAGTTGACTCACTGAATCAAGCTGCCTAACTGAATCAACTTGAATGACTAATAGAATCCTGAAAAATATATCATACCACATCAAACTAAATCACTGAAAATAACTATTTATTTGTAAAAAAAACCCAGCATTAATATGACTCATTGAATCAATCCTAATAAATAAATCACTATTAATCACTGAATCATTTCAACGACCAAAAATTACTAAATCAAGCTTTCGTATATAATTAAGAAGAATTGATGTATCAAGTCAAATCACTGAATCGAGCTTTTCAGGAACCCAGATTTATTTTCAGTAACGAATCCAGGAAGTGCAGGTAGTGCTGACCTCACTGATGGCCGTGTTGTCATCCTCCGCCTGACCCGACTGCCTCTTTCCTGTTAGCGCCATGGACAGACCGAAATCACTGATCACACAGCAGCCATCTGGTTTCACCAACACGTTTCTGCTGTTCAGGTCCCTGTGGGAGACGGCGGGCTTGTACACGTCTGATAAAGAGAACACACAAAAGAACAAGGAAGAGAGAGAAAGAAAGAGAGAGAGAGAGAGAGAGAGAGAGAGAAATATTAATGCTCCATCTAAAGACCTCTGCAGGATCTAAGATGCTGTGTGTGTGTTAAAGTGAAGATCAGGACCAATAGGACTGCTCTTTAAGGGAAAAGAACAAAAAGAACCACCACATTTCTCCCTCTACTACATTCTCTACTACATTCTTTACAGCATCTTCTAATGCACCTTCCACATTATCCTCTACTATATCCACTGCATCATTCCTGGCATCTTCTACTACATCCTTCACTGCATCCTCCACTGCATCATTCCTGGCATCTTCTACTACATCCTTCACTGCATCCTCCACTGCATCATTCCTGGCATCTTCTACTACATCCTTCACTGCATTCCTCCACTGCATCATTCCTGGCATCTTCTACTACATCCTTCACTGCATCCTCCACTGCATCCTCTACTGCATTTTTTACTACTGCATCCTCCACTGCATCTTTCACTGCATCTTCTACTGCATTTGTTACTACATCGTCCAGCACATCCCCTACTGCATCCTCTACTACATCCTCCAATGCATCCTCTACTGCATCCTCCCCTGCATCCTCCACCGCATCCTCCTTTGCACCCTCCACTTCATCCTCTACAACATCCTTCACTGCGTCCTCTACTACATTTTCTATTGTATCCTCTACTACATCCTCTACTGCATCCTTCACTGCATCCTCCACTGCATCCTCCACTGCATCCTCCACCGCATTCTCCTTTGCATCCTCCACTGCATGCTCTACTACATTCTCTACTACATTCTCTACTGCATGCTCTACAACATCCTCCACTGCATGCTCTACTACAAATCTACTGCATGCTCTACAACATCCTCCACTGCATCCTCCACTGCATCCTCCACCGCATCCTCCACCGCATCCTCCACCGCATCCTCCACCGCATCCTCCACTGCGTCCTCTACAACATTCTCCACTGCATCCTTCACTGCATCCTCCACCACATCTTTTATTACATCCTGCACCGCGTCTTCCAATCTTCCACCGTACCTCTACTACATCCTCTGCAACATCCTCTTCTGCATCCTTTATGTAATGGTGGAGCATCATGTTGCGCAATATCCTTCATAATACTATCTTTACTTTGTTTAAGTAAATTTAAATTGGACGTGGGTCTTTAAAGGACTTCTGCTCACCTCCTCTCACCAGCTCCGTGTGAAGGTAAGCCAGTCCTCTGGTGACGGAGACCACCAGACGACAGCAGCTTAACCAGTCCACCGTCCTGGTACTCAGATATGTGCAGAGAGAACCCTGCGGACCAGAGACACCCAGATACAACAACGAGATTAAGACAACATAGAAAGAGAGATAGAGAGAGAGACAGAATGCAAAACAAACACTCTCTCCTGGTGGCCTCAAAAGCCCTTCATTAACCACCCTGATGATGGGGTGTCATCTCTATAGCAACAGTAAGTCTGATGGAGTGAGGAGCCCAAAGTAGTGAATAATTAAAAACGTTGCAGCTCATACAGCATTATACCACTTCTTCTATATATGAGAGAGAGAGAGAGTGTGTGTGTGTGTGTGTGTGTGTGTGTGTCAGGCTAAATCTACACATGAATTTGTTAGTTTAGAGATAGAGCGATGATAAGAAAGAAAGAAAGAAAGAAAGAAAGACGTAGGGATGTAAAGGAAAACTGAGAAGCTTTCAGATCACCCACAGGAAGAAATATAACAGGAAGTAGATCAGTGGAACAATCTGACACCACACCACATCCTCTCATCCAAATAACCCAGTGCAGATGCCATCTCAGTTACTGAGTGCAGAGGGTCACGGGGGAAACCTGCGGGGTATTGAACTCTCTCTCTCTCTCTCTCTCTCTCTCTCTCTCTCTCTCTCTCTCTCTCTCTCTCTCTCTCTCTCTCTCTCCTCCTCTGTCTCTCATTCTCTCTCTCTCTCTCTTTCTCTTTTAATTTTTCCTTTCATTCTTTCCACCCTCACATGCAGTCAGACATGCTTACGTGTGGGTAATAGTCCATGATCAGCAGATACTCGGGCTGTCCGTCGGTTCCGATTCGTTCCTCCGTCCCGAGGAATTGCGCGATGTTGTCGTGGTTCAATAGGAGGCCATAGATGAATTGCTCGTTAATGAACGGCTGCCGGTTGACGCCGGTGAACACTTTAACTGCCACCGAGCGCTCGTCCAGTGAGCCGCGGTACACCGACCCGTACCGGCCACGCCCAATCAGCTGCCAGGAACAGTATTTCAAATCAAATAAAAGTCTTACTAACATTTTATCCGTTTATAGCTAAAGAGCACAAAAATAAATATTTTTAAAAACAAATATTGCAGAGAAACTGTAACTTCCTGATGATGTCAGCTAAAACCGGAGACTCCTTCCAAAAACATAAAAGTCTTCTTAAAAAAACCTTATAATAAAAAAATTACACCTGTTTTATTTTAATATGCTAATACGGCACAACCGTCAACAAGCTGTTGCTATAGAAACTATAACTTATCACCAAAAATGAACCAAAACCATCCGACCAATCAGGAATGTAACAGATTTCAGTCTAGTGTGTAACCAAGACTTAGATTCGCTCTTCCTCCAGTCTTAAAGCGGCCGTAGGAGCGTGAGATCATCTATAAAGCAAGAAATAAAATTACTGACTGCCTTTCGAAGTTTTCCGAAGATCGGGTTACTTAAGTGCACCTAAAGTGGGCTGATGAAATTATTCCTGCAATCCGTTCGAAGCAGATGGAAGGAAACGCAGCGAGCGTGAGACCACCTCACCTCCAGGAGCTTGAGACTGTCCAGGTCCAGCAGCGGAGGAGAGAAAGCCGCCTCTAACATGTTCAGGTTATGAAGACTCTGTTTACCACGTCCTGTGATATCCACACACACACACACACACACACACACACACTTATAAAGTGTACACTATGTCTCTCTGAGCGCTCGTATTGTTCTCACTCACTTCTAAGTACACGGAAGCAAAAAAAGACCAGCACCACCAGGACAGCTACCATGGAGACAGTTGCCAGGGCAATTAAGATGGCCTCCTCTGGGTAGAGATGGGGAGTCGCTGGGCAAAGAAGACAAGATGGATTAACCCTTAATAACCCGTAATATATTTATAATGAATGTAATCAATACTTACACTGGCGGATTGGTGGTGCAGACGTAGATCTTGGAGGAGGAAAGTCCTCAGTGAAGTTCAGGTTGCACATGTCTTTGTCACAGCAGCAGAAACGATAGGTGCCATTTTGGATCTGAGACGGCGGCTCTGTCACCTGGCAACGGTCGTCATGGCACATCCGCTGGTCACCCTGAGACCCCCAGCAACCTGTTAAAAAAAATATATATATACTTAAAAAAAAAAAAGTAAAGAAAGTAAAATTACATTATTATACATAACAGCTTAATATTTCTAATTTATAACTTTGTTTTAAAGATATAAAATGTAGCATGCAAACATGGTAATTTAATGATGACTATTTATTTACATTTTAATTAAAATTAAATGTAATGATTAAGACTAAATATGTAAAGATTAGATTTTAATAGATTTTATGGAAATTATTATTATTATGATTACTTAATTAATTAAAATATTTTAATTTATATGAAATGAAATGCACAATAATGTAAAAGTATTTAATTAATTTGTCATAATTTTGTTATATGAAAACAACAGTAAGGTGTATTATTATGTTATATATTTATATTACATGTGTTTATAAAATTTATTATATAGTTTAATATAAAATATTGTAAAGAAATTAACAGCTTTTATTCTGCAATAGGTAAATGTATCTAAAGCCCCTAAGGTGAGTTTGACCTCCAGTTTGAGCGTGTGATTGATTTCCAGTCGTTCTGGTTGCTATGGTAACGTTTAATCGAGCTGTAATTCTGAAATCTCCTGATCAGCTAACGTTCCTGACGCTCCGACCTTGTTTGACCAGATGAACGCCGTTCTGCTTCTTCTCCCACAATCCGTAGCACCGCCCACCCTGACTGCAGCGAATGGTGTTGTTTTCCAGGAAGACACGCCCTTCTCCTCCTCCATCGATCCGCTTGGACTGATTCAGCTTTTCGACGTACGCACACTCCCTCTCCTCAGTCTGAGCAGCTGCAGAGGAACAGAGGTGGAGATGAAGAGATGAAGACACAGTTAAATTTATTATAGACGTTTTTCTTTTATTCATTCCCGTTTATTTTCACAGACGATCACACACACCTCAGTTTACAGTCAACAGGCAAAAAAAAGGGAGACAAAAAAGTTGTTTATCACATTGTTACATACATCATCCTCAACCTGATCCTCA
>VCAZ01000218.1:243988-268988 GCA_005784505.1 Bagarius yarrelli
CAGTGCTAAGAGCATTTGCACGGGGAACAATGCTGGGCCTTCCTGTACCTCCTTTTGGAAGTTGTGTGTGTGGTTGTGTGTGTGTGTGTGTGTGTGTGTGTGTGTGTGTGTGTGTGTGTGTGAGAAAGGAAAAGCAGGTTTTATGCAGGTCTTATTTCTTAGAGATTAACATCCTTTCACATCACATCGCACAAACACACAGCCTGCATGCTTAAAGTGTGGCATGAAGAGAAATCGAGTGTGATGTCATAAAGTCGAGATTCTGAGAAATGACATCATGATGCATTCTTAGTGAAATATTTTTTTTTAACGTATGAATGATAGTTTTGATGAGCAGAAATATTCTGTAAGCGTATTTCTGACCACTTCCTGTTTTATTTATAGTGTATAATTATGGTATGTTTCTTATAAATAGATATTATTAATATGGATAATCATATTTAGGAATATTTTATTCTGAAAATGTTTTTAAAAACCTAAAATTACAATATTAAACCTAATAATTTTATGAAATGTTCTATTATTATTATTAGACTGTTTAATATTATAATATTATTTATTCCATACAGTTATACAAGAACTAGAACTTACCAGTAACCGGACCGAAGAGCAGAACCCAAGCCAAAAGGCCCACATGGAGGACTGTCGTGTCTCTGTTTTTATCCATCTTCATAGAATACATTTTTTTATTGTTATTATTATTATTATTATTTTATAGTTCAGTAGGAACTAAAGTGTAAGTGAAGCGAGCATCGTGTAACAACAGATTAAAAAACAAATAAAGAACTAATAGTAAATAATTAAATGCTAAATACATTGTTGATTAATGAGCTTTAGATAAAGTTGATATAACGGTGCTCGTATTAATGACAGCAGGATGCAGGATGAAGGTTCGGTGAGTCGAGAAAAAAAATCGAGGGAAAAATAATCACGTCATTACATCATCACGTCATTATTTCAATTAAATCGACGCAAAAAACCCACAACTTTGTCGTTTGCTTCCCTTCCTGAAATTTAGATCTGGACATAAAGTGAGACAGATCACAGGATCCGAACAGCCGCCCGGAATCATCCGGAAATGATTTCCACAATCCGGGATCCTCTTTCTTCATCCCCGGAAAACAGACAGACGGTTTGGTTGCAGAATGTTTTAAAAAAAGATCCTATGAAGACTCTGGTCTGAGCTTCATCCCGCCCGCATTCCGGCTGTGTTCATCCTCATTTTAGTGGAGATTTAAGGCGTTGATGCGCTACATGTTTGCGGCGCGCTCATGTCGTCGGTCGCGTCGGAGGATAGAGAGAGAGTGAGAGAGAGAGAGAGAGAGAGAGAGAGAGAGAGAGAGAGAGAGAGAGAGAGAGAGAGAGAGCGAGAGAGAGAGAGAGAGAGAGAAAGCTTTCAGGAGTCCAGACGGCGGCTGGAAACGCCTCGATCATCCCTTAAAGTCTCCAGAGATCCGATTGTTCACATTGTGCGTGATGTTACAGTAGATACGCGGATTTGAAAGCCTGAAACGGCGACCTCTAGCGGCAGAGTTCCGACATCACCACAGAAAAACTGGGTTGATGTGACTGCAGGCGTTCATGCCAGACAAACTGGAAGCGCGCTCGATACCCAGAGAGCAAGATGAACTGACTGAACACGTGATATGTACCTGCAGAGGTATAAAATCAGCACATAAATACCATTAAAAATCTACCATCATTATTAATAAATCACTTCAAAAGCCTAGCGTGATTTTTATGTAAATCAGAAATTGTTATTTTAACAAAGTTAATTATTATTTATTTATTTATTTTAACTTTAATTGACAGGGACAATACACATCAATAATACATACATGTACAGTGTGCCAGAATTAGAAAGAGGGCACACACACACACACACACACACACACACACACACATACACCGATTAAACATTTTTTTTACTTTGTACTTACTGCAACCTACTGTGTTAAATGATAAGTAATAATACATATATACATACATGCCGAGTGTAAAAGTTGATTACGTAACCAAACTTATACAAAAAAGTGACTTTTCAATATGATTTAAATTCTACATTTTATTTTACATCGGTTACATTTTTTCCTCCCCATGTGTTTGTCTCCCCCTGCTGGTCACACTGCAGTACTACACGATGTACAAGAGTAAACAAACCCAGGATGATGCAGGAGATGAGGGTGTGTATCTGCAACCAGGATAATAAACATCCCTCTTACCTTCAGTGCCCAGAGGTAGAAAATATCACAGGCCGCCATGTCATAAATAATATCATGCAGTTAGTCACATACCAGGAGGACAGAAAGGAGGACAGAAAGGAGGACAGAAGACAAGTATGTTTTTTCAGAGTGGAAGGAAATATTGGAAAGAATATTGGCCTTTAAGCCTGAGCTTTAACACTGTTGGGCCCTCGAACAAGGCCCTTATATATGTGTTCTGATTCGGCAACAATTATGGTCTGTCTAAAGCTGTGATTTACTTAACCTGGTTTAAGGAAGTGGACGCTCACTGTGGAAGTTTTCCTCCTCGTCCCCCAAACCCAAGTACTTTTTCGGCACAATCAAGCTGTGGCCCCTGAGCAAGGCCCCTTTACCCTTAAATGTTTAGTTAGATGAAAAAATAGACACGGGCGCCGGCCAAATGCCAAATGTAATGTAAATGTTTACACGTTAAACCAGACCAACAGGACGGGATTGTAGGATTCCGGTATCTGGATGACGTCACCACCATATTTCCCAGTCCTCAGCTTCATAAATAGCAGCCATCGGATGGAAACTGTCCAATCCAGCAACACAACACAACCCATCACAACCCATCACAACCAACACCGCACAGCGCAGCTGCGTCACTTTAATGCGCATCAGCAGAACGGCGACGCCCATAGCAACCGGCTCACAACCTCCCCCCCCTCTTCTTCCTCCTCCTCCTCTTCCTCCCTGTTTTTCTCCCAGCAGCTGCTAACGACCGCGTAAATCCCTCCACACATTTCCATCCACCTGCTAAGCTTCATCCTGTCTTTTCTTTCAGCACTGCGCGGTTTCTCTTTATTCCCAGCGCCATGTTCATTTCCGCCGCGTCTGGAAAAGGTGAGATATAATTATCCTTTAATTCTTTATTAATATTATCATCTTTAGAATTAATCGATTGTCGTTTTTTACCTTTTTAAATTATTCTCACATTTAATATGTAAATCTGTGCTGTATGTTTGGTGTAGGATGCATTTTTCCCCGGGTTTATTTATGATATATATTTTTTTTTCATGCATATGGCGGCTCGTGCTGCAGAGCGCAACAATAAAATAAAACTATTGGCATTTTTAGACTGTTTAAAACACACAAAAGCCCTCGTGGGTTTATTTGCGGTTTTATTTCCGCGTTTAAGTCTTAAACACGGCCATAATAATATTAATAATAATAATAATAATAATAATAATCAGGGTTTATTATAAGGAGCTGCGGCTTCAATGTGCGGCAGCGGACTGAACCATTCGCGACGCTGGCAGGGGGGAGCAGATTTTTTAATCTGTAATATTCAGTGTTTAAGTTGCTTTCCGAGTTTTTATAAATGACTCTGATAATGTGAATGTTTGTCAAGATACAAATGTGAGCAGGTAGAAACAGTAGTTTTGATCTGTTTATGCAGATTCGGTGATTATTTAATCAGTTTCCCCCTATTTTGGAGTAAAGCTGTGGTATAAATGCGCGAATTCGCCCAAAATAGTGTCACTGTTGCTGCTGGTGGATTGAAGGATTCTGTTTTCATGTATATGTTAATGTCATCATCATCATCATCATCATCATCATCATCATTTTTCTCTTATTAAACCAGGGCATTAAACCATCACTGCAGGACCATCAACCTCACACCGAGTCACACTTTATCCCATCCTTCCTCCAAATCATAAACATCTGAATCACATCCCATAATTACACAATTCAATAAATCTACATTAATTCAGATAAAAAACACGATGATACCAGTTAATGACTTTTTTCAAAATTACTTACATTTATTTTTATTTTTTTAATCCAACCGAGTAGTTGAGGGTTAGGGGCCTTGATTAGGGGCCCAACAGGGGCAGCTTGGCGGGGCTGGGAATAGAAACCGTTACAACACTTTAATACCTGTTCAGACACACACACATAAGTATAAATATTGATTTCTAATCTTTATTTTATCACAGGAAATCAATATCCGATCAGCTTTTCCTCTAATATCCAATCAGCTTTTCCTCTAATATCCAATCAGCTTTTCCTCTAATATCCAATCAGCTTTTCCTCTAATATCCGATCAGCTTTCCTCTAATATCCAATCAGCTTTTCCTCTAATATCCTCGCTTTCCTCTAATATCCATCACTTTTCCTCTAATATCAGATCAGCTTTCCTCTAATATCCAATCAGCTCAATTTTCCTCTAATATCCGATCAGCTTTCCTCTTTTCCTCTAATATCCGATCGCTTTTTCCTCTAATATCCAATCAGCTTTTTTCCTCTAATATCGCTTTCTCTAATATCAATCAGCTTTTCCTCTAATATCCGATCAGCTTTCCTCTAATATCCGATCAGCTTTTCCTCTAATATCCGATCAGCTTTCCTCTAATATCCGATCAGCTTTCCTCTAATATCCAATCAGCTTTCTTTCCTCTAATCTCCATCAGCTCAGCTTTCCTCTAATATCTCAATCATCAGCTTTCCTCTAATATCCAATCAGCTTTTTCCCTCTAATATCCAATCAGCTTTTCCTCTAATATCCAATCAGCTTTTCCTCTAATATCCGATCAGCTTTTCCTCTAATATCCGATCAGCTTTTCCTCTAATATCCGATCAGCTTTCCTCTAATATCCAATCAGCTTTTCTTTTCCTCTAATATCCAATCATCTTTCCTCTAATATCCGATCAGCTTTTCCTCTAATATCATCAGATCAGCTTTCCTCTAATATCCGATCAGCTTTTCCTCTAATATCCGATCAGCTTTTTTTCCGATCACTTTTCCTCTAATATCCGATCAGCTTTTTCTCTAATATCCAATCAGCTTTTCCTCTAATATCCAATCAGCCTTTCCTCTAATATCCAATCAGCTTTCCTCTAATATCTCAGATCAGCTTTCCTCTAATATCCAGAATCCTGATCAAGCTATTCCTATCTTTCCTCTAATATCAGATCAGCTTTCCTCTAATATCCTCCAATCAGCTTTTCCTCTAATATCCGATCAGCTTTCCTCTAATATCCCTAATATCCGATCAGCTTTCCTCTAATATCCTAATAATCAGCTTTTCTGTAATGTCCCGATCAGCTTTCCTCTCAGCTTTCCTCTAATATCAGATCAGCTTTCCTCTAATATCCAATCAGCTTTCCTCTAATATCCAATCAGCTTTTTCTGTAATGTCCGATCAGCTTTTCCTCTAATATCAGATCAGCTTTTCCTCTAATATAATATCCGATCAGCTTTCCTCTAATATCCAATCAGCTTTTCTGTAATGTCCGCTTTCCTTCTAATATCATCAGCTTTCCTCTAATATCAGATCAGCTTTCCTCTAATAGCTTTCAGTTTCCTCTAAATCAGCTTTTCTGTAAATCAGCTTTCCTCTAATATCCGATCAGCTAATATTAAAGCCATCAGCTTTCCTCTAATATTCGATCAGATCAGCTTTATCCGATCTTTCCTCTAATATCCAATCAGCTTTTTCTGTAATCAGTCTTTCGAATCAGCTTTCTCTAATATTTTCTCTAATATCAGATCAGCTTTCCTCTAATATCCATTCCGATCAGCTTTCCTCTAATATCCTAAATGTCCCGATCAGCTTTCCTCTAATATCAGATCAGATCAGCTTTTCCTCTAAATATCCAATCAGCTTTTCTGTAATGTCCGATCAGCTTTTCTCTAATATCCGATCAGCTTTCCTCTAATATCCAATCAGCTTTCCTCTGTAATGTCCGATCATCAGCTTTTCTCTAATATCAGATCAGCTTTTCCTCTATCTAAATATCCAATCAGCTTTCCCTCTCTAATATCCGATCAGCTTTCCTCTAATATCAGCTTTTCCTCTAATATCAGCTTTCCTCTAATATCCAATCAGCTTTCCTCTAATATCAGATCAGCTTTCCTCTAATATCCAATCAGCTTTTCTCTAATATCCGATCAGCTTTCCTCTAATATCCAATCAGCTTTTCCTCTAATATCCCATCAGCTTTCCTCTAATATCCAATCAGCTTTCCTCTAATATCAGATCAGCTTCTTCCAGATCTTTTTTTTTCCTCTAATATCCGATCAGCTTTTCTGTAATGTTCCGATCAGCTTTTCTCTAATATCAGATCAGCTTTCCTCTAATATCCAATCAGCTTTCCTCTAATATCCAATCAGCTTTCCTCAGCTTCCTCTAATATCCGATCAGCTTTTCCTCTAATATCCAATCAGCTTTCCTCTAATATCCGATCATCTTTTCCTCTATTCCGTCAGCTTTTCCTCTAATATCCGATCAGCTTTTCCTCTAATATCCGATCAGCTTTCCTCTAATATCCGATCAGCTTTCCTCTAATATCCAATCAGCTTTTCCTGTAATATCCGATCAGCTTTCCTCTAATATCATATCAGCTTTTCTGAAATATCCAATCAGCTTTTCTGTAATGTCCGATCAGCTTTCCTCTAATATCCAATCAGCTCAGCTTCCTCTAATATCATATCAGTTTTTTCTGAAATATCCAATCAGCTTTTCTGTAATATCCAATCAGCTTTTCCTCTAATATCCGATCAGCTTTCCTCTAATATCCGATCAGCTTTCCTCTAATATCCGATCAGCTTTCCTCTAATATCCGATCAGCTTTCCTCTAATATCCGATCAGCTTTCCTCTAATATCAGATCAGCTTTCCTCTAATATCTGATCAGCTTTTCCTCTAATATCATATCAGTTTTTCTGAAATATCCAATCAGCTTTTCTGTAATGGTCCGATCAGCTTTCCTCTAATATCCAATCAGCTTTCCTCTAATATCATATCAGTTTTTCTGAAATATCCAATCAGCTTTTCTGTAATATCCGATCAGCTTTTCTGTAATGTCCGATCAGCTTTTCTCTAATATGAGCTCAACACTGATATTAATATTTGTGACCAATCAAAAACCAGAATGACCAGAATTCTCTCTCTTTCCTTTAGCCACACCCTATTTTTTAAACCCTGAGTCTAGCTGAAAGACAGGCCACGCCTCCTACCTGGACTCGCCTTACCGATCAGGGAACTGGCAGCTCCGCCCACTCCGCCCTCTCCATGAGGGACAAAGCCACCCAGGTACGCTGGAGTCGTTTTTTTCTTCAAGCCCACAGAGGAGCGATTGATTAATATATAGTTGGTAAAACTGTTTAGGATGTTAACACTTATGTTTTCTCCACGGTGGCTCTCTGCAGACCCCCAGGGCCTGGGTAGATGAGCGCAGAAGAGGCTCCCACAAGCGCTCGGCCTCCTGCGGCAGCACTGACCAGCTGAAGGAGGTAAAACCACAAACTTCTCAGGATATCAGGATTCTCTACTGAACGATTTGGTAGTCGGATGTTTATATATATATATATATATATATATATATATATATATATATAATATATATATATACGGATCGACCGATATTGATTATTTTAGAAACTGATGCAGATAACGATTATTTGTTTATTACCGATACACAGAAACAATATTTATTTTGTTGCAATGCCATAACATCTCGCACACAATTCTTAAAACGACCACAAGGTTAAATAAATATCGGTGGAGCTGATATTACAAAACCGATATCCAATAATGAAAATAAGCTTAAATATCATAGAAATATTGGTAAAATCGGTTACTATTGATATTTCCATAGTTTCTGCACGTAGTATTAATTACCCAAATATCTCATAAAATTTCCTAGATTGCAAAACTGCGACAGCAGCTGCAGCGCAGCAAACGCAGCAGTCGCCATCGACGCGATAAAGAGCGCAAATCACCCTTCAATGGCAACCATGCTATTATCCAATCACAGGTAAGAGTGTGTGTGTGTGTGTGTGTGAGTGAGTGAGATAGAGAAAGCATCCTCTGTCTGTTATATTCGACGCCTCACTTTCCTGAACGTTTGTCCCAGTTCCTCGTTTCCTCCTCGTCTCAGAGGACCGTCCCAGTGACCTCATTTTAATCGTGTCATTAGCGCTCCTATTAATCAGTTTTTCGTTCACCACACAGTCCCAGATGCCTAAAACCATCCTGATCCCCATCCCCATCTCCAAGTCCACACCTCCCCGATTCCGCAACAGCATCGAGGGCCTCAACCAGGAGATCGAACGCATCATCATACGAGACACACCCGAGCGCGACGAGGTCATCATTGTGAGTCACAATCACCGTCTCGGTTTGAAGCAGACTACACAACTACAGCGTTACTGTGTAAACGATTCAGATAGTGATTAGCGTGTGTGTGTGTGTGTGTGTGTTAGCCGCAGGACGTTCCTGACGGGCACCGCGCGCCTCCACCTCTTCCTCAGCGCAGCAGCAGCACACGTAGCATCGACACCCAGACGCCCTCAGGAAGGAGCCTGGGCGGTAACCGTAGCAACAGCAGTAGCCGGGCGGATTCGGTGTCGCCGTCGTACCTCAGCATCCTGAATGACGCGATGGGAAACAGTCCACTGACCAACGACGACACCATCAACGAGAGCAAGGAACGAGGCGTGTGCGCACACACACACACACTGATATAACATATACGTATCTGTACATGTGAAATAATAAACATGTTTCCTGTGTGTGTGTGTGTGTGTGTAGATCTGGGGCCGTACTCACCCCTGCCCAAATACGCCTCGTCCCCCAAACCCAACAACAGCTACATGTTTAAGCGGGAGCCACCGGAGGGCTGTGAAAAAGTCAAAGTCTCCGAGGAGAACCAGTGAGTAACATCTTTAATCTTTCAGAAGATCTGACTCGATTGGCTGCAGAAGCTCAGAGCTGTGTGTGTGTGTGTGTGTGTGTGTACAGACCCAGACCCTTACACGAGATCCCTCCGTATTTATGTCCGGACCGGAACAAGGTGAACTTCATTCCTAAGAGCGGCTCTGCGTTCTGCCTGGTCAGCATCCTAAAGCCGTTGCTGCCCACACAGGAGCTGAATTTCCGTGGCGGCATGACGTATCGCAGCCTGTCGCCGTCCCTCGTCCCTCTCGCCGGAGTCGGGGTGCGCAGCCTGTCCCCGTCCCTCGGCCCCGTCCTGACGCGAGGACGCCAGTCACCCTGCCTCCCACGTCATCTGGAGGAACCCGAGGGTTAGATTCCCCCACCGAGTCAGGGATTTTCATCACCTGCATCTTTTCATATCGACTGATTTTATCATGTGACCCAAAGTCTTGAAGCTGTCCGCAATTTATCCGAACGCGAGACAACTGTGAGGTTCTGACCTGTACGTATTTATTGAGTTCTTTTTCTTGCACGTTTTTTCCCTCACAGTTTTCAAGAGCCACGTTTCCCTGTACAGATTCCCGCTTTAACTTTTTTGACTGCCCGAAGAATCCAGCGTGTGGGTGTGTGTGTGCGTGTGTGTGCGCAGTATGTGTTAACATGCAAAGAGAGAAAATAAGATGTAGCTAATGACAGGGACAGACAGTGCCTAAAATGGACCTTCTGTAGCAGCGCTAATCCAGCCGCGGACTCTGATTTATTGACATGCTACATTTGTACAAACTACAAAAAAAATTAGTTTATTTAAGTGAACAAACATACACTCATTTATATAAATAACAAAATACTATAAATACTCTAAAATGCTTTACGTGTTTGCATAAAGATACGCCCATATTGACCATATATGGTAAAGCACTTCCTCCAGTTGTAAATGATCTGATCATCCAGTTAACATTAAAATTGTATTAATTACAGCAAAACTTCGGCACACAAAGTTAATCGGTTTCGATGCGAGTTCGTAAAAGCGAAAGTTTGTATTACTGATTATCCGTTCCAGCCACTGGATATTAACAAATGTTCAAAAAAAGACTTTTTCCCTGCAAAATCAGAGGAATAAAACACTTTTCATACAAATGTAACATGCTGAATAAACCAGACTCCAGATTTAATCCAGAAGTGGAATAGAACCGTGTCCTTTCAGCCGTCCTACCAATCATACGCTTTATATCAAGCGCTGGTGCTATGTAAAGTTACTACACTGTTAAAGAGAAAGACAGAGAGTTAGAGAGAGAGAGAGAGTCAGAGAGAGAGAGAGAGGGAGAGAGAGAGAGTGAGAGAGAGAGAGTCAGAGAGAGAGAGAGGGAGAGAGAGAGAGTGTCAGAGAGAGAGAGAGTGTCAGAGAGAGAGAGTGAGAGAGAGAGAGAGTGTCAGAGAGAGAGAGAGGGAGCGAGAGAGAGAGATTAGTGTTGAATGGGCTGCTGGAAGTGACTGATGTTACGTCATCATTAGGAAACGCCACATGTTTTGTGTTGAAATCGATTTAAACATATGTAGAAACGCATCATAAATAACCTGCAGTGACAGAGAGAGAACGTTTAATTAACGTTTGTAGGAACCAAATGGTGGTTTTATTTAAATCTGAAGTGTGTTAACTTAAAAAAAAAAAAAAAAAGGACTAAAGCTCCAAATGTATATTATATAATTAACATGTGCATTTTAATGGAAATGGTTTAACGAGTCATGTGGATGGAAAAACTGCACCAGCGACTCTGGAGGAACGGAAGAAACCAGAAAGTTCTTATTAACTGAAACATCTGGAACGTCGAGCGACGAACCTTTCAGGAAGTCCTAAGAGGAAGTGACTGTAGCAACTTTATACTGTACATTAATTCACACGTCATACTGTGAAGCTCACGAATCTTCCTTTAAGAAAGAAAAAAAAATGTCTGCTCTGCCTTAACGAATGAATTAAGTGGCCGCTTTTACCACACAAACCAGCCAGATGATGCATTTAGCACTGTTTCTGTGTGTGTGTGTGTGTGTGTGTGTGTGTGTGTGTGTGTGTGTGTGTGTGTGTGTGTGTGTGTGTGAGAATCATCCTGGGAGCAAAAGCTACATCCCTAAAAGCCGTCATCAGGAAACCAAATGACTTTCTGGGGAAAAAAAGCATCTGAAACAATCGGGTCGAATACGAGGAGTTTATTTTGTCATCCGTCAGTCGCGAATACAGACGCTGTGAAGCTCTCATCTGTCCATAACATTGTAAATTGTCACATGTTCAATCAAAAAAAAATCTAATAAATAAATACATTGATTGCATAAAATAAACTGAGTTATGACTGTTGGGCCCCTGAGTGAGGCCCTTAACACCCAATTGCTCAGCTGTATAAATGAAATAGATGTAAGTGGTTTGAATAAGGTAAACTTAAACCTCCTCAGTAAATTAAAGGAGCAGCTCGTTATTCGGTTTAGTTTTCTTTAGAATTACAACAAGGTAAAAAAAATGCATGACTGAGAGGTTTCCTTGTTGTAATTTCCTTGTTTCTGATGACAAACGCGCCTCTGGAGCACAAGCCACCGTCTAGCGATTTCCTCGCGTTTTTCAGCACGATATGTGAATCGCCTCTTCAAAAGGTTTTTAAACACAATGGAAAATGCAGTGAAAACCTTTTCTGAAAAATAGATTCTTTAGATATTTTTCTAATATGAGAATAAAGACGTAGGGATGTAAAATCGGGGAGACGTGGAATGTTGTTAGACGTTTGCATACATTTGTAAAACACTTTAATTTATAGTTCTATAGGGTGCCAATACTTTTACACACATCAAATAATCACCCTCTGAAAAAAAAAACGCCATATGCCACACATACAGACACACACACACACACACACACACACACACACACACACACACAAAGAGGTGGGTTCCGAAATAACTTATTGGGGGAACTAAAGCCTTCAGCACCCCTAGAGCAAAAGTTTGTGCGCCCTTTTATGTCTTTACTTACAGTTTCTACTAAAAATATATGTTATGTTACAGATGAAGTAAACACATACTGATAATGATGTACTGAGTGATTATAAGGGTGCACAAACTTTTGCACGGCTCGGTATAGGTCGCTGGAAATGTGTTAGTGAAAAAACTTGGATACAATACGAATTTCAACACTTACTCACACACACACACACACACACACACACACACACACACAGTTAAACCATTTAAAAACTTCTTGTTCTTGTACTCGGCTTAAAGCAAGTTTTTAGACTAGAAAAGGTTAAAAAAGAAGAAAAATTCACCCCACACACACACACACACACACAATGTATACAATGTAATCAAGTATACACAGATTTACTGTTTTGTATTTTTGATTTAAAGCTAGAACCGTTATATTTTTATTAGCTAGAATGAATTTTTGTGATATTATATATATATATATATATATATATATATATATATATATATATATATATATATATATATATATATATATATATATATATGCATAATGTTTAGACAGACAGACAGACAGACAGACAGACAGGCAGTGAGAGACACGTCTGTAAAATAACCGACAGCTGATTTAAAAATACAGCTTTCCGATTCAGGAAACACTTCTAGTGCGATCTCCAGTGTGTGATTATTAATGAACACACAAACTTAAACACCTTTCAATTCCTCAGTGACTCTTCAGTATCTTACACCTAATACCATATACAGTGCTGAGGAAAAGCAAAGCAGATGTGTGTGTAGTGTGTGTGTGTGTGTAGTGTGTGTGTGTGTGAAATACAGACAGCGGCTGATCCGAGTTTATCCGTGGCTCAGTGGGACTCAGTGGGACACAAAGGATATCCAGTGTTTGTTTTTTTTTCTTCTGTTCAGAAACTGAAAAATATGTAAGATTATACACAGCAAATATCTAAGAAATAAAACACACACACACACACACACACACCTCAGGCATTGAGCAGCTCCTCATCGCTTCGTCCGATGGCGTCCGGGTTGGACAGCGGGTCCAGGTCAGCGAAAAGGTTAAACCAGGCGGACATGTCCCGAGCGCCGCCTTTCGCCGCTACAGATCAAAAGATAAACCGTTTATTTATTTCACATTAAAATAACTGTCATTAGTGTATCTAAAAGCGTACACACCGTTATCCATCGGCCTGGGACTGGTCTGCGCAGCTGGGACCTGACCGGCAGGGGGTGGAGCTTGAAGGGGCGGGGTTTGAAACATGGGAGGGGTCATCCAACCTGAGTTAAATGTTAATAACGGGATTGTTTGTAAAAATTGTGTTAACGGCTAATCCTTTAGCTTGAAATAGAAAATATACAAGTTGTAAACATAAAAAATATTAAAATAAATTAATGACACTAAATGTTAAAATAACAGTATAAAAACTTTACGAGTTATAAGTCATTTTTTATCAGCTAGAATAATATAAACAGTTAATAATGTTAGCATCAGTTAATTTCCTAGCATTAAGGCACATAAAAATATTTCATAAACTGGCGTCAATTTTATAAGCAATTAGCAGCTTTTCTACAAAATATATAATAAATCTCAAGTTGCGATTTTATATCTATGGAGCAGTTATTTATTCTACCACCACCAGGTGGCTCTGTGTGCGTGTGTGTGTGTGTAAGGGTTGTAGGCGGCTCTAACCGGTGGTACTGAGCCTGTGATCGAGCAGCTGTGAAGGCAGGAAGCCGGTGGGACTCGGGGTCTGTGAGGGAGAGCGTGTTGCGGCGGTGTTGCCCGCAGTGGCAGTGTTTGTGGGACAGGGGGAAGTGGCAGGAGCCTCGAAGCAGCCGAAAGCGTCCTGCCACGCCTTACTGAGGTCATCTCCGCTGGAGGCTCCAGGACTCAGCAGATCCTGCAGGAAGGACAGGTCACCTCGCTCTCCCTCCATCTCATCCACGCCGGAGTGCGGCCCAAGAGCCGAGAGCAAATCCCTGCTGGCTGAAGAGACAGACATGCAACCTGGACTCACCAGCTGCTAGACAAAACTCTGCTCTGAGTAACGTCGCAAAGAGGCGGGACATTTTACGGTAAATTTCCGGAAACTTTCCAAAGGAAGTTGGAAATCACTGGAATTTTAATTATTTTAAAATTTGGGGAAATTTCTATAAACTTTATATACAACCAAATAATAAGATGGCATGCAAGCGAACTAACACACATTTTAAAGGACATTATGGCTGTGTGTGTTATGGAGAAATTCACACTGCATGTGGAAGTGTGTGTGTGTGTGTGACTGAGGAATGTACAGGGTAGAAATTCGACTGAAATTAAATAATATCTGGTGGATTTAACCAAGAAAATAAGGCGAGATTTTATTTAACTACATTAAAGTTCGCTGATATTCGCTAATCTGTGGATTTGCTAATTCCCAGTTTATTCCCGTATATTTACGTTTATTCCCATAAATTCCAGTTTATTCCCATGTTTCCACCTTATAAAATTTCCGGAATTTTGCAACTGTAACTCAATATTTTCACATTAAATAATTGCAGCTATTTGCTGTTTTATCATCACATCGGCATCTTTGTTGATTCAGATATAAGAAAAAAAAATGTTATTTCAGTAATAAATGCAAAGAGGAAACTCTCAGCAAAGAGGAAAAGAGGTGGAAAAAGAACATGTGCTAAACTCTGTGCTAAAGAGTGTTTCCAGTGTGTCATTAGATTTTCCAGACGGAGAAGTGCAGACACGAGCGACAGAGCCAGAGTGAGGAAATCGTTAAAAACACAATGGTGTTCTGTTCTATTTAAAAAGCACCCCATTCGTTTTAAGGTAATGCTTTAAACTGGAGCTGTGTATCGGCAACAGCCTCAAATATCTACTAATAAATTATTTCTATTAATTTAAGGGAAATAAACCCATTAAAAGTGGAAAAATCGTTAACTATACAGAGGCAGATTTGCTTGTGGCCAAAATTTGACACGTGTATTCGATATATCAGTAATTATGCGCTTGTTTATCTAATAAATATCTGATGACGTATAATGTAGTCTGAAAACTGTCTGCTGACCAATCAGAATCAAGAAAACAACAGCACTGCAAAATCTGCTTCATTCTAATAAAATATGATAATCGCACATGATTAGTTTAAAGCATTGGAGCTTATTTAGTTAAAAAAAAAGTGATTGGGGCATTTCTGATTCTAAGGGTACTTTAAGAGGAGCTGGGGGCTGTTTTGGGTTCGGAAAGACAGGTTTAGTGTGAAAGGTGAGGACAGGTCTGAGGACAGAAGTGGAAGCTAGCTCGGAGTTTATACCCTTCTCAAACAGAGGTATAGTGACAAAAGACTCCATGTTTTGCCCCTGAGACACGTCCCACTGGACAGTCGGGGGCAGTGCGGTTTCCGGGTGGCTGTGAGGCTGCGGTATAGGTGGAGCTGGGGTCAAGGCAGGGCTCAGGTAGGGGTCGGGGTCAGGGGTCATGAGTAAGAGGTCATCGTCCGTGGTGAATGTGCTGATGGGGTTTGAAAGCTCAAACAAAGCTGCAGCACAAACGGGGGCAAATAAAATGTACTGTTAAATTCACTAAAATAAATATTAATAAAACCACCACAACCTCCGTTACACAAAATCAGCAACTAAAGTTATATTAATGTTCATTCAAATATTATTACTAATGAAAAACCAGCGGGTGACTCTCTTACCCGAGTCTAAACCAGCTGGTAAAAAGCCGTCAGGATCTCTGTCCTTACTGACACCGGCGGGAGAACCTGCAGCAGAAGAACCATGTGTTCTGTGAGTTCTTCTTATTAAAGGTTTTAACACAACAGAAACTGAAAAGATGTTTCAGAATGATACACACCATCTTCGAGCGCAGATTTTCCCGTCTTCTCCTCCTCCAGGGACACGAGTCTGTTTTAATAAATGATGAACAGATGGTTTCACCCGTTTGCATGTGGAGGGACATTTAGTTATGTTTTTAGTCATGACTATGATGGTACAGTGACACGGTGGAAGAATACGTTCCGAGTGTGTATTTATTTTCGCTCACTTGTCTGCACTCGTTTGTTTTTCTTTATCCTGGTCATCCTCCAGTGATGGACCTTCGGTAAGGTGCTCCAGCGGGTCCCTTAACTCCTGCAATACACATTAACGACCGATCGTATGGATACACACTGCGTTTAATACGGCGTCTCGTTATAAGAATCAAACCTTCAGGGTGGTGAAGTTATACGGCACGTATCCCTTAAAGGCTTCATGAATTCCAGACATAACGCTTGCCGTCTTCTCCCAGAACTGCAGCAGTGTCGTCTTATAGAGACAGAGAGAAAAAACACACACCCACATACTGTAAGAATGAGCTTCAATAGGATGTTTATTTATAGACACGTATAACGGAGAGAAAATGTAAGAAATATAAACAAAGAGAAGATTGAAAGAAGGAAATGAATCAGTGTTTATGAATAAAAGAATCGGTAAACAAATCTGTAAATCAGTAAATGAATAAATTATTGAATCACTGACTATTTAACCGGCTCATTTAATCAGTAAATCAGGAAATAAATTATTACATAAATTAATTTATCAGTGGCTGAATTGGTGAATTCTCTATTTGATTCCTATACTGATTCATTCATTTACGGCTTTACTGATTCATACTATTTGTGATTTTTAACTCATCCATTGATTGAGTCATTTATATATTAATTGAATTGACGTAATCAGTAAAACTGTAAATAAATAAATCAATCAATCAACAAATAATTTTATAAATGCACAAGTACAGAAAGAAATAAAACAGTGAATCGACTGATGAATCAACGACTCGGTGAACGAATCAGTGTGGCATACACACCTGGTAAGTGCAGAGGGAATGAGATAGCATGTTGCATCGACTCGCCCCGAGCATGTCCACCTTCTGACACACATCGTTCTTCAGCTTATCAAACTGCACCTTCGTTCCTCTCACTTGGGCCTGCACCTACACACACACACACACACTTTATTTAGCATCAATGTATACATTTTTATTCCCTTTTAATCCAGACAAAACACCCGTCTGAGACCGTGTGTGTGTGTGTATTATATACACACAGGTTTCAGTTACTCTGTCCTTTTGACCATTGGGGAAATCAGAGACCTGCTACGGAAGCCCTGCGTCTCAAACCTCCATTTTCACTCTGAAGACAGAGACACTCGACACCGCCTGACTTTTGTTTTCTCTTTTCACCGTCTCACTCTCACACACACACTGTTTCGGACCCGCGACCGTTTCCTCTTCGGTGTCATTTAATTATTCAACGTTATATGAAAGAAACAATGAACTTTATGACCGTAAATGGACTTCCTGTGAATATTAAAGTGGATGCGAGCACTTTAATCAGGAGACTGCGGACCTTGCGGAATTTCTCCAGTTGTTTGAAGGTGTCGGGGTCGAGCTCCTGGGAGACGTCCTTCATCCAGAGCAGAGCGCCGCGGTACTCCGTCCTCGCCTTCTCCATACGGCTCACGGTCAGCAGTGTGTCAGAGATGGCTCTCCTCCGAAACGTCTCCATCTCCTGCTCCATCCGCTGCAGTGGGGTACAAAGCACCAACCTGCACCCAGAGGGGAGGGGCAGGGGGCAAACATCAGACTGAATATGGAAAACACTCACTGTGTCGAGCTTTAATAGAAGCTTTAATCGATCTTTCGTTAAGTGGTGTGTACAGTAAAGCGTTTTTTTTGGTTTTGCTCACTTTTGTGGAACGGGGTGTGTGTGTGTGTGTGTGTGTGTATACACACCTCTGTTTGGCGGAGGTACAAAGGGCTTTGCTGGTGGCGTCCATCATGCTTCCCGCTTTAGTTCTGTCGTGCTCCGCCTGAAAGCGCAGAAACAGTCCCAGTTCATTCTCCTCCTGAGACAGACCTGTAGGTCAAAGGTCAAACATCAGACCAGTTACTCATAACGCTTTCCAAAGAGGTGTGTGTGTTAAAAAATGGTGTGTGTGATTAAAAAAAAATGAGTGTGGTTTAAAATAGGAGAGTGTGTGTGGTTTAATGAGGTGCGTGATTTAAAAAGGGTGTGTGTGTGTGTGTGTGTGTGTGTGTGTTTCACTCACGTGTAATTCTTTGCTGGTATTTTTCGATCACCCTCAGAAGCTCTGTGCATGTGATTTGGATTGAACGAAAAAACTGTGGAAATGATAAAGAAGAGGGTATTAGGACATACACACACACACACACACACACACACACACACACACACACACGCACACTGCAATAACGTCTAGGGGTCGAAAGGAAATCGTTTCATCGCGATTCGTTCTCTAGCGATTCCTGAATCGATTCTCAAAAGTCCAGAATCAGAATAAAAAATAAAGAACGAAAGCAGTCCAAAATGTTCTGAATGGGTTTATTAGACACAGACATGAATTCCCAACATTGTCTTCTGTCTGTGCGCATGCACTCTCACCAAACTACGGCAAGCCCAGAGGGGAAAAAGGCATTTACACACACACACAGGATAAGAATTTACTATGTCTAAACTTAATAAACAGTTGAATCTGTGACATAAACACTGACTGACTGACGCACGTACGGATGCTGAAGAATTTCTGTGGTGGATAACACAGGGTTTCACACACACACACGTTACAGGTAACGGCAACACATAATCGTTCTAATAATCTGACGTTCCCATGTATCATTCAGAGCTCCAGTTCATCACAGAACATTTATAAAACCAAACTATGGATTTTAAGATGGATGATGATGTCATGCAGAAATTCACACTAAATACAAAGCAGAGAAACTCAATTCACCAATTCTGCTTCAAATGTAAAGATGGAAACACGTATTTACAGCAGAAGAATTAGAAAAAAAAGTCTAGATTAAGAATCAAATCTGGAATCGGATCGGACTTAAAGATTCCCACCCCTAATAATGTCTGTACTTTCAGTATTAATCAAAACAAAACCCCGACTTGCTCCAACGGCGTGTGTTATTAAAGCAAACAAAGGCGGTGATCACAAACACTGCTGTACAAACACTGCTGTAGAAACACTGCTGTAGAAACGCTGACACAACGTTTGAAAACACTGAGAGATTCAGAGGAACCGAATACCATAAACTGAATTATTATTATTTTTCCTCATCCTCATTAATATACACACACACACAGTCATTTTTTAATTTACTTCATTGTTGTAAGTGAAGTACAGTGAAGTACAGTAAGTGAGTTTCTCGAGTGTGTGTGTGAGTGTGTGTGTGAGTGTGTGTGTGCCGCCTCACATCAAGATGAAATCCGACTCAGAGAGTAACCAAACTGCTATAAATGAGTCATGAAGACTGATGAGGCTCTTAAAAAAAGACAGTATGTTCCATGAAAGCACACACACACACACACACACACACACACACACACATGTCTGTTCAATTTCATTCAAAATAAGATTAAATATAGTCCTGTAAATAAGCTGTTGCTATAGAAACGAAACCGTGTCTAGCAGCTCCAATCAGAATCCAGAGTTCTGCTCAATGTGGAACAATAAAATGGTTATTTTTATGTTCTAATTAAAACGTCCATCTAACATCTGGACACTTATCAAAAAAGCCAGAAAATACAAATATACACCGTTATGCAAATTAGCCCCACCCACACCCCATCATAAACCACCTCATCGTTTTCTCAGCCAATCACAGTGCAGCAAATATACACATCTAAATTATAAATTGTATAATAAACGCCAGACAAGATGGCCGCCAAGTCATCCTTATTATGGACGTTTCCTTGCCAGCACTTTTATAACTTTGGTCCTGTCCCAATACCCGCAGTCGCACCCTTTTTTGTGCGGCCCAATTGGCTGGTAAGCGTCTCCTCTCCACCTACTTGTCCCCTTTTTCCCCCACACAGCGGTTCTGCCGTTATTTATCCGTTCGTACCTCCAGCTTTGCATCCAGGTCGGCGTCCGACGCCACCACATGCTCGTCCTCCTTCTTCCCCGTTGCTTTGATCAAAACCTGCTTCGTCTTCCAGAATTTCTTCTGCATGCGCGCCATGACGGAGCGGTCCTCACCCAGAACCGGACTCGAGAACCTGAGTGTAAAAAAATCATCCCGTCCTCACCTACACCATCGATTTATCTTAAAAGATGTATTTTCAGTGGAAATGGAGTTATTTACCCGTAACTATCCATAGCGTTCCGATCTTCTGCTCGGTCCTGCAAGCAAATTTACCACAGAAGATCTTAACTAAAGAAGGACACGCTTTGTGGTTTATAACACAGAATAAACCTTCGTCACATGACCAATATTATTAATTAATTAACATATATTTAATTATACATTCCAGATGTGTAAAACTAATTTCCATGAAGTTTCCAAAACTTTTCCAGGCCATTTTCCCCGGTAATCCCATGACTTTTCGCGTTTGAACCCTGGACATACAGTCATCGAAGCGTAAATCTGAGTGCTGTTTAATTCTGCGTTCTGATTGGTCAGAAGGCGTTTACTGTATCATCAGCACTGAACAGTTCACAGCAGCGTTATATTAAAATTGCACTCACATCACGCCGCTCCACTCACTTACTCTGGTTGAAAGTAGGGCGCTGCAGGTACTACAGCACCCCCTAGTGGCTAATAAAAGCAGTCTGATTCTACGACGGTTTGGTCAAATAATTGCGATTATACGATTATTGAATAATTGCGACAGCCTAAAGTGAAGATTCGTTTTTATTCTTTGCTTTGGGATAAAAAGAAGTTCGATATGAGCAAGTGACTGAAATAAACAGTGAAATAAATAAACAAATACGAAATATTTTCATAGAAATAAACACGAAATGAATAAATAAATATGAATAATCTTACTGACATTGTTTTGATTTCAGTATCAGTTTGCGGGTGCGGTAGTTTGATATGTATAATTAGTATAACAAACCCGATAACAATAATCGATTACTTGTTCTGATGATCGACGATTGATCAACTGTCGAAAATAATCGTTTGTTCCCGTCACAAATTTTGACTTGAGTTTCTTCCACAAATGAAAAGATTTTTTTTATTTTTAATGTTTAAAAATAAATGTTTTTATAAGGAAACATTAAATCCTGAGGTGATTAAATTCCTACACGACTTTAAATTAAAACTTAAATTTTAGCTTTTTGTTGGTATTTAATAAACAGGAAATAATACAAATGTTTATAGAAAAACACTAACAGCTGTTTGAGACTAAACACTGTGTTGTGTTACACATTTACACACAAATAATGACAGACAATTAGACAAATATACAAAAAAATATAAAGAGTGTCTGTCTGTCTGTCTGTCTGTGTGTGTGTGTGTGTGTGTGTGTGTGTGTTACTGCTGTTTACCTCAGAAGGCCTCACAAAGAAATGGCCTCTTTGCAGGAACACCTGTCTCACACGGACTGGACGAGAAATTCAACCAATAAAAAACAAATTAATCCACTTTTTATCATCTTTTACTCGAAAATTAACATCTACAGGATCGAACTGTAAACTTTAAACTTTAAACCTTTTACAAATAAATACATTAAAACAGCGCGTAGTGTTAAAAAAAACTAGAGCCGAATCACAAACCACTTCCGGTTCTACAATGCGTGCCCTACGTAGTGCGCAGCCGCCATTATTCCTTCAGTTAAATAGGGCGCCTAGGAAGGGAGGACAGGTGAGATTTGGGAACGAGTCTAAAGTCGTCACATCTCATCCTCTTTTCCATCCCATCGTCGGTGCTGAATGGATTCGGGACGTTAATAAAATCGCAATAAAAATGTGTTCCGGTTTGGTTTTGCTCCACAGACGCGTCGTTATTTTTTCCTGCACGTTTAATGTTGAATATTAAAAGAAAAACGAGAAACTGCGGTTCCTACGAGAAGCCATTTAACGTTACAGAGCACAAACGCACGTCTTAATCGTCGCCAAGAGAAAGAAAACGAAGGAAAATTAAACTCGGTTATGAATTTCTTACTCGTTTTTTCCTCCTTAAGTGGTTTTTATGGTAAATAATCCATTTAGCGCGCGTGCCGTTTCCCCCTCACAGCCGCTGACGTCGGCTAACGAGCAGCAGGATACGGGGAGCGTTCACGCGCGTCACTCCTGAGAGAAGCCGAATGCGCATGCGCAGAATTCCTAACTCATCTAATTTAAGCAGATAATTAAAATATTTATTATATAAATAAACAGCAGCATCGCAGTGTAGCACCAAAGTACTGCGAAGTTTAATATTAAAAACAATCTATACAATTATTATTATTATCTGTAGGGTGTCAGTAATTGTGTATTAGGTAATTTTAATACATTTTTTAACAGGACATGAAGATAAACACGCACTAAAATAATCCATAATATTTCTTGTTTTTAAATTAGCCTTTTTACCCCCATGAAGAATAAGAATAAAAATAGCTTAAAAATAAAAAAAACAACAAAAAAATCAGACAAATCGACTAAAAGGTTCATTTACTGCTTATTTTATATGTATAAAGTCAATAAAATTTAGTAAAATAAATGCTTTCAAATGTTCAAGATGTATAAAAAAGATATAAATAATCGTTCTATATATTATCCACCAGGGGGCGGTGTGACACAGCCTGTAAGGTTAGAAATAATAATCAATATTTGCAGCTTTTATCCAGACCGACTTACATTTATCTCTTTTATACAACTGAGTAATTGGAGGTTAAGGGGCCTCGCTCAGGGGCCCAACAGCTCAACCACTGAGCCACCGAATGCAGCAGAAGATTAAATAAAGTTTATGATCACTGTAGATCTCCTTTATTTCACATTAGGGGACATTTTTATGCCTAAAATAAGAGAGTAATAAGAGTTAATAAGAGTTTCCTGGAATCGGTATAATTTTTTGTTGATTAAATAAAAAGGCACACAGTCAAAAAGTTTCAATTTAAACCAAAAAAGATTTACAACTTTTAATAAACTCAAAAACATTTAATAATAAAATAAAGTATCATTTAACAGGCAGAGACACGTGACTGTAACACACACACACACACACTTTTAGTAAAGTTAGTAAGTAAAGCAAAATCCGACTAAATACAAAAACATCTATTAAATCGGCAGAATTTTACAAACACTAAACTTGCCGAATAAATCATTTCTCATTGGTCCGGAAAAAAAAGCCGCGTTACACAATCAGGTGTTTAAAAAACATCTCTAAATGAGAAGGTTTTTTAGAAAGCAGGAAATCAGCAGACTGTGTGTGTGTGTGTGTGTGTGTGTGGAAAATGATACACACCCAATAAGACGCACAAAACCACAGAAACCGCGCCTTACAGTCGACGTCTGGAGTGGCAGAAAGCGAGTGTGTGTGTTTGTGTGTGCAGGACCGTGTACACACACACACACACACACACACACACACACAGCAGGGCTCTGGATAACCTTTAAAAATCTGACCAGCTGCAAATCTGCATTGAATTTCTTACAATATTATTAAAGAATAATAGAAAGCGGAGGGACGTGATGAGACACACAGAAGGTCGAGACTTCGAAAGTGTCTGGTGTAGACTGTGGTCTGGGGATGGGTGTGTTTCTGCAGCACCCCAAAACACACACACACCTACATCCCGTGTGTGTGTGGTGTACACCCGAATGCTCGTCTGGTTCTTTTTTTTCTCTAAAATGTCCTTTTGAAAAGCGCTCTCTCTCTCTCTCTCTCTCTCTCTCTCTCTCTCTCTCTCTCTCTCTCACACACACACACACACACACACAACACCTGTTTCAGCTCATTGACTGATCATTAACTCGGTCTTCAGGTGTGTTTAAAGCGCGCTCACGGTGAGACAACGCGGGGACGCGCGCCTGAGATTAGGACTCCTGTTTATTTATGTGGGACACCAGAGAGTTTAATCACTGAATAAGTGGAAAATATTTTAATAATATATCAAGATTTTACTGAAAAGTTTATTTTAATGATTCCTTTATTACAAACAAAACTCACCTCCTTTTCACCCAAATTATTACATATAAAATAAACTTTTATTTCTTTAAACTAAACTAAAATTTCAAACTTTCATGGAAATAAAATCCTACATTTTTATTTTCATTTTTAAGCTGCGACGACTTTTCCATTTTCTCCATTTAACTTCCTTTTTTTAAATTAATAAAATGATTAAAAAAAAGAAAATAAGACGAGATGTCTGTCGTCCCGCGTCGAAGGTCGTTCAAATTCACCAACAATCATATAAAAACTTACCTTAAGCTAATTTCGGTTCAGTGAGTTAGCTAGGAGTTCTTTTAATTAGTAAGAGAGGCGGGATTTAAACATTACTAAAAGAATTAGCTAGCTTGTTTAACTAGCTTGTGTTTATTCTCGCCAGGTTTGTAACTTATATAGCGCTACGCCAGAACTCTACTAGCGAAGTAGCTTGTTAAATTCGCAAGCTACACAAGCTACGTTAGTTAGTTTGTTTATAACTTTTCAGTGCCAGTTTTTTTTAGCTAGATCGCTTTTTAAACATCAGTTTGTTAAAGTTTTTATTTTAAACTAGTTCTTTGCTGAATTGGTTTGATATTTATTAAGTAATAGTTTATAAAAGCTAATTAAGGCTGGAAGATCGCATAACCTGGTGGGATTTTCTCTCTCTCGCTCTCTCTGAGACAGGGAATGAGAAACGAGTGAGAAAACCAGACAGTAACTGTTAAGGAGGTTCGCAGAAAAAGGGAGAGGCTTTTTTCAGTATCACTCTGAAGGCACCGAATTAGTCAGAGGAACCGAGCGACACTTTCTACATGAACGTCTGAACGAGCGGTCAAACTGATGAAGTGGTAAACATTTTTGGCAGACGCCCTTCCCTATCCAGGGTAACTTACATTTATCTAACTGAGAGGTTGAGGGTTGAGGGCCTTACTCAGAGAGGTCCTTATCATTTTATACAAATGAGGTACAAATACAGTTAAGGACCTTGCTCAGGGAGCGATCTTTGCGTTGGTAGTCCAACACCTTAACCATGAGCCACCACTTCCCCCTAATAAACAGTCCGACACCTTAATCACAAAGCTATAACTTTTCTGATCTGGAGTCCTTTCCAGGAAACTTTTAAGGAGGTTGAAGGAAAACTGAACGTTACTCCAGGAGGACATATAACACCTCGAGCTGTGGACTGAAGAT
>VCAZ01000218.1:276488-279899 GCA_005784505.1 Bagarius yarrelli
CTGTACAGAGAAGATGGTTCCTGGTGTTGTTCCTGACGCTGATGGACTGAAGTTCTTCTTATTAACCAAAAGATTTTCTCAATCAAATGTTTAAAATTTTTTGCTGATTTTATTATATTTTTATTATTTTTAATTTTCTCAGTTTCTTTCCACTCCTTTTTGTTTTCTTTTTTCTCTTTTTAATGTTTGGGTAGAATTTGAGTATTTGTAAAAGGTTTTATTTTTTATAAATTTGCTTATATTTTGATGTTAGATGCTGGAAATTGTTCTGGTTTGATCCGGAACCCGGTGATACCATGTGCAGTTCATGCTTTAGAAATAAGTGCTGCAGGGTCGATGTGAGGACGACACAGGAGTTCAAAAGTAACAGATTCATCTCTCTGTCTGTCTGTCTGTCTCTTTCTCTTTCTCTCTGTCGCTCTCTCTGTCTCTCCATCCCTCTCTCTCAGCTCAGTTCCGTGTCATAGTGTGTTAAACGTGTGTTATGATGACCTGAACAACATTAATTTGATCATCCATCCATTCCTATCATATCCAGTGGCGGCCCAAGCCTTCAGGGGGCCCTGAGCAGAATTTCAATTGTGGGCCCCTTAAATCTTTAATTATTCTCACAACCTCGTAATCAGTTTAATTAGTTGTCGCGCTGTTGTTAAATGTTTTTGACCCTTCTGTGATTTTTAGTTGTAACAGTAACGAATCCACAAGAGTTCATTTGCACTTTAACATCCAAAGTCTTTTTAATTACCATCATCCGTTAACAATAGTATAGAACATAAAAAACCACCTGCCATTTTATGTACTCTTAGGAGCCCCCTGTTGGCCAGGAGGGCACTGATGAGCCGCTTAGTTCTCCTATGCCTTGGGCGGCTCTGCTATGTCCATCTGTCTATTTATCCGCTTTTACCTGTCCTTTCTCCGTTCCTGTCCAACTTCCTATCGGAAAATGTTCAACATGTCCATCCATCCAACCAACTTTCATTGATTCCTTTAACAGGACACGTTAACACCATGTGCCGCTTGTCTCCCGGCGGCCATTTTGAACAGCATCGTGGATGAAAAAAACAGAAAAAGACTTTTATTATGGTTGTTGTTGTTGTTGATATTATTATTATTCTGCACTTATGTTCACGATTCTCTTATTTATTGTGTTTACATATCGATTGATGGCAGTGTAAAATGAGGAGTATGTGCTGTTGTGTTGTAGATGTAATAAAGATGATGTTGTGGTTTTTAAGTGTTTCATGCGAGTGTGTCATTGTCAAAAGTACCCAGAGCTCCGGAAAGTTTAATTTCGAATCCAGACTCACAGATGATGGTTCCTGTTTCGCTCGACTGTTTTGAGCTTCTGACGTCTTTCACAATCATAATGTGCCTATTGAGTCAGAGACTAAAAACCGAAACACACACCCACCCAAACACACACACACACACAAACACCCACACACACTCACACAAACACATTCATAGATATATTACACACAGTTTGTAGTGTGTCGTATGATTCCATTATTAGCGGTGAGACTTGAACTCTGTTCCAGCATGACAATAATCCTGTGCACAAATCACCTGATCTCCATGATGATATGCTGCGTTCTGATTGGTGTAGAAGAACTCTCGTGTCTCTCTGACTCGACCACACTAAACACCTTTAGGATGACCTGGAACCCAGACTAAACCCCAGACCCTCTCTCTGTCTTTCTGTCTCCCTCTCTCCTTCCACCTTTCTTTATCTGTCTTTTTTTTCATTTATTCATTCTCTCTAGCTAAATGTCTGTCTCCAGCACTCTCTCTCCTTCTATCTTCCTCTCTCGTCATGTCTCTCTTTCCCTGACATTCTCTCTGCTTTTCTCAAGCTGAGAAAATTTGCTTTTTTTCTCTCTTCATCTGTCTTACTTTTCCCCCTCTCCTTTTTCTGACACCCTTTTACTACTCCCAATTTTTCTCATCATCTCTCTCGCTCTCTCTCTCTCTCTCTCTAGCAAGAGAGAGAGGTATATCAGTCCCTCTCTCTTCCTCTGTCTCCCCCCTTCCACTCATTTCGTCTTTCTCCTCATTTCCCTCTGTCCTTTTCTCTGTCTTTCATTCTCTCTCTCTGTCTGTCTCCATCTCCTACTGTCACCCCCCTCCTTCTGTATGTGTCTCTCATTCGATCTGTCACTCCCTCTCTCTCATTCTGTCTGTGTCCTCTCTCTATTTGTATCTTTCTCCGTCTGTTTTTCTTTCTTTTTCTTTCTTTCTGTCTTCCTTTTACTTTTTGAGTCTTTTTCACTTTCTTTTTTCTGCCTCTATTACCTTTTCTGTCTGTCTGTCACTCCTACAGTCTTCTAGAATTCTATTGTGGATGAATCTGCACAGATGTGTGGAGGTGATTAGAGGAAGAGCGAGATTAACATCTGGAATAGAATATAAACAATAAAACCAGAGATGGATGTGCTGGGTGGATGTTCCAATACTTTTATATTGTTATATTGTGTATATATGGTTTGATGTGTGATAAAATGTCAGTCTTTACACACACACACACACACACACACACACACAGCTTCCAAATGAACCCCAGAACTTTTGAAACACAATGAGTGAGCGCATGAAGGCCGTCCTGAGCCGTATTAAACACACTCTGCATGTCAGTGGTCACTCAGTGGGGTCGTGTTTCACACACACACACACACGCACACACACACACACACACACAGGGGGGAAATGCGTGAGAGTCGACCCATTGAGAAGCAAAACTCACACTCCAGCACAATGGAGGTCGACACCTGGCCTGCGTCGCTAGCTGAGCCGCCGTAATGGCCTGTAATGTGGAGTGTGAGAGATTAGCATGTCTGAGAGTGTTAAGTGCTCGCTGGCTAAATAAGACTCCCTCAGGAGCGCCACCAGAGAGGAGGAGCCAGAGCCCAGGGGGGCGGGGCTTACATTTCTAAACCCTTAACTCATCTTTATACATGAAGATTCATATACTGTATGTTTAAATGAATAGCTAGTATAGAATAATGTGGGACTGATAAAGGAATCATTAAACGTCACTATAAATCTATAAAATTAATTCTGTTCATGTAAAACTGGAATAAATCCGTTGCTGCAGTATAAACGGAATAAAACACAGTGTGAAACTGTTAAAGAAAAATAATGAACTCTGCTTTATTATATCGCACAACACAGTGTGTGGAAGAACATTGGAGTGGTTGAGGTGTTGGACTGCTTACTACTGAACACTACCCAGCCGCCACTGCTGGGCCCCTGAGCAAGGCCCTTAACCCTCAGCTGCACTGTTGGATATAATGGATAAGGACGTCTGCCAAAATGCCTGAAATGTCAGTGTTTTTGTATTATCATTTGATAAATTCTGCTGCTTTTATTTTTTTCCCTCCATATTTTTTATTCTATAGTTTTTTTTCTTTTCTT
>VCAZ01000218.1:284522-307022 GCA_005784505.1 Bagarius yarrelli
ACACACACACACTCTTTCTTTCTGTCTTTCTGGATGAAGGTGTAAAAGAAGCCACATTAACTCCAGCTAATGTGTCATTAACCCAACGCTCTTGCTAACAAGCTTGACACGCTGGCTAATCTGATAGATGTGAAAACTTTTGACACCTGCCGAGCTCCATATTCTCTCTCGCGCACACACACACACACACACCTACACACACTATTATGGTTTCCTTTTTCTTTCAAAAAAGAAAATGTTTAATTAGTTTAAACTACAAAATATATTTGGATGCGTTTAGTTTTAGTTTAGTTTTATGAACTTATGATACAATAAGTATTTTTTCCTCCTCATCGGTACAGTGAACTCAAACAGATTATCATCTAAAGCTTCATTTTTTAATGCTAATATCGGGTTCAACTCCATCGTGCTCGCTAGCTAGCTAGGGAAAGTGGTGGCTTAGTGGTTAAGGTATGGACTTATACCAAAAAGACCAGGGTTCGATTCCCAGCACCACCAAGCCACCACCACTGGGCCCCTGAGCAAGGCCCTTAACCCCCGTTTGCTCTGTAAGTCGCTCTGGATAACGGCGTCTGCCAAATGCTGCGAATGTAACCTAGCTTAGCCGAATGCAGCATTTACAGGCTTCACGCTAGTCGATTCTTAAATCTAAAAGAAAACAAACGGATCTGTGTGAGTTTAGGATAGAAAAATCTACTCAAATAATGAAAAAAACATGGAACCAATTGACAAATTATGACTATAATTACAAATATTTCAGAAAATAGTGGATATTTAGTTCGAATCCAAACCGGTCACCGCCGCAGAACCCGCACTAACACGCAAACACACACACACACACACACACACACATGTGAGGCTCTCAGCTAGGACCGGGAGAAGGAGCACACAATAGAGCTCACAGTGACGGATCTCACAAACCCTGAGTGAAGTGCTGAGTGAAACACCCAAATCTAGTTTCCCACAGCCTCCGACAGCACAATCCCGCACGGCCCGGCAGGAAGCCCAACAAATAGAACCTGGAAGTTTACTTAGAGGCTTTTTTTTTCTTTTCTTTATTTGCTTGTGCACCTCGTTTTGTCGAGCTTCCTGCTTTTCGGAGGAAGACGGACGGGGTTGAGTCCGAATGCTGAAGATGGAGTGAGTCGTAGGAAGAATAGAGGGAGAGAAAAGAGGAGAGAGCGATGAGAGACGAGAGCCCAGCTGTTCCGTTGGCACAAACGCTCCGAGCATGCTCATTGTAGTGGCGATTCCTGTGGGGTTTTTTTTTTTCTGTCTCCACTAAAAATACACAAGAAACAAACAGATGTTTGTTCTGCAGAGACGAATCTCAGAGATGGAAGTGTGTTTGACAAAAATTTAGTACGAAATTTCAGTCCCAAAACCGCTGACTGACAGGATCGATGATTGAGCTAAACTGCTAATTTTAAATGCTAATTAAGGGTAAATAAATTTTGGGCTGATTATAAATAAATGTTCTCTTTATTTTAAGCTAATTTTGTGTTTCAAATAAAACACACACACAACTGCACCCACTTGTAAGACACAGAATACACCTGAACGGGGCGTGTGTGTATGCTGGCTTGTCATTTGTCGTTTGATCCGGTGCTCACCTGAGGAAAGGTGCGGGGTCGAGCAGTCGTTCAGCGGAGGAGGCGGGACGAAGTCTTCACACAGCCTTTTCATCTTCTGTCCCAAATTACATTCCAGTCCAGTTCACAGAGTTACACACACTGCAAAAAAGAGCCATCGAAATACGAGAAATAAAAGCGAGATTTTAGACAATACAGACTGGAAACAAGCGAAATGATGTGCCAGCGCAGTGAGATAATTACACTCGGTAAGATTTCGTAAAATAGGAAAATTTATCTAAGCTTTAGTAAAGAACAAAATGTCTTAAAATAAACATGAGCTTAAAACTAGCTTGTTAATCATCGAATCGAATTTGTGTGAAAAGATCTTAAATCTAGAGTTACTGAACAGGAGAATTCCTCTTCATTTATAACAATTGGCTTTATATACATTCTGTCTTAAAATAATTGAAGAATTTTTAACTTTAAACAAGTTTTTACAGCTAAAATAAAGTCTTAAAAATACAGGGCATCAGAGAATGTCTCTTATTATAATGATGCTCAATTTGCAGTTAAATTAACTAACTTAAACTTTACTAACTACGTAAGAAAAAAAAATTTAAACAATCATAATAATCTTACACAATCTGCTGTTGCGTAGTATTTTATTCGTAAAACTATTTTATTCGTAAAACTTAAGCTAAATCGAAAAAAGTTCAGGTTATATACTGTGTAAACACTTCCATTTATATTTCACCTCGATTAAATAACAACACGTGACACTTTTTATCCGTTTAGAGTTACGTTAAAACTTTGAACGAAACAAACGCTCCTTTGTTTTGTTTTTGAGTTTCGTCTCACGCTTTTTAAAGGGAACCAAAGTTAATGGATAAACCGGGAAAACTGTCCAGTCGTTCCCCAAACTTGTTATTAGAGCCAGATGTTCTCTCTCAGGATCGTTTAGAACTTCTGTTTGCGTAAAGTTACTGTTAGCATGTGCTAATAGACAAAGGTACCTTAGCACTTCCGATAGATTAATAATATTTAATACTAATACTAAGACTAATACTATAAAACTAATAGACTAAATGTAAATATTCCTATATGCACAATTAAATTCTTGCAAATTTCCATTAACATTGAGTCATTTAATTGGCGGAGGTCTGACACACTAACATATATCTCATATATACTTGTTTCCTTTTTTTTATTATGGCGTAGGGGTGCACAAACTTTTGCACCCGACTGTTCATCTCAGGAGTAATAACAGAGCACTGATTACGCCAATACACGCACAACAACAGGAAACGCTTTGTCCTACGTGTTTGTGGGAAGTTTGAAGAGCACAACAGGTGACCTAGAAATACTGTACACACACTGTAAACACAAACACACACACGCAGACACACACACAGACAGTGCAATCAGTGCATGTGAACCAGGCCAGGCTTCTAAACCCAAACATCAACTCACGCACGTATTTCACTAAAAATACAACAATAGCACAATGAATCGGTCGTATAATGATTTCCTTCCATGATGGTTTCCTGGTCAGCAGCTCCAGCAGGTCCATGAGTTTCATCTGCTTCATCTGTTCTGTCCTCCAACCAGGCTGAGCTTCATCTAAAGAAACACTTATCCATTCATTCAGAGTGGAGGATGTCCTCAAAAGCCCAACAACATCCTGCAGCTGATTCTGTATATCTGTGTGTGTGTGTGTGTGTGTGTGTGTGTGTGTGTGTGTGTGTGTGTGTGTGTAGCTTTCCTGCCAGTGTCTTTTATCTCATACCTTTTTGACCTGCTCAAGTCATCTAATTTAATTCCTAATCCATCGACAGTGTACCTGATTTTTTTTCAGGGCTACCAGGTCGGCGATTTTCCGTAAATGACCTGACAAATGAAGTGAAATGGGAAGTGGGAATTTTAATGGGAAGTGGTAGCACAGTGGTTAAAGTTAAGATTGCTAATTGGAAGATTGGGGTTCAGTCTCCAGCACAACCAAGTTGCCCCTGTTGGGCCCCCAAGCAAGGCCCTTAACACCCAATTGCTCAGTTGTATAATAGAGATAAATGTAAGACACTCTGGTTAAGGACGTCTGCTACATGCCGGGCAAAGGGAAGTGGGAATTTTAATGGGAAGTGGTAGGGCAGTGGTTAAGGTGTTGGATTGTTAATTGGAAGATTAGGGTTCAATCCCCAGCACCCCCACTGTTGGGCCCCTGAGTAAGGCCCTTAAACCCTGATTGCTCAGGTGTATAAAAGAGATAAATGAAAGTCGCTCTGGATTAGAACATCTGCCAACATCTGCCAGTAATTTTATTAAGAACAATAAAAAATTATGAGAGCAAAAATAGACCTTTGGGTATATATATATTCTCATATTGACTATTATATATATGAGAGAGAGAACGAGAGAGAGAGAGAGAGAGAGAGAGATAAAGAGAGAGAGAGAGAGCAAAGACAAATGAGACTATATATATATACATATATATATATATATATGATTATTAATTAATAAAATGAAATAAATTAATGAAATTGAATACATCTTTGGGTTTCATGGTGATTTTTTGCCTGGTTTTACAGCTGAATATTAAATGGTCAGCTGTCGTCAAGTCTTAAACCAGCGTCTGGTGTAAACACCGCCGGTTTATCGCTCATCTCATCAGGCTTAAGCGCAGCTCGCTGACAGATGAGTGTTACAGGGGAACAGGAAGAAGAGCACACTTAACATCGTAAATTAGTTGAGATTAATGATGAAGTTCAATGTCAGGGTGAAGAGCAGACGGAGCTGAGCTCAAGCAACCTTCTGAGCCTGGTTTCCTGTGGACTGCAGCAGACAATGGTGGGAAAGAGAGTTCCTTTATAGCCAGCACCATTTTCACATGTTCACGCCGAGCCATTAATCCGTCATCTGCTCCATATTACACGCCAAACAGACACAAAAGAGAAAGCGTGGCAAGGCCAAAACCTACAGCACGGTACGCTACGGTGCAGGTTGTGGGTTCTGGATTGTAAAAAGTTTAGAACCTGGTGAGCAAATCAAAAGAAGCCAAAGGTGTAAAAAGTATTTTTAAAATCCTGAATTTGGGGGAATTTGGCCACTTAAAGCAACAAAACAAATCCCCACACTACAAAATATGTCTCTAAAAAGCAGTTCTAACCATAGAATATCACCGTCGTCCAATCAGTGAGCTGCACAATCAGTTAGCCCCGCCCATTTCCCCTCTCTTTATTTACTATAGTCCCTGGGAAAGTATAAGGGTTGAATATTTTGTTGTGCTATTTATGTGGATTGTTTGTGGGTTCCTGTGACAACCCCAACACACACACACACACACACACACACACTTCCACAGCTTACAGCTGCTCCTCCATACAATGATTTTCCTTCATGTATTTTCTCAGATGTCGCAGTAAACAAACAACAAGAACGCGTCAGAGAGCTTCAGGTGCATTCTCACACTTCTACACACACACACACACACACACACACAAACAGAAGTGATAAGGAATTCACACAGCCTTATTGATCATCACTAGCTGGTATTGCCAGGTAGCAGCGCAGCCATGTTGCTGAGTAAGCGATGCACCAGCTTGAAGGTGATGCAGGTCCTTACAGGTAAACGGCGTCTATATAATTATATAAAGCTGCTCTTATCACATCGTGCTTATGAAGTCACGCTGGGGGATTTTCACTTGAGCAACACATACCATTAAAACCTTAAGCGCATTTTTCTCTCGCTTGATGAAATTCTGCCCTCCAGAGATGAAATCCGTCTCCCTCTCAGTGCAGCGAATGACCTTTTCCAGGACGACCTCTGACCCCTCTACATCTGCACTCCTTCAATCGGGGCTACCCAAAAAAAATCTGTGTGCGTTTGAGTGTGTGTCAGCTTGACTTTCCTGGTGTGCTAATGATGCAGATCATTAGGTCTTCAGTCAGCTGATCCTCGAATTTGATTGGTCGGGAGGTGTTTATTGACCTTTGTTAACAACAGCTCTGACAGCGAAACCACATGTTTACATTAACACCATACGAATTAATCGGTTCTGAAGCCAAAAGTTTGTATTGCGAGACGAATTTTCCCATAAGAAATGTGTGTAAATGTACACAAATTTCAGTAGTTTCCCCTTATTAGGTTTTTGAACCAGACTCTTTAGTTTTAATCTGTTGGATCGATATTATTTCTTTTGATTGCACAATTTACACACCTTTTTCAACCAATCAGTTCACTTTTGTTATTGCGCCGCTTTTTAAACCAATCATTGGCCTTTTCCTGGCTATCACGCGCTGTAAAAAGAGGCTAGTTTATGACGCTAACAACAAGCAAGGCAGTCAGGGAGAACGGCTAACATGGCTAACTTAATTTACCATCAGTTCAGATTCTCCATCACCCCTGGGGGCATAATAATTATTTTTACCGAACTGTAACGTAATTCTGGTTGTTGATGTACTTTTTTGTTAAGTACTTCTTCACTTTAACTGGGGTAAAAAGTGTAATCAGTACTTTAACTTTTACCCCAGAGTCATTTTAATCATGCGTTTCTGTCCTTCTACTGGAGTAAAGGATGTGTGGACTTTTGCCATCTCTGAAAATTTTGCAAAATTTCTATTTTTAAGGTGAACAGGAATCATTTTAGAAATAGGTTAAAAATCATCCTCTAATACAGACCATTAAAAAATTACCGACTAGATCGAATCAATATTGTTACTTCCTGTTGCTGTATTTTGGAACAGTGACCTCACAGAGGAAGAGTTTCGGGTGTTTTGATCGTACCAGTTTATCTGCTCGTATCGAATCGCATCAAACACCACTACAAGTACCGTACGTGTTAAAACTCGCGACAAAGTGTTAATCATAGCACTCATGCAGACGATCTCTCTCTCTCTGTCTCTCTCTCTCTCTCTCTCTCTCTCTCTCTCTTTTGCTTTCTCAGTCTTTCATTTACTATCTCTCCGTCTCTCTGTCTTTTTTTGGCAGTTTAAGGTGTTTTTCAAGTAAAACCTCCTGAGTTCAAACCTTACGAAACTGAAGGCGCCTCATGTCACAGACAGCCGTCTAGACACCGCCATCTGAATTTCTTCTACCTGTATCAAGTGTGTGTGTGTGTACGCTGATTCAGCGCCTGTGTGCGTGTGCGAGCCTGTTTATTATCTTCTCATATGAATATTCGTATCTTTACACTTGTAAAAAATGAACAAGTTGAACAGAACTTTCACACATTCCTCACTTAAACAGCGAAGTTAAAGTGAAAAGTATCAACACTTAAGGATAATATCGTACAATATTTACGAATATTTACAACAACAACTTCTGATTAGCGTTAATGAAGCTAACATAGCTAGTTTAATATGCAGGAACGAAAAACTATTAACCAGTAGATTCTTTTCGGCTAGCTGGTTAGCTGAAGCTTAACAACATTTTTGAAAAAAATGCGCTAACCGACATCATCCTTGAAAAAACGTAATTAACTAGCTAATAAATTTACTCAGCTATTCGTAAGTATCCGGATCAATTAACAAACTAATTTACATAATGTAACTAGCTGGATAAATACGCATACTAATTTACAATGCTTAAATAGCTAATTTACGGAACATAGCTAACTAGCTGAATTAGCGTGCTAATTTACAGAATAAAACGGACGACTAATTTTGAACAACTTTAGCGCAAAATACTTCTTTAGATTTGATTCGATATATTTAGAAAACAGTTTATATGTGAGGTAAAGAAAATATTTCATTGTTTAAATGAAGAGTTTCCTAAATGAAAAATCTAAAGTCTAAATTGTAGCTTAGCTGTGTATTTGATGAGCAGAGGCAGTTTGGGCTGATGGAAACATGGAACTCCACCCTGTACTCCACATCACACATGTTGTCTTTCTCACCGATTTTTAAAACTTGCCGCCATCCGGTTGTTCACTCTTCTGTTGAGGAAACCGCCTAAAAACCCCAAAGTAGTCGCGTGCAAAAAACCCAAACCACACGGCGCTCCACCGCTCGAGTCTGACACACGGTTCTCGACGTAACCACACTCACGTTTCTAAAACAAACATCTGAGTGATGTATTTATAGCAGGAACCAGAGCTGAAACTGAGTTCTGATGGATCCTAAGAGTTTGTTTAATAAACCATATTAACACATTAAAACTATAGCGTTAAAAAAAATCTTTTGGTAAATGTGTTATTTGTGGGCGTGGCCTGTCCGGCCCACTAGCCTCTAAAGCTAGCAAGTTAAACAGTACATTTATAAATATTAACTTATTGAGTTCATCAGTGCAAAAAATAGCTGATTGAACATGATTACATGTTATTTGATCGGCTTTGTACTTAGCTAACGTTATTAGCTACAAACACCTACGAACAGACAACAGTACGGCGGTACTTTGTCCTACGAGTGTCCCAACTAACGAGTTTCTGGAGATGCGAGTCGTCTCTAGGACGATTTTTTCGCTTTGAGTTGTGAGCTAAAATTAAGGTTACAACCTTCAGACACGCAACCGCTAGTTAGCGTAGCGAACGCCACAGTAATGCCGTAACATCCTCCCAGCATCCCGTGTGTCCTCATTTATAATTTGCATAGAATTACATTTACATCTAGCAAGTGTCCTTATCCAAAGAGATCATTTTTATAATCCATCTAAGCACCTGAGGGCTAAGGGCCCTGCTCAGGGGCCCAGCGGTGACAGACTGGTGGTGCTGGGAATCAAACCCATGATCTTCTGATAAGCATGGCGAAACTTTAACCACTGAACTAACCACTTTTGGTTTAAACATTACTTTCTCACTAATTAGATTTTTCTGGAGTTTTGGACTTTTGTTGCTTGCTTAAGTAAATTATTTGATAACCGTCTGTAACCGACACACATCCAGATGACACGTCTAGCAGAAACTCCTGCTGAACCACCACACGTACCTGGATATCGGGTTCTTATTTTTTTTTGATATGGCACCAGATAAGATGAGTTATGACCAAATCCGATCAGATAACACACACCTTTAAGACGCAACAATATGTTCCTTAAACAAAAACAGCACTGTGGAGACCACAGTGTTCTTTAAAGCACTGCATCGTTCCAGTATAAGAACTCAACCGATCTTCAGTATCTGATCAAACCTTCAAACCTGTTCAAGCAAATTCAGTCAAAAAGTGACCCACAGTCATCTCAGCTTTCAGTCAACGGAGCAGTTGAGAGCTAGGGGCCTTCTTCAGGGGCCCAGCAGTGAAAGTGATTTTAGTACTTGTCACTAGCGACACCTACAGGTTGAATTCAGAAAGGAAAACTAGGTGGTTCATCTGTTATATGAGGTTTTAGATCGCCATCTTCTGGTTTCAGATTCTGTTTAGCTTTTTATTATTTTTGAACACTACAGAGTCTCACAGTGTCTCATAACAGTTTCAACCAATTTAAACACACTTATTATAACACGTTATAGCATCTTTATTAATGTTTAGCTCAATGTTAATATTATGCTGCTATGTCAGCTCAATCTAAAGGGGTTTTTCTATCATTAAATCACAGTGACATTTTAACTAGATAAATAAATAATAATTATGAATCAAATGATTATTAAAAGCATGATTATTTATTTTATAGTCAGATGATCCATTCCAGGGGGTTAATATGATATTTATAATGCAGTTATAATACTATAGTAAAGATGGCATATCTGGACATCGTTTTTGTTGATGATATTTGTGTTTGTGACATGTTTTACTGTACAATTAAAAGGGGGGGGGAGAGTGGTGGCTCATGGTTAAGGTGTTGGACTACTGACCTGAAGATTTTAGGCTCGATTCCCAGCCAAGGCACCACCGCTGGGCCCCCGAGCAAGGCCCCCAACCCCCAATTCCCCAATTGTATAAATAAGATAAAAGTCGCTCTGGATAAGGGCGTCTGCCAAATGCTGCAAATGTAAATGTGCTGTTTATTCAGTTAAACTGTACAGACTTTTATTTTGAAAATTAAAGAAAGTACAAAATTATAAAGACTGATATAAAAGGATGAGAAAAAATATTGCAAACTTGGAAAGAAAACACATTTTACTGAATAAATGGGGGAAAAGGCTGTGATTGTGTTGTTATTGTTGTTATTGTTCTTGTTGTTTTTTTATGTCGGTGAAAATCAGCCATGTTTTCTGCCCTGGCTCAAAACTTAACGTGACGTCATACCGACATGACAACACACAGTGTCGTCCAATTACAGACATGTAAAGTGAAACGCAAAAAGCTGATTGGCTGCGAGTGGCGCGAAAATGACCACGTGGTCACTGTCTGGCGCGAAAATCTCTGTCTCTCGTGAGCTCGTGCAGCTTCGTGTTCGGCGCTGAGGAGAAAAGGACAGGAAGACGGTTATAACTTTGTAATAAACGGCCTGCTGTAAAATGGACATTGCGGAACCTGCGGTGGAAAATGCTGGACAAACAGTGAAGGATGAACTAGCCGAGAAGTGTCAGAAATTATTCCAAGCGTTTTTGGAAGAGTAAGTTTGGGTATAAATGTTAGCATTGAGCTCAGAACAGTTACACAGAGAAAAACCCCAAAATGGCGTCTAGGAAAGTTTTATAAATAGATAAATTACTATTTAAAGATTTTTTTTAACTTTTTGCTGTCTTTCTTTAAAAAAAAAATAAAATATTATAGATTATAAAGCAAGACATCCCAGCCTCATCACGTGATCGATCTTTATAAAAACCTTCTGCAGTCGATATTTCGATAATAGACTTATCAATAATTGATTAACTGCTCAATAATTGATTCATAACTGATTCATTCACTGATTCATAACCTGGCAGAACTGCAGAAACAACAATTCAGCTAATATCCAAAAATTGCTCTTATAAAAGATTTGCTTTCCTTTCCCAGGTTCCAGAACAGCGATGGCGAGTTAAAGTATCTGCGTGACGCGGAGGAGCTGATCCGTCCCGAGCGCAACACACTCCTGGTGAGCTTCACCGACTTGGAGGGATTTAACCAGGAGCTGGCAACCATCATTCAGGAGGAGTTCTACAGGTCTGCGGACTAACGTAAAGTTTATTATTATGCTAAAGAATTTAATAGATTAGCTGATTTGCGTTCCTATTTTTAGAATCTACCCCTACCTGTGCCGTGCCGTGCGCACTTTTGCCCGGGATCATGGGAACGTTCCTGTTAATAAGGATTTCTACGTGGCCATTCAGGATCTACCAACCAGACACAAGTGAGAAGAAAGCAGAACCAACACAACCTAAAGCCGTTTGATTTTTGTTCTTCTTCATTAACGTGTCATTGTTACGCATTTCTCCAGGATCCGTGAGCTGACCTCGCTGCGTATCGGCTCGCTGGTGCGCATCAGCGGGCAGGTGGTCCGCACGCACCCGGTGCACCCCGAGCTGGTGAGCGGCACATTCCTGTGCCTGGATTGCCAGAGTGTCATCAAGGACGTGGATCAGCAGTTTAAATACACGCAGCCGAGCATCTGCCGCAACCCGGTGTGCAACAACCGCCGCCGCTTCCTGCTCGACACCAACAAGTCCAAATTCATCGACTTCCAAAAGGTCGCTGCGAAAAAAACGGCTATTTAGAGGTAATTGTGTGATAATTGGCTGCAGCGCTAATGCTGACGTGTCCCTTCGGAAAACAGGTACGAATTCAGGAGACGCAGGCGGAGCTGCCGCGGGGGTCCATCCCACGGAGCATGGAGGTGATCCTGAGAGCCGAAGCGGTGGAATCAGCACAGGCTGGAGATAAATGCGACTTCATCGGCTGCCTTATCGTCGTGCCTGATGTGTCCCAGCTCGCAACACCAGGTAATTGTCAATCAAGAAGCTCCGCCCCTTTGCATTAGTATGATGATTAAAGGGGCCAGTTAGAACCTAAAAATCTGTGTGTGTGTTTCAGGTGTGCGAGCAGAGACCGGTTCTCGCACGGCTGGCTCACAGGGCTACGAGAACGAAGGCGTACGTGGTCTAAAAGCCCTCGGAGTGCGAGAGCTCTCATACAGACTCGCTTTCCTGGCCTGCCACGTGGCACCGACCAATCCCAGGGTAAGACCCCACCTCCGCAGCCAATTACACAGTCACACACACTCTAACGTAGTACAATTATAGCCAGTTTTGGGTTTTTTTCAAACGTTCGTTTAGTTTGGCGGGAAGGAGATCCGCGATGAAGAGCAGACGGCCGAGAGCATCAAGAACCAGATGTCAGTTAAGGAGTGGGAGAAGGTGTTCGAGATGAGCCAGGACAAGAACCTGTACCATAACCTGTGCACCAGCCTCTTCCCCACCATTCACGGTACATGAACACACACACACACACACACACACACACACAATAACCTTTACAGATTAGTCACAATGCTTGATAAAAAAAAAAATTTAATTTGAGTGAATGATTCAACTCCAAAGATTTGACTCATTGATCATTGAGTGAACTTTGGATCATAACATGACAGAAGGATTAAAAACTCTTTACAGGCAACGACGAGGTGAAGCGCGGCATCCTGCTTATGCTCTTCGGTGGGGTCCCAAAAACCACTATGGAGGGCACGTCTCTGAGAGGAGACATCAACGTGTGTATTGTGGGAGACCCCAGCACAGCCAAGAGCCAGTTCCTTAAGTAAGAATCTCACAGTGACAGTACAGACAGACGGTCGAGTTTGTTTACAGTTTATTTTAATGGGGTTTTCATTTTTTGGGTTCAGACACGTGGAGGAGTTCAGCCCGCGGGCCGTGTACACCAGCGGGAAAGCGTCGAGTGCTGCCGGTCTCACCGCCGCTGTGGTCAGAGATGAAGAGTCCCATGAGTTTGTTATCGAGGCTGGAGCTCTTATGCTGGCTGACAACGTAAATACAACATCGACCTCAATAATAACAATAATAATTTATGTCATGGATGAATCATTATTAAAAGAATATTGACGTGTGTGTGTGCAGGGTGTGTGCTGCATCGATGAATTTGACAAAATGGAGATGAGAGACCAGGTGGCCATTCATGAAGCCATGGAGCAGCAGACTATCTCCATCACCAAAGCTGGAGTCAGGGTAAGGGTTAAAGTTCAAAGCGTCTGACTAGGGATGAGCAGTTCATCAATGACCGATTATTCCTTACATTGTGGCAGAAAACATCAAAGAAAGCGTGTTTTTATCCACAATAAAATCTTTATTCAGATTTTTCTATTTTCAGACGACTAAAACACACTTACACACACACACACACACAAAGCTCGTTGTTTTTTCTCTGTCCAAACACTTTTCCTTTTGCACTGAAAATCTATTCAATTGATTATAATCGAGAATTATAAAATTCGTAACTATCAGTTCTCCATCATCGATTAATCATGCCTGTCCCTGTGTCAAACTGCTCTGTATCCAGAATGACAGAATGATTTTTTTTCGTTTGTAAAGACCATAAGGATAAGTTGTGTCTTCGATCTTTAGGCCACACTGAACGCCAGAACGTCCATCTTGGCTGCGGCGAACCCCGTCGGCGGCCGCTATGACCGCACCAAATCGCTAAAGCAGAATGTCAACCTGACGGCGCCCATCATGTCCCGCTTCGACCTTTTCTTTATCCTGGTGGACGACTGCAACGAGGTGCAGCTTTAAGAACAAGTTTAAACCTTGTTAGCAAAGACAATCATAAACGTTATATAAACATTTCATTGATCTCAGGTGACGGATTACGCCATAGCCAGACGCATAGTGGACCTGCACTCCCGGATCGAGAACTCCATCGAGCGTCTGTACACTCTGGACGAGATCCGGAGATACCTCCTGTTCGCTCGTCAATTCAAACCAAAGGTAAGAACAAATACACACGGTGTCTCACACACACTCTGAATAAAATAACAGGAAATAGAATACATAAAGACGGAATTCCTGACAGAGAATCAACTATTGTTGATTATATTATTATTATTAAGTAAAGGGTTCTTTAGGTGTGGCCGTGTTTTTTTTTTGTTTGTTTTTTTTTTTTATGTGAGCCCACGTGAGTGCCGTGTGTGTTTTATTAGATCTCTAAAGAATCCGAGGATTTCATCGTGGAGCAGTACAAGCGCCTGAGGCAGAGAGACGGCACCGGCGTCACCAAATCAGCCTGGAGGATCACCGTACGCCAGCTGGAGAGCATGATCCGCCTGTCTGAGGGCATGGCCCGCATGCACTGCTGCGATGAGGTGGGCGCAGATACGTTCTGAAAGAAATTACAATTTTTTATCCACCTGATGAACTTTAACCTGCCATGTGTCTATGTGTCATTCAGGTGCAGCCGAAACATGTCAAAGAAGCCTTCAGGCTGCTGAACAAGTCCATCATTCGGGTGGAGACGCCTGACATTAACCTGGATCAGGAGGACGAGGAGGCCATGGAGGAGGACGAGGAGAACCGGGAGAACGGTAAAGGATTCATCTTAAACATCTTATACTTTATCATTCAATGGCTAAACATCCCAAATGAAGTAGCAGTGTTGTGGGTTTCTCATTCCGCTGTCCAATCTTCTCTGAATCTGGACGTACTCAAATTGCGGTACGATTGGACGGTCCTTATGAACGGACCATGAGACCCTGGAGTCCATGTCGTGAGACCACCCGGCGTCAACGGGGAAAGCCACACGCAGGCAAACCAGTGCAAACGTCCCTATCGTCCTTCTCTGAGTACAAGCGTCTCTCCAACCTCATAGTGCTGCACCTGCGCCGTGCTGAGGAAGGTGAGCATGCTGCATTCTGATTGGTCAGAGGTTCATAGCGATTAATCTCTCAAACACATCACATGACCATGTTCTTTACATGTTTATACTTGTGTGTGTTGTGTGGTGTGTGTGTATCAGGAAACGAGGAAGCCCTGAAGAATAGCGCATTGTGAACTGGTAACTGGAAAGAGATCGAGTCTGATCGAGTCTGAGTGGAGCTCATCAACAAGAAAGCCATGATCGAGAAGGTCATCCACAGACTTGTGCATTACGTAAGTGAACGCATGAATAAGCTCCGCCCACTTTCTTTAAATTGTTGTTAAGTGGAAACCTAATCAGGTTTATTTCCTTGTATCTTATTACAGTTACGGTTTTGGCAAACGACTAGCCGAGCAATTTACATTACCTTTTTTCTACAACTGAGCACTTAGGGTTGAGGGCCTTGTCAGGTGCCACCGTGGCATATGTTGTTGCACAGGAATCGAACCCCGATCTTTCGTTAGCAGTCAACCCTTACACTCCCACCACCATTTCCACTTTATTATAGACTAAATGACCACATATGTATTTAATTAAATCAAAAAACAACAACAAGCAATATTTAGTTTTGTATATTGTTGTTTTTTAAGGACTACTCCTAATCCGTGTCGCAGTCGGGTCTGAAGGGCCCACCGCTCCACTGCAGCAAACCACACCGAAGACGACGTCACACGGTTGTGACTCCCACTACCGCTGGAACGATTGAACTTCTTATGTGTGTAGGTTTTTAAAAAAAAACACATGCTGATTAAACCGAGACGTCACCGGATTGATGTGTAGGCTTTCGATCATCATGCGACTCTTACACTGACTGTGGGACTTTATCGCATCTGGCTGTTGGACTAACGTCTTCTGTCTGGAACCTGTAATATGTTTTTTTAGTGTTTTTAATAAAGATTTGCTGGTGCCTTGCATTTTTCTATTGAGCAGATTTTGTTTAATAGCAAGAACCGGTTGAAAATTGTCTGTTTTTTTTAAAGTCATTATTAAAAAAAACTTTACCGCCCGAAATTTTTTCGTTATAGTCGGTTTAATGGGTCATTACACTGGTTCTCTGGCTAAATGTTTTGTTTACTAAAATTACCTAACAATCAACTATGCAAAATAAAAACAAAAATAGAAAAAAAGCTGTTATTTGATAAAAAAATTATTAAACAAATACATTTTTTAATTCAATAAAATTTTATGTAATGATAATTAATTAATACTGTAACTCAATTAGTTTCTTATGTTTACGGCATTTTCATGCAGGGTTTTATCATTTTCATATTAAACTTAACGTTAATCTTGAAGTTTTTATTGACTGCTATTTTTTAAAAGTCTTCGAATTGATTAAAATCTGTATTTTAAGTTTTTCAACGTTCACCAGAAGAGGCGCTAATGCGACAAAACTGCATTTAACCCTCGAACCAAAATCTACAGAAAAAAACGTGTTTATACTAAAATGTAATTCAGTGATTTTAATTAACTCTTTTAGGATAAAATTATTTAAAATATACAATAATTAAAAAAATAAATTTGCTGTGACGTAAATGTGCGTGTCTGTCATTAAATTACGTACCTGGATGTGCCGAGCTAAATGGCGGCGCCCTGCAGGAGTTTGCGAGTCTCTACGAAGAACGAATTTTAAAGTTTGTATGTTTTAATTGAAGCGGTTCTCCAACTGTCCCTAATGTTACGAATTTTACTGGGTTAAAACAGTACTTTGTAAAACTCTTGAATATTATTTACATATAGTGTGCGAATATTGACACGTTGATTTTTGGTTGGCCATTAAAATGACACATAACAAGTAAAACTTACAAATACAAATCAATCAAGACGTCATCATAAATTTATATCCCTGATTTAAGCTCGTCACACTGCACAGGCATTTTATGTAAAAGTCTTATTCTGGAACTCCTGTCTTTTTTTTTTCTTTCCTCCTCCTCTTCTCCTCCTCACAGTCTTCAGTTCTACCCATTACAAAGGCATGCGAGATCTAGACCCCAATGGTGGTTTCCGCCCAGCTCTTCAATGCGTACCTTTAGTCACTACCACAGAACCGAAAGTCACATGAGTGAGCAGCAGAAAAAAGCAGATCCTAACCAGAGAGATTCCTGACCGAGTACAAAAGCGGAAGCAGAATCCCATGAAAGCCGTTGATACCAGGTATGGTTATACACGGTGTGTGTGTTGGGTGTGGGGTGTGTGTGTGGTGTGTGTTACCCAGGATTTTGCTTTTTTTTCTCTCATCTATAACCTCCTTTCTCATTTACCCTAACAGATACTTTTATCTCATTATCTATGTGTAAGGTTGTGGCCCAATGGTTGTTGGCCCTCGTCCCCACATTTATTGTCCAACACTTTAACATGAGCCACATTAAAGAACTAAAAAGAAACCAGAATGCCTCTGTCCCCATTTAAAGCGTTTATAATTGCAAAGATTTTTTTTTACAGATAATTTCTCACATATATACAGACACACCCCGGCAGCAGTGATCCACACGAGCTCAAAGACCCCCGTGCGAAACTAAATAACCTACCCAACACCACAAGGGACTACACGCAGCGCAAAGAGCGTCAGATGTAAATCCATGGGGCAAGAAAAGATGAAAATGGAGAAATCCATTTATCTTTGAATTCTTTTGATTCGATTCCCCCTTTGATTACGCGGAAGCGGGTTCATGAGCTCCCGCTTAAAACTCACCCAGAATCAGTTATATGCTCCAAAATGTTGTCTGCTGCCTCTTTTTTTATCCGCTTTGGGTTTCATTCCTTTTTAATGGGAATTTTTAAAAAAAAATACTTATTTATTTGTGAAATTTCCCTTAGCACCATTCCGCTTTTATTGTTTATAATTCCACATCTTTTATTTCGTTAAAATATTTGTGGGGGCTTTTTGTCTTAATTGAATGAGACAAAGAGATGAAAATAGGTTAGATACAGAGGAGGTTTTGGTAGGGGGAGGGGTTGGGGTTTGGGGGGCCGAAAGTACCCGATCAGAATCAACCGGCTCGGTGCTCATGTGAGTCCGGCTCTGTTGTCCCCCATTTCATCCCTCCGTCCTATCAATTAATAATACTAATATACTAATTTGCCACAACTCGTTTATTTCTGTGTATTAATAAAGATCGCTTAAAAACCCCCGTATCTAAACACCCAATTAAAACTCCAAACACAAATTTCTTTTATTTAATATTCTTTTATTTACAGACTTGCCTATAAAACATCATAGAGAGCAAAAGTTTTTGTAAAATATTGGCGTCCTTTTACTATTTAAAAAAAAAGAAACAACAGCCACCGGTGTGTGAGCGTAGCGATGACATCATAGCGTAAAGCACTTAGCGTGTTGCAGTACATATTCATATTTATAGAATTTATAAGTAATTTATAGTCGTGAGGATTTTGTATTCTTTATTTTGAAACGATAGAAATCGTCACGATTCAGTTCACAAAGTTCTTTTATTTAATATTCTTTTATTTACAGACTTGCATATAAAACGACATCATAGGAGAGAAAAGTTGTAAAAATATTGGCGTCCTTTACTATTTTAAAAAAGAAGACAACAGCCACAGGTTGTGAGCGTTAGCGATGACATCATAGCGTAAAGCTGAGCGATTTGTGCATAAATATTTCTATATTTATAGAATTTAATAAGTAATTTATAGTCGTAGGATTTTGTATTATTTATTTTGAACGATAGAATCGTTTCACATTCAGTTGGTAAAGTATCACGATACAATCTTTATTATCATATCGCTCAGCCCGCAAAACCAGCCGTAAAAAAATACATTAAAGCAGAAAAAGTGTTTTTTTTTTGGGAAAATTGTTAATACATTTTTTTTATAATGTTTTGCACAAATACTTTTCTGTACTAAACGGTCGGAAAGTGAAAGCTGGAGTAAAGTTTCATGCAGGTTACGATGTACAGAACAGAAAGAAAGAAAGAATTCAATCTTTTCTACGTTGTGATTTTTGTTACAGTGACGTTTTTATTGTATTTGTAGGATTTTTTTCCGTCGTGAGCTGATTTTGAAGTTGGAAAGTTCTACGTAATGGATAATGTTTTTATTTGTTTTTATTTTATATATCTATTTATAATATTTTTGCTTTAATTATAGGACAGACAGATGAAAAGAGAAGAGAGGGAGAGAGAGAGAGAGAGAAGGGGGTTGGGACCGGAAAAGACCGGAGCTGGAATGCCAGTTTCCGGTCCATTCCCAGTCCCACCCATACCGATTCTAAAGCATTATCAATATTTTTAAGAAATCTATTAAATATTCTTGTTATATAAATTTAAAAGTCCAACAATTTTTGAACCTGCACAAAATACATCTTCTCTGGCATGAGTCGTAATATACATATTATCCAGCTTTCAATAACCCAAACCCATCCACATCGATGAATTGGAACAGGGTATTTCCCGCTAGTGCTCGACTTCGATATAAACATCCTAATGAACTGGAAAGCTCCAGTTAAGTGATTGAGAGATACTTTAATACGGCAATTAACTCTGAATTGGGGGAAAAAAGGACAGCTGACTTATTTTCTCGATCCAAAAAGAAAATCCATCTCTGATAATATTTTTTCCGATTCTCGATGCATGTATGGAATTATTTCCAGCTGAAGATCGCTTTCTTCCCGACGTTCCCCGTAGAGCTTTCCCGATCCCAAATGCCCCGAGACGTTCCTACGGATTTATAGAGGACGCACTTTCCGCAGCTGTCCCCCCCACTCCCGTAATTATGCATGGACGGCATGGCGTCCAGTCTCGACTGAGAGATCTCCTATCGCTGAGAAGATCCGATGATCTGCAGGAGGAAAAGGAAGATCTGGATGACGTCCACGTAGACGGACAAAGCGGCGAAGACGTACTCCTCGGGATTTATGGAGTGCTTCCTGTTCCCGATCAGGAGCTGCGTGTGATACGCCAGGAACTAAACACGAAACAGAGGAAGACGGTGAAGACCTTTGACATGTAAACTGGAGCTGATGATGATGAAGATGATGATGAACACTCACCAGTGTAAACACGATGGCGCCGATAGCAGCGTACAGCATATGAAGCCACGGGATCTGCACATCACATCCACAACTCAGTTTCATACTCAAACCCAACCATCATCTTCTAATCACCAAGTCAGTAAAGTTTACCCACAATGCACTCAGTGGGACGCTAAGCGTTTCTAATACTAATAAAACAGATCTCTAGGGGCCCCCAAAGCACACGGGCCCTTAGAATCATTGGAACATTCCCTTCCCTGGCAAGTTTATGTCTGAATAAAAACCTGGTGTGAACGACTGCACTAATCAGGGTGTCAATCAAACTAAGCCCCGCCCACCAGCGTTCACTGTTGTAAATTATATGGAAACATGCTGTAATTAACCCCCGGTTTGTTTCACGCTCCTAAATTTCACGTACATATTTAAAGGACAGCACGATGGCGGTGATGATTCCAGTCACAAACATCACGATTCCCAGGACGCAGAACAGACCGCCGCATTTAGTGAAATCCACCTGCAGGGACAGACCAGCCATGCATCTGTTTATTGATTTCTACACATCAGAGTGGTGTGTGTGTGTGTGTGTGTGGTGTGTTACCTTTGTCTGGAAGCAGAAGACGGTCACAGCGATGCAGACGAGTGCAGTGATGCCCAGAGCTAAAAATACTGACTTGGTGTCGTAGTAACTGCAATTATAAAGGAGGTCATGTGACTAAAACTCGAACATCTACAATTATAAATAAAAAATATGATTTATTCTTCATTTAAAAAAAAAAGCCTTGTGACTAAACACGTTAAAATAATTCATAAGAAATACTATACAAATTATTTACATTCATATCAAGAAATCTAACCGTCATTAATATTCATAATTATTATATTATAATATTTTTTAAATATGTTGATTAGACAAAATTTATATAATTTTTTAAAAAAATATTAAAACATATATAATTTATTTAATATAAAATTCACAGCGTTTCCTTTATTATATTTTCTGATATTGTAATTTGCGTTTTTTTTTTATTAAAAATGTTGTAAATTAAATTTGTTGCATTGAAATAACATCACTATAAAAAGTCAAAAAAACAATCAAGAACTGTATTAAATACTACTGATTAAATATATTTATAAATAAGTCAATTCATATTTACACTGTTTTTAACTCTCAAATAAAAAATTAAAAAAAAAATACAAAAAAAAAAAAAAAAATAAACTTTATATTTTATTTTTCACTTTTTATTTTTTTTAATTGCTCAAATAAAAAAAAAAAATCAAATTACACAAAGAACAAATTAAAAATCATTAAAAAAAGGAAAGAAAGCAGTCGGTGAAGTAGCCGATATTTAATTATAACATTAAATGAATAATATATTTTATTATTGAATTTTCCAAGATACAAAATATTTCACACGCTTAGAAATCTTATTAACTAAACTAACTAATTAACTAACTAACTAATTAATTAATTTTTTAACTGTTTAAATCATTTGGGAGGCGATTAAATTAAATTTAAACCCTCATGTCCACCTTTTTTGCGCAGTCATGTGCGACTTAATAAAGTGTGTGTTATAAACGCTATTTAAAAGCTTTAGTAACTGAGCTTGTGTAAACACACTCGAGTCTCTCCACACACACACCACACACACACACACACACACACACACAACACACCCACACACACAACACCTGCTTAACAATGTCTGATATTTACTCTCTGAGTCACACTGAGCCACTTTAACGTTCTGCTCACACAGCCGAGCTCGCGGTTGCCAGATATGTTCAGTTCACTCACCTCGATATCGTCCCGCTCATATAGGACAAAGCCAAAGTCTGAAATCCAAAACAGAAAAAAGTCACTCACTCAACCATCCAGCCATTCATCCACCCATCCATTCCATCCATCCATCCATCCATCCATCCATCCATCCATTCATCCCATCCATCCATCCATCCATCATCCATCCATCCACCATTCCATCCATCCTCCATCCATCCATCCATCATCCATTCATATCCACTAAACATTACAACTCACTGAAAAACTGTTAAAAAAACAGATTTTTTTGTCCAAATTTAAAAAAAGAAACAAAAAACAGATTGAAAAAAATGAATAAATTAATTAATAAATAATGAAACAGTGAAATCAAACATTTTGTCCAAATTAAAATAAAAAACATTAGTAAATTACATTTAAATAATAAAAACCTATTAAATTAAATTGAAAGACATTCTCCAAATTTAATAAAAACAATTTTAAACAATTTGACTAGAAGTATTTATACACACACACACACACACACACACACACAGACTTTACACTGTTACACACACACTTTACACTTTCCCCAGGATTGAGTTAAAAATGTAAATATTTTCTAGTTGTTTTTCCTTCTGAATGAATAAAAAGCTGCTTTTTACAGGAGGAAGTTAAAAAAAAACTTGAGCTCCTTTTTCCATTACAGACTTGGCAACAAACTGCTGCCTAAATGACTCAGCACTCACAAACAGGGCGAGCAGGATAAGATTCAAGGGAAAACGCCTCCTAAAAGAGAGAGAGAGCGAGGGAGGGAGAGAGAGAGATAGGGAGAGAAAGAGAGGGAGAGAGAGACAAAGGGGGGAGAGGGGGGAGAGGGGGAGAGGAGAAAAAAGAAAGAAAGAAAGAGAGAGAGAGGGGAGAGAGAGAGAGAGAGAGAGAGAGGGAGAGAAACGAGTGTTAGATACACATATAATTCTATATAAACTCATTCCTAAATTTGACTTGTTTACACACTCCTGTGTCTCACTGTGTGTATCAGGACATTTTTCTTATCGAGACGTTATCAGGTGTTTGCTCACCTGGGGGCCTTACAGCAGACCAGCGTGAGGTGTGTGACAATGTAGACGGCACTGTGAAGCCACACACACACACACACACACACACACACACACAAAGTATATGTCTTAATATACTTTAACTTTTAACCACTGTTATTGGTCTGAATCCTGCAGAGAGACTGTCCCTGTCTAATAAACACTAAACCCGAGTCAGGAAATCTGAGTGTCCCTCAAACTGGCAGATATTCAGATCAAGATTAAAGTCCAGAAACACGCTGCTATAAATAACCCCACAGGGGGTCCTCGCTCATTCACATTAACCGAAACAGTCGTCTTTAGCGCTCGCACGCGTAAAAATAGAGAGAAAGATTCTTACTATGAAGCCCAGTAAACTGCTGGATTTTTGCCACAAAGGAT
>VCAZ01000218.1:312022-369522 GCA_005784505.1 Bagarius yarrelli
TTTACATTTTACACAGACAGCCAGGTTATTATTATTATAATACATAAATCATTATATATATTGATTTAAAACTAATAGATTGCCTGTGTGTGTGAACTGAGCTCAGAAGAGAGAAACATTATATCAGGAAAAAGTCATCATAAAAACGCAAAATATATGCAAATGTCAATGTCACGTGATGCAGACAGAACTATATATGGAAAATGTATCTTAACCGCTGTTATTAATGTTTAATTAAATATTAATTACTGTTAATGTATTAATGACTGTTTAATCACTTATAATATCCGAGGTGTTTTCCTCTATGTTTAATTACCCCCACCCCCACCACCCCAAACATACTCACTAAACGCGCGCACACACACACACACACACACACACACACACACAAAAAATACACCCGGAAAAAATTGCGCAAACTTTCGCTTTTGTCGTTCAGCAGGGTTTTTTTTCAATGCTTCGATTTTATCATAAGAAAATAATAATAATCAAACAAACAAATAAACAAACAAACAAACACCCTTCTTACCTCACGCGCTCGCAGGAACCAAAAACTTCTTTATGTCCTACAGAGAAATAAAACACGCGCTCCGGTAACGCACTACAAGACTTGTGTTATAACACACGCACACGCACACACTCACACACACCCTATTCACAAGGCGATGACGTTTCCGGAATGTAATCCAACCGAGGAACAGAACTGTGTATGTGTGTTTGTGTGTATGTGTGTGTATGTGTGTGTGTTCGAATGTTTTTAAAAATTATTAAATCACTTTCTGATATCAGTGTGTGTGTGTGTGTGTGTGTGTATCTGTCTGTTACTCTGGTATAAACAGGGGTGTAGTCTCACACACACCCCAGCTGCATATTTTTCCCAGCTTGGTGTCGCTGCACTCCCAGTTTCGTAGGAATCGGTTCATCTAATCAGAAGGAGTCGATTCATTCGACTCCTTGTCTAAACTTGAGGTTATTTAGGAAAATTTAAGTAAAATTGTTGTTCTTTTAAAACTTTGGGAAATGAGATTCACTAATTTCGGTTTACTAAACATAAAAAAAAAAACAGAATTTAACTCTTCAACGACTTTTTAAACATATTTTTATCCGTTTTACATCAGGATGCAGCTCATTAGGGGCAGTGGTGGCTCAAATGGTTAAGGTGCTGCGTTGTTAATCTGAAGACTAGAAACACCTGGGTTCAAGCCCCACCTCCGGCAAGTCAACCACTGTTGGGTCCTTGAGCAAGACCCCCAACCCCTCCTGCTCCAGGGGGCACTGTATCATAGCTGACCCTGTGCCCTGACCCCCAACTTACCAAGAAAGGATATGCAAAAAATGCATTTCATTGGCTCTGTACACGTACCTTCCACAATGAATATATATGTTATATGTTAATATTATCAATTTATAATTTATGCACTATTATATCTCCTGTATTTTTCTAGATTATCCTTTATATTGTTTTAGACCTAAAATTAACATTGCAAATTGCAGAATTTATATTCGGTTTTAATTATTATTCATTTTAACTGACACGATTTTGTTTAACAAAGTAAATTAAACCCTAAAGATGTGCTAAATTATGAAAGGGGTCAAATTATGTATCTAAAATCGGCATAAAAAACGGTTTCTCTCTCTTTTTTGTTTGTTTTAGGCGGTCATCCTTTATTTTAATGCATTTGTGTGGTCCAGAAGATCCATTTTATAGTTTTAAAATGCTTTAAAGTAACCCAAACACCAGCTAATGTTTATTCATCAGGTTTACATTACATTTTGATGCACTTCCTTTAGTGACCACTTGGTGGCAGCAAAACTCCCTTTTTCACTTGAAAGCATTAAAATCCATGTCTAAACAAATAAGTTAATATTTACAGCATTCGGCAGACGTTACTATCCAAAGCGATTTACATTAATCTCATTAATACAACTGAGCATTTATTGCACTTCCTGTTCTGCACTGTCTGCAGCAGGTTGCACACATGCACTTTATGTCTATCCTCCTGTTTACTGGCTCTTTGTTGTTTTGTGGAATTCTATGTTTTGTGTAGCACCGGGGGGTTCCTGGAGAAACGTTATTTCTTCTCACTGTGTACTGCATCTGCTACATATGGCTGAAATGACAATAAAGCTCCTTGACTTTGTGGACTGGAAGCTAAACCAAAATGCAAACTACTTCTGTTTTTATCATATAACAACCTATCGTCTGTTAGCTAATCGTTTCTGCCATCGTGGTTGATGTTTGGAGTCTCAAAAATCGGGTGAATTTAGTCAAAATTCTGTTTGTATTTTTTAGTTTCTCTAAAAATTATTTGCTGGCTACGTATCTGCAAACTCCGTCCATCAGTAATCCATTTATTTATGTTTAACATCCGAATGCCCTGGTTGCCTAGAAATGATATTTTGGACTTTACCCCTGTTTTAGCGGTGTGTATTCCTGTATTTAAAAAAGAAAACAAAAAAAATCTCTCTTGTTTGAATATACTGGTTCGTCCCCAGAGGAAATGGGCGGGGTCATGACCTCGGGTCGATCCCACAGGGAAGTGCACAGCAATAAAACAAAAACCACTGGTCATAAATTCTATACATCACATCCAAGTAGGGTTTTTACTGTAATATCAGACGTGAAATCATTTACACTCAAGGAGAATCTGGCTGATTGGATGTTTCCCATGATGCACTGCAAACACAAAAAATAAAGGCAGTGTGTTGTGTACAGACGCTTTCCTCGTCAGCCGGTGTAAAAATCGACACCAAATGTGGACATGCTGGTTATTTAACGTAGCTTTAGGCGAGTCAGGTTATCTCCACCCCCCCGTGATCTTCACCCACCCCCCAGTTCCTGGCAGACGACCAGCTCCTACAATTTGATTTGCTGTATTGCGATTTGAGTGTCACTGCATTCATGACTTTTTTTTAAACTTTGACCTGCTTTAGTACATAACATTCTTTTTATATCCACGTTTATGAATATTCATCAAATCGAATCATTTCTAGTTTCTCAGACCTAAACAGAAGGTGCATGCTGGGATTGATGTGTAGATGATGGGGGTTGTAATCAGTGCAAACCAGCTGGGTCTTCAGACAGGGTGGAGTTGTGTGTGTGTGTGTGTGTGTGTGTTTGTGTGGTTTTGGGACTTGGCCGAAGGGTGTGTGTGTGTGTGTGTGTGTTAAGTAACCCACTGCACTGCATAGCCTTTGAATCAATGCGAGTGTCCCCAGTCACGCTCTCAGACGCGCCCTCTATGACCTCAACAGCTAGATTTCCAAAATAAACCCTATAAGAATGCGTGGAATCACCCATGAGCGCGGTCACGTTCACCCGCAGTGACTTTATAGCGTGGCGAGGCAGCCTCGTCTGGCCAATCGGAACTGACTTCAGACAGAAGATGATTATAGGGCAGCACCGTGTGCGCGCGTGATGACGGACACGAAGCTAATCATTAACCAGCGCTGAGGAGTTACGGTCGCTGGTCAAGTCCTCGGAAAAGAACGTGGGCTTAATAAAGATCATGACATTGTCAACAGTGTAAAATGTTCTAAAGAAAAGATTTTATTATACAATTAAAAACCGCGAAAGGAACCCTTATGTTATAGCAGTGTACTAATAACATAAAGCAAACAATAAGCAATTAAAACGCAGTTTCTCAACACTCAGCTAACCTTATTTTATTTATTTATTTATTTTTCCAAGAAGTTTTACAATTATATTTCGGATTTGTGTGTTTTAGTGCACTTTATCTTGCAGGATTCACCTATTTTGTTTGGTAAAACTTTGTAACCGTTGCCGTAGTGAAGGGCCCACTCGACTCGGTGGTCCTGAAAGGTCGCCGTCCTGCAAAGTTTCCCTAACAGACTTCCCGGTAACTTAAATCCGTGGTTCTTAACCACTTGTCCCCTTTTCCCCTAGAAAATATTTTAGGCCCCCCTTCAAATTCAATGATATTAGCGCCGTTGGTATTTCCTGTATTCCGTGTTTTCAGTATTTTTGCACTGCGACCCGAATTGGTGGCTCTTCCTCACCTGCAGGGTCCAGTATGTCCTGGTTATTACTATCAGCTGCTGAAGGAGAATCAGTGACACTCGCTCGTTTTTATGCAGATTTGTCCATATTTTGGTCATGGATAAAATTAGCTAATGTAATATGATAGTTCTCCTTAATGCTTGCTGCTCAACACTTCTCAAATATGACACGACCCCCACAGAGCTCACTGAGGCCCCCTTTGTAGGTCGGGACCCCCACTGTTGAAAAGCGCTGACTTAAAGTATACCAAGAAGGAGCTTGATTAGCTAGCTCAGGTGTGCAGGACATTAGGTGTTGGCCGAGCCCTGCTCTCTGGGAAAGAGTTTGGTTTTCTCTGCCGAATCCGAAAATCTGTAGCCCCGCTTTCGGACAGAATTGTTCACATCAGTGAAACAAATTTGGCGACTCTGATAAGTTTAGACGATTATAATTTTTGCTTTATAGTAGCTTTTCGACATGTAGCTAAACATTTGTTCTTCTTTCAAAACTGCCGGATTCGAGTGTGATTGGATGATGGAGAATTTTTAAGCCAGGCTGTTTTTAATACTAGTTACTCATGCATGTGTCATTTTGTTTCTATTTTATTTAAAAAAACAAGTGCATTAATTGGTTTGAGTTCATTTTTAAGTCCACTACGTACCTACAAAAGATTCTCTCTATTGAAGTAAATGAATCATAGACTAATCTTTGTCCTTTCGTTTCGTTAGAATCCCCTGCGTGCTTCCTCGTCTTCGTGTAGAAAACAGCAGTATAAAAATAAATACATTTTTCTTATATCTTTTACATAATTTGTCCTACAATCAGTAGCACCTTTAAAAACCGTGGAAGACATGGGTCAGACAGTAGAAGGCACCGCACTCAGAAACCTCTAACACAAAATCCTGTGAATGCTGAGATGTGCTGCTAGGAATGACTCAAAGCTTGTGGAGACTGTAGAGTGCTATGAAAATAAGATCTCGTTTAAAGCCCTTTTTGTTAATAGCTTTTCGTTATTAGCAGAGCTAGCATTCTGGTAAAGAAAGGAAGCTCTGTCGGGTGCAGGAACCTGTCCATTCCTTTGATGCTAACAATAAATAAAGAGCTAGCAATCATCGTTTCATTTTATTGCTAATCGACTGCAGCATCCGATTCACTTTAATTAGTTTACGTTGTTTATTGTACGTCTATCCGGATACAATCCTGGCGAGTCTGCCATAGATCTGCGCTTGAACCGGTCCGTATTCCACTACCTCGCCATCGACAGTGATGGTTCCTGTGGGTGAAAAGGGTTCTAGTCGAAATGCCTGCACTTTAACGTAGCCCACAAAGGGGCAGTTTGTACTTAAGTGGGCACCTTTCTCCATGGCCAGGAAAAGGCGCAAAAGAGCTCGACGTGAGATTCCTGCTTTGACATACATCAGGTGTATAACGCCATCGTCGGGTCTGGATGCAGGGGCAGCAATCAAGTCTTCAGCAAGGTGGGACTGGTACACCGCCATTACCAGAACAAAATCCTCCTCCTTGACAACGGTCCAGTGTGCTGGAACAGGCTGGTCCAAGGGTACCAAAAGGGAATCTCGGGGTCCTTGCATGGTCACTGGAGGCTCATTGGTCCAGTTGGGTTTGTAGGCATTGTTGGAGTTGCAGGAATTGTGCAAAAGTTGATTTTGATTATATGAGTTTCTTAAATAGACAGAGGATGAGTTAGAACCATTGTTAAAGGACACGGAAGACATAGTTGGGCTTGAATGAGAATGAGGTTCTTCAGCAGGAAGGTATGCTAGTTTTCCTTTGTAAACTCTCAGCGAAGTTAGGCGCACTATGGTCCCCATGGTGAAGCGAGCCGCTCCGACGTGACGGTACTTCTCGCTCTCGATGTCCACATCAGCAACAAAGCCCCAGGCGAGGGACAGAAAGGAAAACAGACGCTGGTTGGATGCCAGGCAGACTGAAGTTAGGTCCAAATGAGACACCAGGCCTTTACACAACATGAAGCCACAGCTTACAAGCAGATCCTCACCGGACACCGGCTGTGACCTGAAAAAAATAAATAAATGAATGAAACATATACTTCCTGGTTAAGGTTACTTCTGTTTTATGCACCCTATTAAAACCTTATGCAGGTCTTATATTTTCCCCAATCGGTTCTCCACTCTCATATGTGAAGTGTCGAACTATTCCTGTGAGATCATCAACTGGAACCTTCTAGAAACCCAAGTCAAGTCAAGAGTCAGGCAAATGCCAGAAACCAAAAGTCCAAAACAGATGTTGCCAGTGTACTAATTAACATGTTGCCAGAGGGTTTTTTTTTTTTACAATAATGCAATTATTTACATATTAACATAAATCAAGGACCGCAATTTGTAGATCTCATTGATCAGGCGGTTCTGCGAATGCTTATAAATCGAGTGTGAGTTTTACCCAGAGTAGTAGTTAATGGACGCAGCGAGCGCATTCCCTGAACCTCCAGGCAGCACGCCAAGAGGAGTCTGAATGGCTTCCTCCCAGTCCTCCCTTTCCATCAGTCCATTCACAACCTGCAGATACACAGAAGACATGACGTAGGTGTTAAGATTAAACAAGACCAAACATGCTGACATGCATTCCACCCGTGTTGGAAAGATTCCACACGGACTGACCAGACTAGAACAATCGAACCTGTGCTTAGCCAAACCTACAAAAAAGCGTTGCTCTCAAACACCACAAAGCGTAGGTACTTAGACTTCAAGGACACAGGACATAAAGAATACAAAGACATAGATTCTGAATATTTCCCAATTTACTGCTGTTTCTTCCACATTACCACGAATGAAAAATATGGAAAAGGATCAGGGCGGAAAACTAACATGCATGCTAGAATCCAGATGTTCAGATCTTAAGCCATGATGCTAACTATATTATGAGGTACACTATTAATATAGCAATATTTAAATGTGTATATGAACACGTGAGAACACTGTAATTTAATCCTCGCAGTAAGTTCAAATTTCAAATGGTTAAAGGAGTCCATCACAACCCTGTTCAGCTTCTGCACATTCCTAAACCAGCCTCGGGGCACAGGGATGTGTCTGTTCACTGAGGTTTACTTGGCAAGTGTCTAGAGTAGCTATAGATAGAGGAATGCGCTGATGGTGATCTGACCTCAAACAGCAGCCCGTCTCCGGACATGACGACCACAGCGTCCCACTGAGACAGGTCCGCTTCTCGTACCAGCTCACGGGCGTGGTTCTGGCGCTCTGAGAACAGATGAGAAATGTGGTGTTAGAGATGTTAGTCGACGGTGGGTTTGGGTTCTTTGCTTGTAAAACAATATTTAACAGAAAAATCCATGAGGAAAAAAAGTGTGGAAAGTTTTGGAGTGTGGATTTGTTAGAAAAATGGAATCCGGCATCAATGGGAATCTTCACCCAGCAGGGGGCATTTTATGATTTATAGTTACATCATTTAGCAGATCGCCCTTATCCAGAACGATGTACAAAATGCCTGGATACTGGTACACTAGATAGCTAAAAACGTTTAGCAACAAATCCTTCTAAAGACGTCTTTTGATAAATCGTCAAGTTAGCAACATGTAAGCAAAGGGACAGTTGCTCCTCCATTAATACTCCCAGGTGGTCAAAGGAAAAGTGGCCCCAAATTTGCCAAAGCCTGCTAAGACATCAACAGTCGTTTTTGGACAAACTTATTAAACAGGGTTAGAAGCTAGCATTAAATGTGTTTGTGTGGAAGGATAAAGTGAACGTCGTGAATGCTTTCTCGATGGAGTTATTACGTTTTTTAGACGTGTTTCTCACTGTGTGACCGTTCGAAAAAAATGATAACGGTTCGAATTTGATCTCATTTTTCCAACAACTTCCTACAATGACACTGACATGCCTGTGCTGGCTATTATCTTGAAGATCTCTTTTTCTTTTACACAACTGCCCCTCATTTGACCCGAAACATCACATACCAAGGCTTGATCTCTTTTGGCTTGTTATGTCTCTGAGAACGACGTCCGCTGATGAGGGCGATTGTGTTTTCTTTCACTAGATGCTATGAAACTGCGGGGCCCTTAAGAGAGGCTCCGGATTCTCCTTCTTTTGCTGTTTCTGAAGGCGGGCAGGGAATCGATACGGTCTTTATCATTCGAGTCACATCGCATTTCCTCTGCATGAACATGAAGTGGTGAGAAACTCAAGCTGGAGGAAATTTCTTGGGTTACAGCGAGAAACGAGGTCAGGCGCTGAAGGAGTATCGTTAAAAACCTTTCCTTCACTCTGCAGTCATTGTGTTCGGTTTGGTATCGTTTTCAGTGTAATCCCATCACCTGGTTGGACTTTCTGTACTTCTTAGAATCATGCCATTGTTTAGGTCGCGAATGTTAATACGCTACGATGACTTTATCAGTAAAATGACAACTCTGACTCTGTAATTAACTACGAACCCTTTAGTGGGGGCATTTTAACAGCTGCCCTGCAGTGTGACCCCTGTATTTTGGGTAATTTCTAAAAGGGCAAGAAAATAAACTGTGGATGACCTTGTCAAAGTTAATAAACCACAATCATCAACTTAGCCTCAGCGCTAACTGAAATGCTAAAAGCAGCTAAAAGTGGCAAAAGAAAAAGAGTCTAGTTTGTCAAATTGCCCAAATTTCTTTTTGAAAACCTCGACAAGAGGAACATTGCTAGGCAGTAAATTCTGTCTCTTTTATTTACCCCATAAGCTTCGTCAGACACTGGCTGACTAGCTAGCTATTAGCGCACGTATCACATGGGTCACATGGGTCACAATACAATATATATCATGAGTAATACATATTGGAATACTTAGAAATGTAGAACAAATATCTAATAATACCACCAATACAAAGCCGATGGTGTCCTGATTCATTCCGCCATGTTTGTTTCTCTGATAATGGCTGTTTGTGTCAGTGCCAACTACAGGAGCGGAGGGGGGGCGCATGCACTACTCAGGAATGCACATTAATTTAATTACTACGGTATCCGATCACAGCTCTGAAAAGGAACAGAACGAAAAAAACTGGTGAAAAAAAATATCCTCCACCCAAAGAACACCCCCCCCATCCGACCACCAAAAATGTCACAGGTCCACCTCAGAGTTTGTGTTTGCTAGTGAGCGCTGAAATAGTGAGCACTCGATCTACTTTCTTGTTTAATTATACTTAATCTTTTCTTCCATCTCTTTCTTTCATTCCTTCTTTTTGATCGTCTCTTTTTTCTTTTTTTAGATATTCTTTTTGATTGATTTACACACTTAATGTAAAAAGTTTTTTTTGTTTTTCTCACAGTACAAACAGAGAAAGAGAACGAAAGTAGGAGAGAGAGACAGACGGAGCAAGAGAGAGAAAGAAAGAGGGACTGAGAAAGAATAAGAGACAGAAAAAGAGAAAGGGAGAGCGAGAAAGAGAAAGAGAGGGAGAAAGAGAGGGAGAAAGAAAGAGAGAGAGCGAGAGAGGGACAAAAAGAGAGAGAAAGAGAGGGAGAAAGAGAGAGAAAGAGAGGGAGAAAGAAAGAGCGAAAGAAGGGAGAGAAGCGGAGAGGGAGATGAGACAAAAAGAGAGAACGAAAGAGAGGAGAGAAGAGAGAGAAAGAGAGGGAGAAAGAGAGAGAGCGTGAAAGAGAGAGAAAGAGAGAGAGCAAAGAGAGAGAGAGAGAGAGAGAGAGCAAGAGAGACAGAGAGAGAGAAAGAGAGAGAAAGAGATAGAGAGAGAGAAAAAGAGACAAAAAGAGAGAGAAAGAGAGAGCGCAAGAAAGAGCGAAAGAGAGAGAGAGATTAGACAAAGAGCCGCTTTACTCCACAGCATTACTCGGGTCAGTGTTACTGTGTCACTGTTGCCTGTTGTGTAAGAGAGCGACGTCGGACTCGAGGCGAGTCTCGAACTGTCTGTGTGTTTAAAGAGACAGACGGGATCAGACACCTGCTGACCAGCTGACCGAATCCATTCTCACTCCACCGAGTGGGAGTTTTCAGCGAATCCCATGGAACATTCCAGTGTGAAAGACCTCAACCGACTGCTCCAGACTGGTCTTTCATCTGTTCTTTAGTCAAATTTACCTAAATGACCTGCAACAAAACCAAATGACCTTTACAGGAAAAACGACAAACAAATTCCTGACCAATCACGGAGAAGCAGGAAACCCAATCGAACCTGCTGCATGAGAAAAAAGTTTGCAATGTAAAACTATCCGAAGCACAAAAGAAAAAAACCTCGCAAATAAAGCAGCGAAAATATGAATGATTTTACAAAAAAATTAGCTTCATTTTGCAATTTTGTGTGTAAAACTTAATTATCTGCACAGAATTAATCAATCCTCTCACCTGTCAATCACCTCTAAATGACCAGTAACATTTAGCCATGCCCACAAACCTAAACTAACTCCTCCCCCTTTTATAGGGTGCCAAAACTTTCGCTTTAACTGGATGCCTAGTAATAGTTACTCCATTCTCAGTTATTGGAAAAGTGAAAAATAGTGTTTAAATTAAATGTGATTAAATTAGTGTTTAATTAAAAATTAATACATTTAATTTTTAATTCGTTAAACGATCACAGTGGCGGTTATTTTTTATAGGTAAACGATTGTGTTAATTGTGTAAATTTACTTTTGGAAAAAGTGTTTACAAACAAGCAAACAAACAAAAAATGGGGTCGCTTTTAGTTCTTACGTACAAGTGACGAAAATGAGGGAACAAATAAACGAAATGCATGTAAAACTGTGTGTAAAACGAACAACCTGGCAACCCGGCGTAAACAAACAACATGATAAAAACAGGTTTTTTGAACTCTTACCCGTCACCTGGAGTGTGTAGGTGATGTCAGCTTCCTGTAGCATGTGCTGCACGTGGTTACTAAAGAGAGTCAGAGCCTGACCTTTACCACTGTGAGGATTAATCAGGACCAGGAACCTGCGGGGTCTCCTAACGTCTGCGCACACACCACCTGACAGACAGACAGACAGACAGACAGAGGGAGAGAAAGACAGGTACGGTGTCATTCCTGGAGAGCCACAAAACCGATAGTATAAAAAAAGGAGTGGAGATGCTCGGAATATCTTCTGGAGATGGTCATGTGATTCATTTAAGAAGGTTTAAAGTGTTGCTGAAAACCGTTCATAATTATTGGCACCCTGAGGAATCCTTACAAACAAACGATAGTCCACAACTTTACATAATTTTTTTTTTCAACATTTTTAAGGAATGATAAAAAAATCACATGACCAGTAACTTCTGATATCTGACTTCCTGCTTCACTGAGGTGAAATCCAACCTTTTGTTTCTCCAAAAAAGTGCAGATATTTATTTAGGGTCAAAGGAGACGTTGTTATTAATGTTGCCAAATCTTCCAAAACTCCAATTGTATTTTATTAACAATGAAAAAAATGCATTACTTCAGTTTTATAGATTTTTTAATTGTCACTTACAATTAATGTTACATTAATTTTAATATTAGATCAATTATTGCACCTTATTTTTAATACACTTACAAATGATTTGTTATTTAAAAGTGAATGTGCAGTAAAAATAATGTTTATTTTTATGATAATTAGATAAATAACAACACATCATTTCATTCAATTCTTCTTAAAAATAAATTTTGGATTTTGTTGGAATTAATTTATGTTCTTATTTAAATGGGGTGCCAATATTTATGTTAAGTTATCTAATGATGTAATGACACGACACACGTGACCGTCTGAGTTCGATGCTGTGACGGGATCTGGTCCAAACCTGAACCGCAGCGTGAGAACCGGAACCACTGATGGAACCCTGATGTTCCAGACACACACACACACACACACACCAGTGTAAGAGACCAGCGAGATGATGAATGGGGTCTTTGGTGAATTGTTAACACCTCCTCGTTAAAACGTGGCCTCCTGGAGTGTGAGTTTAACAGAACCGGAGGAAGATAACGAAGTAACGCAGTTCCAGGAAGTCGTTTAATAAAAGCGTTTCGATTTGTAAGGAATCGGAGACGAGACGCTTTCACCAGCACAGCCATGGAAGAAGAAACTTCCAGATTTTTAAACTTATACAGTCGATAATCTGAACTGTCTCACTGCCACCAATCACAAGGCTGCATCCTGAATCCTGATTGGTCGAAAGTACAGGAACTTTAGAACTTTAAAGAATTGCTGTGATGTGAAATGAAATGAAGTGTAAAGAAGTTCCTCAAACCACAAAACCACAAACACAAACACGTTTTAGACACAGATTGGGATTGTGTGTGTGTGTGTGTGGGGGGGGGGGTAACCTGTTAAACTAGTTGCTCTCGCGCTACAGAATAACCAAACTACAATAAACAAGTACATTAAAAAGTACATTAAATCTAAAGAAACACACACACACACACACACACACACACACACACACACACACCAATCCAGTCTCATTTTTTTGATGATTCCTCAAAACGATGATACCATCTTCACCATGTCATCAAGTGTAATTGTGTCAAAGCATTTCCTTCCTTTTCTGTGTGTGTGTGTGTGTGTGTGTTTGTCCCAGACTACTAGCATATGTACATTCTTGCACTCATACACACTTACACACTAGATTATTAGAACACTTACACACTAGATTATTAACATACATACACACACACTCATGTACTAGATTATCAGCATTATTACACATTTGCCCCCGAGACCACCATCAAATCTGTACATCAGTTTAAATAAAAGCAGACAGACTCATTCCACCTCCTCTAATCTGATTGGCTCGTTTGGACGCAAACACAAAATCTGCTGGTAAAGTTTTAGCCACACACACACACACACACACACACACACACACACACACACACACACACACACCTAAGTTAAAAAGACACCTGAATTATACAGGGACACCACACACCAAGATCACAAATACATCATAGCTAAATTAATACACAGGAATGCACACACACACACACACACACACACACGCACAAGCTACAGAAACCACAAACTATGCAGTAGATCATGTTCCTCAGTTAGTTTGAGTGAGTCATTCGTTTCATTCCAGAAGATTCTCACCTGAATCAAGTCTTTATTTCAGTGGGAAAAGTGCAGCTCGGTTCCTGGTCAGGTTCCGGCGCCAGTGGAAAAGCGTTACGTATAAACAGTGACATCACAGGCGAGTCCATGAGAACGTCTCTACACATCATGTTTGAAAGCCGTGTGGCGGCGGTCTGGTATATCAAAGAGTTGCATGGAAACACTGCGAGATATTTTCGCCTTCACTGAACCGCGCAATATTTTTATCCTTGGCAACACTGCGGCCTGCGATTCGCTCAGGAACCCCCGAGATAAGACGGCCGCCGCGCTGCTGCTGCTGCCACCACAGAACTTCCTGTTTCTGGATAAATTACAAGTTGCGAGTCCGTGTGATGGAAAACACATGCCATGTTTCCGTCGGAATCTCGCTCAGCTCATGAATTAAACGTTCAGGCACCAGCACTGCCCAGCTGACACTGTTGGGCCCCTGGGAAAGGCCCCTCACTGATACGGGGTCCTGTATCATGGCGATTTATACGATGTGAGAACAGAATGAATACAGTTTGTCCTCCACAGTCTGATAGTGTTTCGGAACCCGCGTCTCCTGTGTCTCCTGCGACTCGCTGTAGATGCGTTTCCGCTAAAACACAACGAATCATCATGAGCAGGAAAACCACAAACCACATGGCGGCGGTAGCCCCGACCTCCATATCTGTCTGCCTCACTTTCCTTTCCCTTCCTCTTTCCTTTTTTCTTTCTATTTTAATTCTCTTCTTTTTCTTCCATTCATTCTTCTGTTTCTCCCTGTTTCACTCTCTTTCTTTCTAAATTTTCTTTCTGTATTTCTATCCTTTCTTTCTGTCTTTATTTCCCTCTTCTGTCTCTTTCTTTCTTTCTTTCTTTTTCCTTTTTTTCTTTCTTTCCTTTCTCTGTTCTCCTTTAATTTTCTTTCTTTTTTTTCTCTCGTCTTTATGTTTTCCAACTTCTGTCTCTTTTTTTTTTTTGTTTGTTCGTTCGTTCTTTCTTTTTTCTTTCTCCTCTTTTTTTTATTAAAACTCTGTGGCTTCATCAGAATTGAACCTCGGACACTTTTTGGTTTCAGTGCAGGTTTTTGTTTCTCCATGTGGTTTTGAAGACCAGGTCCAGAAGGTGATTTGTTCCTTCTGATCTGTGATGGGTTTGAGTTTCGGTTTAGATTTTACTGTAGGATTAAATTGCAGTGTGTGTCACAGGTTGTCTTACAGGATCACAGTGACACGAACACACCTGTGTGTGGACAAGAAGCTCCGCCCCTTTTCACTCCCTGACATAACGCTGTGTTTCTTAAAGTTCAGGTGGTGTTGAGTTCAAATCCCGAGTGATGAAGCTGCTCTTACAGTGTCAAGTTACTGGACACACAAATAACACTGTATGTGTGTGTGTGTGTGTGTGTGTGTGTGTGCTACAGGTGCAACACAGCACTGATGAAGGAAATTCACTAAGAAACTGCCAGAAAAACTAATTCTTTCTCTTTTTTGTTTCATTTTTTTCTTTCTATCAATCTTTCTCTTTTTTTCTTTCTTTATTTTCTTCTATTCCTTTTCTTTCTCTTACTTACCTTCTTTTTTGTCTCTTTTTTCTCTTCTACAGTTTTTCCCTTTGTCTTTATTTTTTTATATTATTACATAATGATTCCTTAGTTCAGTTTATTTTTGTCATCTTTTTTATTTTGTTTTCCGCATTCCTTTGATCTGATTCCTTTAGTCTGATGATGATGATTATCGTTATAATTACTGTTATTAATATTATTAAAACTGTATTAGGCTGTACGGGCTGTGTGATGATGTGATGTGATGCGATGTGATATGATGATGTGATGTGATGTCGCGCGCACCTGTCCGGTGGTAGGCCCGGTACCGGATGGCTCTGCTCCACCTCTCAGCCTCCTCCAGGTTTATCCTCGAGTCAGAACTTACAGCCACCCGGAAGCGGTGCTCCAGTCTGCGGCGCGCGGGAGATGAACACAGCCGCGCCCAACGTGTCCTCACCGGATAGAAATACACCGCCAGGCTCGCACTGGTGTCCGCTCCGTCCTCCGCTCCGCGCGCGCGGCAGCCTATACAGTCCTGTAGGTCCATCACAGTCACCGTTTCTGATTTTCGCCTCGCGGTGCCGAGCTTCTGTACCACGAGCTCTCTGTCCGTCAGAAGTAACGCGTAACGGAACCGGGACGAGCTCGTGAACTCTCCGCGCATCGGGAGCGCAGCCGCCGCGGGGTCCATGCCGGAGCACGCGACTGTCCCGGACACTGCTCCGCGCTCACTCTGTGTGTGTGTGTGTGTGTGTTTGCGCGCGCGCGTGTGCGAGAGAAGTTTGGCCCGGAGTTTATCCGACAGGTTGTACTTTAATATGCATCTAGAACACCCGCGCTCCCTAGTGGTCAAGATTAAAATTCATTAATTCTTTTTCTTTCTTTCTTTCTTTCTGATTGTCTGTCTGTCTCTTTTCCTTTGTTTCTTTCTTTGTTTGTTTGTTTCTTTTTTTCTCTTTTCTATCTATAATCTACCCTAATGTAATAATTGTCCTCGTTAATTAAAAACAGTCACGTGTCTTAGGATTGTTTTGAGTTATTAAACAATGTGACGTATTAAATAAGAAAAATTGGCTAAAAAATATCTGAACCTAAAGGAACCGACTCAAAGAGCCGATTCGTCCTTGAACTTCCACTATCCGGTCCGAACTTTTGAAATTATTTACATTTTTTAACATTCTCTTAAAATGTAAATTGTTGACTTTATTGTAAATTACATTTAATAATAATAGTAATGATAATATAATAATAATAATGATAATAATAATAATAGTAATGATAAAAATGTTTTATCTAGCGATTGACAGCTCCATTCACAGACTTCCGGTTGTAATAGCATGACTCGTCCACTAGATGGCAGCCGCTGATTGGAAAGAAATGTCTGAGTCGCTTCTGTGGTCCGTCTCGTCATTCAGCTTCTTTTCCTCTTTCATCTTCTTCCATCAGCTTCTCTCCTTTCTTCATTTTTTTCTCCTTCTGCTTATCCTGTTTTATTGTTTTCTCCTCTCACCATCTCTTCTCTTGTTTTTTCTTCTTTAGCTGTTCTTTTCTTTTATCATCTTTCTATCATTTTTTATTCATCCACTATTTTAACTTCTCTCGTCTGCTTTCCTCTCGTCTATTCTCTCCTCCAATCATCTTTCTTTTAAATGTCTATTCTCTCGTTTTCTCTCCCTGAACTGAATGTCTAATTAGCGTGGCATGTTTTCTATCAGGTCCTGAGGATCAGACTTCGGCTTTCAGCACATAATCAGACACTTTATTACCTGCTCACGGCTCTACTGATGAATTATTCACAATCTGATCTGAGAGAGAGAGAGAGAGAGAGAGAAGGGGGGGGGGGTGACAGAGCAGTGTGTGAGCTCTGTGGCTGTTTGTGCTTTTAAGCTTTTAATATAATAATATTATTATAGTATAATAATATAAATAATATTAACACACATAATAATAATAATTAATCACCACGGCAACGGAGGAAAGGAAACGCTGACCATATAAGGAAAGTGGAGAGATCTACTGAGTCATGATAGTAATGATAATAATGATAATAATAACTATAGATACTTTAAAGCAAACGGAATTCTCTCTTTTTCTGACTCGCTGTTTTATCTTTCTTTCACTCTGTCGGTCTGTCTCTTCTCCCCTTCTCAGTCTCATTACCGTCCTGTTTTCCATGTCATTAAATTAGTCGGGTGCCTCTGCAGGGCCTCGGGGTGAGTGAGGAAGACAGCGTGGTTAATGAACGAATCTCTCTGCTTCACTCACAGGAGTGAGACCTTCATCACGACATCCGAGAAGCAGCTCACTCTCCATTTCTCTCTCTCTCTCTCCCTCTCTCTGTCTCTCTCTCTCTCTTACTCTCTCTGTCCTGCCACCTTTCTCTCTTCTCTCTCTCTCTCTCTCACTCTTATCTCTCTCTCTGTCTCTCTCTCTCTCTTTCTCTCTCTGCCTCTCTCTCTCTCACTCACTCTTTCTCTCTGTATCTGATTTCTCCCGGTATCCCCCAGATGATTCAGCTCTTTATCTGTCTGATTACAGCATCCTGTCCACTGATCAGGTGAACGTTGGTTCCTGCTCACAGCAGCTGAACGTCTGAGTCCAGAAATTAATAGCAGAAACATCATGAAGGTTTTTTTCTCTGTTCACGTCCCAAATGAATTATCTCACAGAAGGACGCAGGCGGGGGATCAGACAGACACAGATGGAAAATCAGACGGACACAGGCGGAGAATCGGACGGAAGCAGACATAGGATTAGACGTACGCAGATGGAGGATCAGATATACACAGACGGAGGATCAGATGTATGCAGTTGGAGGATCAGACAGATGCAGACGAAGGATCAAACAGACGTGGACGGAGGTTAAGACGGACGCAGACAAGGGATCAGACAGACGCAGACGGACGGTAAAAGGGGGTTCAGACGTGGGGTCAAAGGGGGTTCAGACGGAGGGTCAGATGAATGCAAACAGAGAATCTGACGGAGGATCAGATGGACCCAGACCGAGGATCCGGCGGACACAGACGGAAGATCAGACAGATAGAGATGGAGGATCAGACGGAGCGCAGACAGACGGGAGGATCAGACGGACGCAGACAGACAGAGGATCAGACGGACGCAGACAGACAGAGGATCAGACGGACGCAGACAGACAGAGGATCAGACGTTCTCTTTTATTCCTTTTGCTTTTGCTGTAACGTCACCAGTGATGATTTTTTTGGACTTAAGAATGAAATAAGAAATAAGCAGCGACTGTCGGTTTCATCCATCAGACTTTATTTTAAAGACAAAGCAGAAAATCAGTACAAGGTGTGGATATTTTTAGCTGTCTGACCCAAATCTCAGACTAGCCCAGAGCTTAAAATATGACGAAATGTATCTACTTTATAAGCTACGAATTTCTAATATCCAGTTTTTAAAATTTCAGCTTCAGGTTTTTAAGATGAAAATTTTGATTCATACGTTAAAGATGAAACCCGCAGGATGTTTGTTGTTTGTTGTTTGCTGTGTGTCGTCAGATGCCTCCGTTGGATCGGGTTTGCGGTTGTGGTGGATCAGACGATCAGTCTTGTGGGATCTGGTAGACGGCAGGGTGGAGGCTAAGGGGTGGGAGGTCAGTGTTTAGTGTGTGATGATGATGATGAGCGTCGTTCCCCTGAATCTCTTTAGCGAATCCCGCTGCAGAATCAAGAGTCGGTATTAATTAAACAGAACAAATCCTGCAACATGACTGCTGTTAGAACCACATGACCTGCAGCTCCGCCTCCGAGACGAAAACACAAAAAAACACTGTGATTCGATTCTTTACACTATAAACAAATAAATAACTCATCTTTATCTGATAGCAGCAACAGTGGGGTGTGTTTTAGCAGCTAGTTATTTACTAGCTAAACGGCTACAAAAAGACTGCTAAGTCGATTTCTATTTATTTTGCACTCATTTTAGTTTGCTAGTTCTGGAAAAGATGAAGGACATTGAGAACCTGGGGAAAATGGAGGACATTGAGAACATAGAAGACAATGAGAACATAGGAAAGATGAAAGACATTGAGAACATGGAGAACACTGAGAATCTGGGGAACATGGAGGACGTGGAGAACATAGGGAACATAGAAGACAATAAAGAATAAGAAAGATGTAGGAAATTGAGAAACCTAGGGAACATGGAGGACATTGAGAACTTGAGGAACATAGAGGACAATGAAAACATAGGAAACCTGGAAACAAGTCACATAAGTGGTATTAGCTTGTTAACTAGCCTGTGACCTAAGAGAACGACGTAATCAAAAATTTAACCTTCGATCGTTAGAGGTCAGACTGTGTTTTTAATTAAGTAGAAAAGTTTAATTAGAGAGAGAAACACTGACGTTTAATTTTTTTGGACGTATTATTCGTTATAATATCCTTGCCTGTTCTAGTGATTAGCCACTGGATTTTCCTCTCTTTAGGTTCTGCTGTGTGACCAGTAATAAAAAAAATTATACACTTCTAATCAGGAAAGCCTGTTCGTCCAATCAGCAATAATCCAATTATAAATACCAGCCAGAACCAGACGCCTGCATCAGATCTCGTTAGTCTGCCATTTGATGGACTTTCAGCGATTTGACTCACCGGCTTTCTTGCCCCCGGAGTCCAGGAAGCTCTGAACGTCTAACACCCACGTCTGTAACAGAACGAGAGAAAGGAAGCGTTTAGGGAAGCTGGAGAAAGCGAGCGAGAGCGAGACAGGAAACAGAGGTGAGTCGGGGAACTAAAACAGATACCCAAGCGCATAAATCATTCAAAGAGAAACGGATCTTTGCCCCCCGTGTGAGTCGTCAAGCTGCTATTCACTTTAACCCTCAACAGGAGGAATGAACCACCACCAGAAGGAGAAACCCCGTCTGAGAACTTTGTCTATCAGGCACTGATTAACACCGTTGTTATTATTATTATTCTAATCACCAGCATAAAATATTCATAATAATATGTAGATAAGCTGATAAGCAGGAGACGCCATGAATACTACAGACTCGTCCTACAGTGAAGCTCTGTCTTCTCTACACTGAGGTGCTAATCAACATTTTTCCACAGTCCAAGAGTCCTGAGAAGACATTTTCCACCACAAATTCCCCAAACCTGTCGATTTCACAGCTAACAAGTGGACATTTTGGAATCGATAAACTTCTCCTAAAGTGAGAACATCGCTGTACTAATTTATGTTACATGTGCACGAGATACACTGCTAGCATTGAGGACATGAAGAACAAGAAGAACATGTACATGTAGGACATAAAGAACACAAGAGACAGAACAACATGAAAAACAGTGAGGACATGGAAATAAACATGAGGGCATGGAGGAGAAGAACATAACGTACATCAAGGTCATTGAGAACATTGAAGACAATGAGAACATAAGAGACACTATGGAAAACATGGAGGACATTGAGAACCTGGGAAACATGGAGGACATTGAAAACATAGGAAACATAAAGGACAAGGAGAACATAAAAAACATGGAAGACATTAAGAACATGGAGGACATTAAGAATATGGGGAACATAGAGGATAATGAGAGCATAGAAGACAATGAGAACATAGGAAAGACGGAAGACATGAGGAACATGGAGGACATTAAGAACATCGGGAACATGGAGGATGTTAGAAACATGAGGAACAATGGTGGACATTGAGAACATGGTCATGAAGGTGGTATTTGTGGCATAAGAATTATGAAGAAATAAATAGTGAATTTTTTAAACAATAATTAAATTTGAACATGAAAAATGTGACATAATGCATGAATGAACAAATGACTCAATAAATGACTCAATAAATGACTCAATAAATGACTCAATAAATGACTCAATAAATGACTCATAAAATAACTGAATCTCTGATGATTCTGAACATTCATTTCATTCAGTGTATTTTTATATCCTCTTTCCACCACCTTTCCAACACAGAACTCGTTAAAACCCCTCGAACCTCGGCGGCTTTTCTGTAAAAACACTCGACTTAATTAAAAATTCCAGAGTGTTTCCCAGTCCTTATCTTTAAGTAGGCGTGAAGCTAAGTGCTAACACGCCTCGGCTAACCGGCGGGTTCGATTAAAAAGAACTTCATTAGATAAAGTGGAAATGTTAAATCAGGAGCACTGGATAGTGCACACCAGGACCAGCGCAATCACGGGTAGGCATCTGAGGCAGCTTTCCAGATGTTCTTGTAGCATGGGCTCAGAAGCTTAACCGAATATAAACTACATGCCAATTAACATAATTTTTTTTTAATTGACCCCAACAGCCTGCCACCTCTAACACCCCACCATCTACCATTTCCACCATCAAGCTGCTGTATCAGAGCCTGCATTCCACCACTTTGCATTCCACCAAATCTCTGCTGCCTCCAAACACTCTGATCATTTCCAGAAGCTGCTTCCTTCCAACATCTGGCTTTCCTCTAACACGACACTCTTCTTCTCCCAACAACCTGCTGCCTTCCAACACCCTGACCTTCTCTAGCACTCTTCTTCTCCCAAGACCTTACTGCCTCCTTGCAGCTCCATAACACCTTCCTACATAAAACACCCTACTTTCCACCAGCACGTTAGTACCCTCAACACTCTGCTTTCAACCAACAACCTGCTGCCTTAAAAACACCTCCATGAGAACCCACTGCCTCCAACACCCTGTGTTACTCTATACTTTTCACCTTACTGATTTCCACCAACACCTCACTTTCCACCAACACCTTACTTTCCACAAACACCCCCTTTCCACCAACACTCCATTTTCACCAATACTCCACATTCCATAAACACCTCACTTTCAACAAACACCTCACTTTTCACCAGCACTTCACTTTCCACTAACACCCTACCTTCAACAAACAACCCCACTTCACCAACATACCACTTTCCACCAACACCCCCACCTTGCACAAACACCTCACTTTCCACCAACACCCACCACATTTCCACCAATACCCCATATTCCATAAACATCCCACTTCCTCCAGCATCTCACTTTCCACCAACACCCCACTTTCAACAAGCACCCCCACTTTCCACCAACACCCCACTTTCCACCAACACTCCACATTCTATCAATACACCACTTTCCACCAATACCTCCGCCAACACCACTTTTTCCACAATCCTCACCCCTACATTCCACTAACACTCTGCTTGACACCTTTACAACCTCCTGCTTTTCACCAACATCCTGCAATTATTAAGTATCAGGAAGCTTCATTTTCCCAGCTTCAACCCCATTTTACACACTGAAGGAACTACACAGTGAAGAATCGCATTGCCTTGTCAATCACTGCTTTGCGTCTTTCTCGCTGTCTCGCCATCCCAGTTCTCTTCTCTCCAACCTGCTGCTGACTGTAAACCTGGAAAAAGAAGATCATTCAGCATTGATTCCTCACACACAGTTTCATGAGCCCTCCTTCACATCCCATCATGTGATCTTTTTCTCATTTTATTTAAAAAAATGGCGCTCGAATTAGTGGATCAGGTTAACGCAGGGGGAAGTGTGTAAACTAGGAGCATATAAAGCTCTGGTGTGGATACACCTGTTCCCCAGACACACACACACACATACACACACACACACACACACACACACACACAAACACACACACACGCTCCCTGCATGCCAGAGCTCACACATCACCATGGCAACTCGACCGGCGAGAGACGGGTCTGTCTCCGGCATGCAGCCTGTCTGTCTCCTCTTGTACAAACTGAGAGAAATCAGCATGCTTCTTGAACATGGTACAGCGTGTGCTGCGTTCTGTTTCACAGGAAATCCAATGCCTGAGGTTTCCCAGACGACAAATCAGACACTGTAAACAAGCCAGTATTCATCATTTTACCAGCTGCTATATGTTCATGCTAAACATCTCCTGAGTGGATTATCCAAATATGTGATCACCTCAAGGAAGCTTCATCTCTCCGGAGGTTAAAATCATCTCTAATCTCGTCTATAATTTCGTAGCCGATTGCATAAACCGGAACGCATGCGGCAATCGCACTGCTCGCACCAAAAAAAAAAAAAAAAAAAAAAAAAAACGATGTTGAAAAGATTCAAATGACTCAATTAAATGACTCAATGATTCAGTTCTATCTTTTTAATTTAAGATAGAAGCTTACCGGCTCTATTCGTAATGCCATTTTTGGGCTTGTTTTGCCCCCAAGTCTCCGCCCCTTTCCTACGATTGGCTCCATTATGTTGTGTTTATCTGTTTTGTATTAACTCTTAATTAATTAGCCTACTTATATCCTGTTTTTTAAATCTTTTCAGGTTCTTTGATTATACTCGAAGATAAAAGAGTAGCTGTTTGCTAATTCTAGCTAGTTTTTGAAAAATGAACTCTTCTGCATCACATTGAGAAGCTCTGATTGGAGTTTGTTCGCTTGATAAATAACGAGCTAACTAACAGTTTTTAAATGTTAATAATTAGCTTGCTAGCATGATGCAACGGAAATGTTCATGATAAACAGCTAGCTTTTTGTTAGCTAGATAGCTAGCTAGTATCATTTCAAATATAATGCATTTGTGTTGCATCTGTTGTCACATGCCTTAGCGACAGAACTTCAATAGCTAGCGCCGGTTCTAGGTCTGGTTAACATGTTGCAGTGCATTGTGGGAGACTAGTGTTGTAGCAGTACTGGTTTTGTTTCAATGTTGGAAAAACTGCGAAACAGGAAGTGTGTTGTACCTGAAACGCAGTATGCAGGTAAAGAAGCGGCGGTCACTCGTGCGAGTCGGTGTCCTCGCGCTGCATAATCGCCACATCCTTCTCACAAACCTCCTTCTGAAGCCTGGTGCGGGAAGAGGGGGGGTTTAGTGGTGGTGGGTAGGAGATATATGAGAGGCAGAAGAGGACAGGAAAGTGAACAAAGGATGAAGAGCGGAAACACGACGTTATGATGTGCGTCAGGACGAATTAGTCGAGATGAAGAGAAACGCCGCTGACAGCCGAGCGAGCGCAGGGAATGTGGGGGTCCCCCTACCAGCCTAAGGCAGGATCTCAACATACATTGTGATGCTGTCGACAGCCTGGTTTATATAACACACAGATGTACACACGTCGAGGCTGGAGAAAACGAAGATACACTCATATCTTTCCCATTTTCCAGATTTGATCTTGGATTCTGGCGCAAATTAAACTGAGGAGTCTTTTAACTTCTTCTTTTTCTTCCTTTGCTTCTTCTTCATGAGAAGCACTTGTTCCTAGCGCAGTGGTCAAGGCGTTGCACTGCTAATTGGAAGGTCGGAGTTTTGATTCCTGACACCACCAAGTTACTGCTGCTGGGCCCCTGAGCAGGGCCCTTAACCCTAAACGTCTAATTAATAATGTAAATATTCCTGCTTTAAATGTAGATAAAATTTTTAATTATTTTAATTAGCTTGCTAGCATAATGTAACGGAAATGTTCATTACTAACCGCTATGTTTTTCGTTAGCTAGCTAGCGAACATGTGGCCATGTGTAGCTTTTTATTTATTTAATTTATCTTAGTATTTATTTGGTTTTTGTACTTTTTTGCTGCTTCTTCCTTTTATTAAATATGTTTTTCTTTCTCTCCGTCTGTTAGCGGTTTTAACATCCTTAAATTATATATCGGTTTTAATCCCAGGTTAATTTTAATCCCACAATGAAACCGAACACACACTATGTGTGTGTCTGTGTGTGTATGTGTGTGTGTGTGTGTGTGTGTTATTGCAGATTCTCTTTTCTGGCTTTTTTCATATATGTGAAATGATTCACTGATTCATGTTAATATCAACACACTAATTCACACTCATGGCATGTGTCATAAATCTCACAAACCTCCCAGGTAAAAAACATTTCTCCAAACAATATAAAAAAAAGAGAGAGAACTTTAAATCTTTCCAGACTTCCACGATAAACATGAGGTTTAATTCTGCTCGTCCCTGAGACGACTCTCTGGAACCGCTTGTTTGGAGCGCTCCAAAATAAACGATCGTATCATTGGTGCATTCTTTTTTTTTCGATTTGCTAATGAGGTTTTAATAGCATCATCATCATCATCATCATCATCATCATCATCATCGTCTCTGTACCTTGCTGTAATAAAGTTTTCTGTGTTTTTTGTTTTTATCTCTATAATAATGATATGAGGCCATCAGGGGCTGTGCTGACGTACAGAAGTGACCAGAGCTGGAATAGAATTAAAGCGGTAATGAAATAAGAGGAGGAAGTTCTGCAGGCCTGTGCGCCGATTACCGAACAGAGATCGGCGCAGATTCTTACATTTACGCTAGAGAAGTAAGAAAAAATCTGCCGCAGATGGACGGGAAAATTATTGCTTATAATATTTCTGCTGGAAAACCAGTGATTGTTCAGTTCCAGCTGCTGACCACGCCCCTTTTAATGACCTCATTTTCCCTTATCATTAAGTGCTAAATGCTGGAGTTTACGTCTGCTTTATGAAATTGTGGGATTTTTGTCTTGATGTCTTGAAAGTCTTGATGCTGACCGGCGGAGAAAACATGCATTCGAACCTGCACCGGGTTCGAACTGGTGCTTCACCTATACGCCTTTATGTTGGCACAAAGCCTGAATGTTAATCCATCATCCAGGTGTTGTGCGTTTGAATAAGATGCGGATTTCGACTCTTTTTTTTCACAGGAGATTTTTTTTCAGATTATCACATGTAGAGACGCCGCCATCTCAAGCATGACCCTGATTTGTGTTGATAACTTGAGGGGGATCTGGCTGTGAGCATGAATATTCAGCAGATCCTTCAGTCACCGCCTGCCAGGAGACGCCGTATCATAGACACGAAAAGATTGAGCTCATTTTACAAGAAAAAGCCCAGAGAAGCTTTCATAACTTCATATATATCACATTTAAGTTACACATTTTCATTTCAACCTTTTATTTAAAAAAATAACTCACGGTTTGACCCTGTTGGAAAAGCGTCGGCGCAGAATAATGGCCACTGTGGTGAGCACCATGATGGTCGTGCACATGGTCCGGTGGCTGCTTGGACCCTCGAGAACACGTTTACCAACCCTGTCCTTCAGCTATACACTCCATTACTCGCTAGTCGAGGCTAGTCCTTTAGCTGTGTCCTAATTTTGAGATTCTGGATTAGGTGTCGGATAAAAAGAGAGTGTGAGGGATAAGATAAAAGGATTACCGCTAGGAGAAGCGTTGATCCGTGTGTAGGACTGGGCGTAACTCTGAGAGCAGTTACACACACACTGTACCGTTTATGGCAAAACATCCAAACAAACGGTAGAATTCAAACCCACAGCAACTTAAGTTTGGTGGTCCATTCAAACCTGGCAGATTTCTTTTTTTAATCAATGTCACTGGAGGTATGGAGACCACCACTGGGGTCCAGATCCGCCATGAGTTCGGATGTAGAGGAACACTGTTTTTGCCAGAGGCGCCGCTAGCGATTTTGGGCCCATGAAAGAATATGAGGTTTGTGCCCCTATCACACCCATTCTGCACCTAATCCATTACTGCTACTACTAATAAAATAGATCTCTGGCGGCCCCCAAAGTGCGTGGGCCCTAAGCATCGTCCTAACCCCCCCCTTAGTGGTGTCTGCCCCTGGTTTCTGATGCTATTTTTATGCAGTATGCTTTAGCATTATGGTGTAAATCAGGAGTGGGCAAACTGGGTCCTGGAGGGCCGGGGTGTCCTGCAAAGTTTAGCTCCATCCCTAATCAAACACATCTGAACTACCTAATCAAGGTGATCTTTAAACTTACAGGTAGGTGTGTTGAGGAAAGTTGGAGCTAAACTCTGCAGGACACCCCGACCCTCCAGGACGAAGTTTGGACACCCCGGGTGTAAATGGTCATATAGCTCAGATACCTCATATGGTTAGATAATCATACAGGATTATTTGTGTCCATCTACTTAAACTATTAATAGTCCCGGCGATAATCCTGAGAACACTTCGGTCAGCAAGGCCGAGATACGTAGCAGGTCATGTGAAGGAGGTCACGTCAGGCATTAAGCAGACACCTTTATCCAGAGTGACATCGAGTCCATGTCCAACTGAGAAGCTGCTGGAAGCTCAAGTTGGTGGTCCCGGGGTTTGATCCCATGTCCTTCTAATTCATTATTTGCTTGTTGATTAATTTTTTTTAAATTAGAATCAGTTATATCTAAATTTTTTCGTGTTTGTGTCTGAAACCGAGCTGCTCAACCCTGGTGTTTCTCATCCTTTAGGGAGTCTGGTACATTTTGTGAAATAAATGCTGCCAAGAACTTCAACGTAAGACACATAATTCCAGTGATCCACCATGCAGACGTTCACCAGGCTCGTCGTTCAACACGTGATATAAAGTGGAGATTCAGATTCATCATGATTCGCAAGAAACATTTACAAAACATATCCAAGGCTTTTTTCTGTCTGGTGGGCGGAGCTTCTGAAACTGAGACGATTGGATTGAATGACTTGATAATTTGGCTTTCTGGTTGTAAAAATCACCAGAAAAAAAACCCCAAGAAGATTTTAAAGCTTGTCATCAGAAAAGTTTACAAAACATCTTAAAGGGGTAGTGGCTGGTGGGCGGAGCTTCTGAAACTTACACCACTAATCATAGACATGTTTTACTTTTTAAAGGGTTATAATTTGCTTTTCTGGATGTAAAGAGTGTCAAAAATCACCAGAAAAACAGCTACATTTCTAAAGCTGATCTGTGGGTGGAGCATTTAAGGCATCTCACATTAGATGTTAGTAGTAGTTCCTGCTTGGAACTTAGCAGCAGTGTGTATTATGTGGTGTTTATCAGGGATTAATATGGGATGCAATAGAATAGGTGGTACTTTCCAGAGTTTATCAAAGAATAAACACTTTGTTACAAAACAACAATTAACGTTCTATGTGTTTTGATTATATGAGTACGTTATAGAAATACAAATCCAGGAAGTAAAGATCTCTTAACAAAATAATCTTTTAGAAGAGCCTCATCTAGTAATTTTGCCTGAGGGCCACCACTTCATCTGGGTTCGCCTCTGTATGTAAACCGTGTTATTTATTCACTAAGTGTTTGCTTTATTTGATCAGAGTTTTAGGAAAGGATCCAGGAAATGCTTTAGACTTTCATTTGTTTAAAATATCTGGTTATAGTCGTCGGATTAGTAAACTCAGACATACCAAAGGAGGGAAAGAACTCATCACCACCGACACAGCTGGACAGGATCACTTTATTTTATTGTTGAGTTTTATTAACGCTAACCACCACTCCATCAAACGGCGGTGTGTGCTTGTGTGTGTGTGTGTGTGTGTGTGTGTGTGTATATACATAAAGAGAAGCCTAAAGGACAGATTATTCTGAATGAAAGGTTTCCAGATGTTAATAAACAATTTTTCTCACATATGTAGAAAAATATAAAGTCCAAGTTTTGAAAAGATGAGAACTTGCTCACCTACGAGAAAACGTTGAGCAAACAAGGCTGAAAAAGAGAGAGAGAGAGAGAGAGAGAGAGAGAATAGAGAGAGAGAGAGAGAGGAGAGAGGAGGGAGTGTGTGTGTGTGTGTGTGTGTGTGTAATGACAGGAAAACCTGGCACAGGATGTTTTACAGAGACAGGCCGCAAGCCTAGCAGGTGGGCAACAGCCAGCTAATGAAAACATCTGCCAGAAGAGCACATGAAGAAAGAGAGACAGAGAGAGAGAGAGAGAGAGACAGAGACATAGAGAGAGAGTGTGAGAGAGAGAGAGAAAGAGAGAGAGAGAGAAAGAAAGATCCAAATATAGAGAGACTCAGTGACAACCAAAAAGAGAAAAGAAAGTGACACAAAGCATGACAGAGAGAAATGAAGAGAGAGAGAAAGAGAGAGAGAGATAGAGAGGGAAAGAAAGAGAGAACAGTACGTTGCCTTTGAGGATGAATTGTAGTGAGGTGTTTAATAAACAAGCTGTCAGAAGAAGCTCACTATGGAGACAAACATCAGCAAACACACAGACACACACACACACACACACACAAAGAAAAAAGCAACAGGAAACAGCACAGAATAACTCGTATTTAACATCATTAATGTTAACCTAGTATGAACACACACACCCACACACACCCCCACACACACACACACACACACACACACACACACACACACAGAACAGTCAATCCTCAAGTGTTTAGTGCTCAGCTAGAGAAGCTAAGGGTCCGTCCCAAATCGCACACTTCGTTCTTGTGGCTCTCATTTACAAATCTCACGAACACGACGGCGTTCAGTTCCCGAAAAACACCACAACGTTTAACACAATCACTGCAACTATAACATCACAAATCACTCGAGTCAGAAATCCGGCCAGGTCGTCTAATTTAAACACTCGAACTAACCAAAAACAGCAGTGATTATTCGAAATATTGTTTAAAAAGCTTTTCGTTCAGGTTAGCTAATGTAGGCTAACTAGCTAGCCAATAAAGATTTAATATTTTTCAAAATGAACAAAAAAAATCGCTTTACAAATCTGGTAGCCAACGTACGATAAAGCATGAAGAAAAGATCCTGATCCTCTCAGAAATCCTGTCAGATTAGCGAAAGCTAGCTAGCTAACAAAGCAGAGAGAATTCGCTATTTTGGAATATCGCTCTTTAAATTCTTTCGAAAATCCTGTCAGATTAGCTAATATAAGATAGCTAGAATAATATATAGCTAGCTAGCTGGTGTAAATATTGGCTTATAGTACTTTATTATTTTAACATCTTGGAAATGGAAATGAAACATTTTTGCGCTCATACTTTAAAATTCTCCTTGGAATCTTGTCAGGTTAGCGAATGTTAGCGCAGAAGTGGCAAAATTTACCAGTTTGTGTTACAAAGGCTTAATTTTTCGAACCTATTCTTATTAAAGTATGTGCGTGGAAAAGAACCAAAGTGTGTAATGTGCCATTTGGGACGTAAATAAAAATGTGTGTGTGTGTGTTTGAGTGTGTGTAATTATGGTGGTATACACTGTTACACCCTGTAGTAAGTATGTTGTGTTATTTAAGACACATCCACAGAGATAGGATTTATACACACTATATTGATTATAGGATGAGTGATTGAGGACACAGCGACATTACGGATATAAGATGCGACGTCGTGTATGAACTGGATTAGGACACGCCCCCTTTCCGTTCAAGCGCCGTATCGATGCGTTGGATCTGTGTGGAATAGAACATGAAAAAATTTGTTTTTTTCGGGTGTTTTACGGGGTGAATATGCCATGCGGTTTAGGACACGCCCACATTAGCAGGAAAACGTTGAGATATTTAGGAACAGTGCTAATCCCGCGCTAATTCTATTACCTGTATTAGTGTGCTACATAGTGCTTATAATTCCCAGTGTAGGGGGTGGGGATGGACATTTCATTCAATTGGGAAGTAATTGGAAAAAGTAGCAATCGATTATGGATTAATCGTTACTTTTTAACGATCAAAGAAGACTAGGATTCCGTGGCTCCGAGGTTTGCATTAAAAGTTGACTTTCCAAAAAAAATGCGATGCATGTTACGATGTTTTAGGTGTTTTTTCACAATAAAACTTTGGGATTATCGCTAACTCTAATCTCTTCACACACTCCTATGCGCTAGTTCTTGTCTGTAAATGCGAGACATTAGCACATCTTTAAAATAAGTAGCAGGGAAGTGAGTTTGGTGACATAGTCGTTACCTTTGGGACGCGGCTTTACAACTTCGGGTGAGGCAACGATTTAGTTAACTATGGTAGGAGGTCCGCTTATAGTTTGGACAGTCAGAAGCGCCATTATAGTGTTGAGTGAGGCAGTGTGTGTGTGTGTGTGTGTGTGTGTGTGTGTCTTTTATGAGTGACAAATATCTGAATAAAACATCAGGTATAGACGGTTTAGTTGGCACAGTTACTCTAATGCACAACCCCATACACACACACACACACACACACACACAGTGCGCTCACTGTCATTACGGCACATTATTATAATTACAGGTTTCTGCCTCTCCAGAGCTGTAATTACCCGCTGGATTTTTCTGACAGCTCGGACATTTCAGGTTTGAAGCGCGGATTCAACTGGGTTTTATTTTCCCCCGTCTGTCACACGTTCCCGGTCATTCGCGTCTACCCGCAGTGATAATGTACTACTTTATATTAAAAGAAATACGGTTTCTCTCGCTGCATCATCGCTATAAAATGCTAATCTTGTTAGTACCGTGTGAGGAGAACGCATTGATGTCTCACACATACCCCAGCAAGCAACAAGTACCCAATGTAACGCTCATTCTATATGCCGCTAAATCCTTGTGTGCATATAAAATCCCAAATTATTGGTTAAGATAGGTGTATGATGGATATAAATTCATTCAATATCCTGATTTAATTAGTTAGAGTTGCTTAAACAGTTCTAGATGTTTAAATAAAGTTCTACATGGGACCGATTCTAAAGAACCGAAGTACTGAAGACCCTCAATTTTTAACTGGGTGTTAAAGTTCAAAGACTCCTGAAAGATTCCAACTTCCAATTCCTATTACCCCATTGTTCCTCTAAGGCAGGGGTGGCCAAACTCGGTTCTGGAGTCCTGCAGTTTTGCTCCAATCCTGATCAAACACACCTGAACCAACGAATCAAGATCTTGCTAGGGTAACTTGAAACTTATAGGTTGGTGTGTTGAGGCCAGGACAGCAGGACCAAGATTGCCCACCCCTGCTCTAAAGGTTCTCCTGGAAGAACAACCAAAGAAACTATAAATTATGGTGGAGTATATGATCATGTATAGATTTGGTGTTCACTGCATTAGCGGTTCCTTAAGGTTCTTTAACTGTGTTGAAAGATTCTACATATATCCTCTAAGTATATAGAGTTCTTTAAGAAGTATATAGTGTATAAATCAGAGTCTGGTTTATAATATCGAATCAGTGGTTCTTTTTTGTTCTGTCAGGGTTCTTTAAGGGTTCATTGGTGAATTAAGTGGACCTATCTTTTAAATGGGTTCTAGTTGGAATACGAAGTATGACTTCATTTTAGTTTTTGCATAGAACCATTTAGGGTTCCTTATAAAAAAGTTTAGGAAGTTAATAAAAGACAAAATAGTTTCCAGAATGTTTTTTTTTTTAAATTAAGGGGTCCTTAATTTATTAGCTTCCTTTCTGCAACCGAATTTTACATAGGGTAAAACTGTTAGCAGTTCTTCGAAAGGGGCCAATCATGGAATCATGTAGGTGTTAGAACTTCTACTGCTGTCAATAGTATTGGAATGGTTTTGTCACTTGCTGGTGTAAATGGAGTTTTGTTGAGATATAAAGGTTCTGTAGGTACATTAAAGCAGAAAAGTAAAAAAAGATCTAATCTATCTTGTTTCTATCTTTCCTCAAATTCCTGCATGTCCACCACAAAGAACATTGTTGTTTGGTTTGAATAAATACACAACATGATAAAGAGAAACCGGAATAGACTATAAAGTAGCAAGGGTGTGTTGGGATAGAACCAGTTTTTTTTTTCACTGACAACGACTCAACCCTCCTGGACACGTCTCAGACGGCTGAGCTGGACAGTTTGACCCAGCCCACGTCCTGGTACGCCCCGGTGATATGCCAGTAGAGCAGTGCCATTAGTTTGGTCCAGGCCATCTGCACATCGTCGTTGAAACAGTCGCCCAAGTCTTCTGAGAGAATCTCGAGAATCACACCACTGAGAATCTGAGGGAGAAGCAGACCTTCTAAAGATCACAAGAACATCGTATAGCAGAATGTGAATATTTATTAATCAAAATTTATGACGGTTTGTACCTTGAAGTACATGGGTTCAACTTTGTGTTTGACGGCATGGGCTTTCCCCACCAGCTCCAGCACAGAGGAGACCTTCTCTGGATCGTGGAGGTTCTCCACCACCGTGTTAATTGCGTTCATGACACGACATGCGTGCTTCCTCAGCTGGGAGCTCCTCTCCATTTCGTCCGGATCGTCCATGTCTCGAAACTGACTGAAGTACTGCTTTGCTGATGGGAAGTTCACGAAGAACCTGCACAAGAAAAAAGATCAGATGAACTGATAAAATGTGCAGAAATTTGAAACAAATGTCAAATTTTGGATTTTGTTTCCCTACACGAAACCAGAGTTGTTGTGTTCCACCAATAAAACATATTGGTTCCTACAGGAGGAAAGCAAACTGAACCAGAGAGACACTTCTCATGGATTTGTGTGAATGTGTTGGATGTAGAAAAACGTGTAAAAGAACGACCGTTTAGAGAGTGACAAATAGAGGGAAAAATAGAGGAAGAGAAGGAGGATGGAAGGTTCTGGATGATTGCACTGTGGAGCTGAAGTGGTTTTGATGCTCTGATGAGAGGGATGTCATTAAGTCGCAGCAGGGAAAATGAGAGGCAGGTGCAGAGAGATGAAGAAAGATGGAGAGTAAGAGAGAGAGAGAGAGAGAGAGAGACAGAGCGAGAGAGATGCATCTCTCTTTGCCAATATTGCGCTCGGTGTCTCTGCCTGCCAGAACGCCTCAGTGTTGATTATGAACATCCCATAATAAGCCCGTCGAGCGGGAACGGGTCTAATGAAGCGGGAATTGTGTAACCCTGTTCCTGCTGGAGATTTAACACAGCTCTCCTTTATCCCTTTAGAAATAACCAACCGGATTCCACTTCCATTGGACGCAGAGACGCTAAATAATACACTTTGCTCAGAAAAGCAGGAAGTGTGTGGCTATTAACACCACAACGTCTTTTCGGAAATCGATTTTCCACGTTGCTAACTTACGCGAATCAGGGATGGGGGGTGTTTAAGTGGTACACTTGACAAAAGAAATCCTGGTGGAACGAGTGTGTTTATACGGATTGCGCCAACACCAAAGCCCTTCTGAGTAAATGAAGTTTACGCCAACCTCGAATTGACCTCCTTTTTCTGGAGCGCTGTTTATGTAGGAAGTTATTTTAAGTGCCATCTGAACATGCCTTAAGTTTAGGATCTTCAATGAAGACGTTTGTGCTTGAGATTTAGAGGATGTTCCATTCATCTGGATGAGAAGTTCATAAAGCTTTGATGAAACCCATGAACGGGTTTCTGGGTAGACGAGCTGTATGACTTCCAAAAGGATAAAATAAACCTGGGTTTCTGGTAGACAAAAAAAAACACCAAGCTAGCTTTACATTTCTGGCATTTGGATTACTTTTCAAACCAACTGAGCAGTTGATTAAGGGCCTTGCTCAGGGGCCCGTCAGTGGCAGCTTGGTTGACTTGGAATTGAACCTACTATAAGATCATTAATTTTAAGTATCATTCACAACATTTAGCAGACGCCTTTAACCAGCGCGACTTACACAACTGAGCAGTTATAGGTTAAGGGTCTTGCTCAGGGGGCGGATTGGTGTTGCTGAGATTTGAAACCCATGATCTTAAGATCGCCAGCCCAACATCTTAACCACTAAGCTATCTTTTGTTTTCGTCCAATCAGCAGTCCTCTTTTTTTATATATATAGATATATATATATATATATATATATATATCTATATAGATATATATATATATATAATATATATATATATATATATATCCAAATAAAAATCAAATACTGACTTTGTCTAAATTTTTTCTATGAACACTTTTATGTCAGATTCTGGATTCTGATTGGTCGGAGCTAACTGACCGATCTAATTGGAAACACCGTTGGTTTCCATAGTAACAGTTCTCTTGTAGGGGTTTAGATCTAAGAAAAATAATTAACAGATATTTTTTTGGGTTAAACTCCAATTTTTGCAGTCTTTTATAAGAACTTTTACCTTTCAGGAGCTCAACGCTGTTTCTTGACTTGAATGTTATTAGCGTGACTCTGATCCATGTTGCTCTGCTAATGAATGAAATGAAACGAGACTTCATGCCTCTGTTTGCCTGCAGGAAGGAAACTACTCACGAAATTAAAAATTCATCACTCCGTCCTTAAGATCTTATTAAGCGAGCGATCGTATTATCCTTTATGCCGACGGGCGAGGAAATGAAATGACTTCACGCTGTACGTCCAAATGAGGACTTTTAATTAGTTCGTAAAAAGAAAAGATGCAAAAAATAGGAACCTCAGAACGGCTGGAGAACATCTCTCAATCCTAGAATGCTTCTTATCATTGCTTTAAAAATCTACAGTACTGAACCTGAAAACTTTAGAACAAATCTATGCCGGGTCTGGAATTGGAATGAAACCAGCGCCCGGCGCCACCCATTAATCCTCTTCACGCTTTCTTCCACAAACATCTCCAGACTTCTCTTCAGGTAGATTGTGTCATGGGACTGTGTGGATTTGATCATTCCGTTGCAACAATATTGATGAGATCAGACACAAATGTTGAGGTGAGGAGATCTGGTGTTCAGTCAGGGTTCCAGTCCATCTGAAAGGTGATCAGTGGAGTCAGGATTCTGCCTCAGAGTCAGAAAGACTTCATGGCGCTTTAGGTGCATTCTGCACAGGGACATTGTCGAGCTGCTACAGTGTTTACTGCTGTCTGCAGGGGCGCCGCTAGCAATTATAGACCCTATGAAATAATATCCGGCTGGGACACCCTTTCCGCACTGGTACTACTAATAAAACAGATCTATGGGGGCCCCTAAAATTGGCCCAAGGGCCCCCCTTCCTTAGCCGTGCTTCTGGATACTTATTTATCCATCGTTTATCTTCATTACGTGTTTATTACTGAGCTCATTTTTCAGAAAAAAAGAGCAACAACATGACACGCCGCCAGATTCATCGCTTCCAAAAAAAAAGTGTGAAATGGGATCACAAGCAGAAAATCCATCAGCTGCTAAACCCAGCCGAGAAATGAGCAGCGCTGCAATTAGCTGATTAACTCCGAATGTTGAGTCTGGAAATCCACCAGATTTTATTCTAGAAGATTTTCAGGAGAGATTTGGATTTAATATGAACACACGACCTGCAGGTTGGTGTTATCAGCACAGGGAGAAGCTGAAATGGAGAAATTCAAACATCTCTGTAACCTCTGTAAGAGAGAGAGACAGAATGCCAGAGAGAGACAGAAATAGAGAGAGAGAGAGAGAGAGAGTGAGACAGAGAGAGAGACAGAAAGAGAGTGAGAGAGAGAGACAGAAAGAGAGAGAGAGAAAGAGAGAGATAGAAAAAGAAAGAAACAGAAATGGAGAGACACAGAAAGCAGGAGAGAGACAAAAATAAAGAGAAACAGAAACAAAGACAGAGAAAGAGACAGACACAAACAGAGACAGATAAAGAGAGAAAGAGAGACAGAAAGCGAAAGACAGAAATAGAGCAGGACAGAAAACGAGAGTCAGAAAGAGAATGACACAGAAATAGAGTGAGTAATATAGACAGATACAGAAAGAGAGAGCGAGACAGAAATAGAGTGAGACAGAAAAAGGGAGAGAGAAATATAGAGAGAGCGAGACAGAAATAGAGAGAAAAAGAGAGCGATATCACACACACACACACACACACACACACACACACACACACACACACACAGACATGGCACATTTAAAACACATTAGATGGCCAGTACAGGCTATCCTATACAACACACACACACACACACACACACACAGGGATTTGTTATCACCTCTAACACAAAATCACATTGTTGTTCGTGGACGTCGTTCTGGTGACCTAAAGGATTCCATTATAACGAGTCCTGTGGGTTTGGTTAATTAAGATATCTTTCTGTGTGTGTGTGTGTGTGTGTGTGTATGTGTTGTTGTTGTTGTTGTTCACTGTCCAGTGAATAATTACCTTCAGACCTTCACCTTCACACATCATTCCGAAGCTGACCTTCTGTTCTGCCATTTCAATAGTGTTTAAAATACACACCTATACATATACTGTCCCTTTAATGCGAGTCGTGTGCAGTTGCTGCAACACAATTTACACACTAGAGTTTAATGCAGGTTACATATTATAGCTTTAATGCAGACTGGATATTGCAGCGTTATTGCTAATTACATACTGTCATTATTTATTGTGTCTTTAATGCAAGTTACATATTGTAGCTTTAACACAGGTTATGTATTGTAGATTTAATATTTTTTGAGCCACCAACCTATTGCAAGTTACATATTGTAGCAATAATGCAAGTTACATTGTATAGCTTTAATGCAGGTTACATATTGTCTCTTTAATGCATCGTGGCATTAATAATTGAGCCACCAACCTATTGCAAGTTAAATATTCTCGCTTTATTGCAAATTACATACTGTCACTTTAACAAAAGTTATATACTGGGCCTTTAATGCAAGTTACATAACGTTGCTTTAAGGCAGGTTATGTATTGTAGCTTTAACACTTACACCACCCACCTGCCACCTGATTGGCTCAAATTCCTGTCTTTTTATTTGTTTTTACTTCCATAAAAATACATTTTTTTAGTTCTCTGTTGTGTAATTTAATCAGGTTCGCGTTAAAGAGAGTGCGGGACTCTCTCTCTCTCTCATACACACACACACACACACACACACACACACACACACACACATACACAAAAACATGTCGGCAGACGCCGTTCCAATTCCTATAAACTATTTTAGGAGACTGGGGAAAAAATAAATAACACACCGATACAGAATCTCTTCCCGTCTCTGATATAAAGTTACATCACGTCAGAGCTGAAATCTGGAATCTGATTGGTTGTCAGGGTGACTCGTTCTATTAAACAATGTTTATGATATCGCAGTCAGGGAAGGAGACTCCAGTGTCCGAAAAAAACACACAGAAACGACACACTGGCAAAACGATCACAACAGCAACACCGGTCAACGAGCTATAAATAAACACACACACACACACACACACACACACACAAACTTTACTTTTATTGTTCACACATAATGAACTGAAAAAAGATGCACAAGTGAAGTGTGTGTTTGTTTGTTTTTTGTTGTCATATTTCATTAATTCAGAACATTGATTACCTTTTTGGTAATTAAATATTCATTAATTAATTATTAACTAATTATAAATTTACTCTCACGGAAATGTACTACAACAAAGTGTGAAAAACTATAAAAGGAATGATAGAAGAGAGATAAAGCCGTGTGTAAAAGCTAAAAGTGTGTGTGAGACAGGTGAGCGTACCTGACCAGCACGGCCACGCCCACGTCCTCGCAGCTCTCGTACACTCGCGCCCAGGTGTCTTGCACGATGGCGCGCTCCACGCTGCTCAGAGGCTCGGCACGCTCTCTCCGCTCGGGCTCGGCCACGTCACGCTCGGGCTCCATGCTGCACACACACCACGGCGGGGAGGGGGGGCAGAGGAGCGGCTGTGGGGCGGGCGGAGAGGGGCAGAGAAGCGGTGCAGGGGGCGGTGAGGAGCGACGGAGGGGGCAGCAGAAGCGCAGGGCGAGAGAGCAGAGAGCGTTCAGCCACCCTCCTCTCAGCCCTCGCCCCTCGCGACCCCCTCGAGGAGGCAGCGTGCCCTCGGACTCTCACACACGACTACACACTCGCACATGCACACACACTCGCACGCCGTCTCGCTTTTTACGTCCCCGTGGATCTCCTTCTGCTTGTTGATGCTCTGAAGACTCTCAGATCCCCTCTCTCTCTCTCTCTCTCTCTCTCTCTTTCTCTCTTCTCTCTCTCTCTCTCTCACTGACTCTGTCTCTCGCGTGTGCTCTCGCGCAGATGTTGTCGCCGCTCTGAAGTTGAGGCTGTGAAGAGACGAGATACAGAAAAGGAGGAGGAGGAGAGAGTGATGAGTGGGCGTGAGTGAGAGTGAGAGAGGGAGAAAGAGAGAAAGAGAGAGAGAGAGAGAGAGAGAGAGAGAATAAGAGACGGATGGAGGGAGAGAGCGCTTTGATGAAGGAAAATAAAAAGGTAAAAAGAAAGGAGAGAGAAATAGTGAGAGAGAGAGAACAAGAAAGAAAGAGAAAAAACAAGAGAAAGAGAGAGGTGTGAGAAAAAGAGAGAAAGAGACAAAAAGGGAGAGAAAGAAAGAGAGAGATAGAGAGAGAGAGAGAGAGAGAGAGAGAGAGAGAGAGAGAGTGATGGAGATAACAGTTGATGAAGATGAAGAAAAGACAGAAAAAGATAGACAGATAGATAGATAGATAGATAGATAGATAGATAGATAGATAGATAGATAGATAGATAGATAGATAGATAGATAGATAGATACCGGGGGAAGGGGGAGAGAGAATTCTTGTGTTACCCAAGAACCATTTTTTTCTTTCTGTTCTTCATCAACACGTCCGTCTCTCTGTCTTTATCTAAATTACACCACAGAGCTGTGCCACTTCCTCCGGGGGCAGAAGCAGAACGCTGGCAAATATGACGAGGATGAAGCGTAGAAACGTGCACACACACACACACACACACACACACACACACACACACACACACATCCACACACACACGTTATGATGACCCAATTAGAAGCTCCCAGTCAGCGGTTCCATCCTAAAATCACATCTTCTTCTGATCTTCAGCTTTATTTCACTTCCTGAAAACATTCACTGATGCTGGTTCGTGGTATCGTTTCTTTCTTATATCTGCAGCACATCTTTCTTCCTGCACTTTTACCTTCTCCACACTTATGTTCCATTCACCTGAAAATGTTTGGAGCATCAGAGGAAAGGTGTGTGAGAAGAAGGTAGGAATTCACCTATCGTTTAAGTGTAGCCAGTAACTCAACTGTTCATCCCACCACCTTGAACCAGACTTGAGGAATAATATCAGTCAAGCGGTGCTGGAGGATCAGAGGAAGTTGCTGCTCTGCTTTGTTTTTGGTTTGGTAGGGAAGCATCAGTGGAGGAACGATGTGGTGTGAAGGAACTTCAGGAGGTTGAAAAGAAGCTGAATGACCTGCATCTGCTCGGTAGTGGACCTGCTGGACCAGGAACCAGTTATCCAGTCAGTTATAACAAAAAAGATCTCATCGTGATGTAGAAGCACAGTGGTTAAAGTATTAATCATGAAGATCATGGGTAGAATTTTTAGCACCACCAAGCTGCCACTGCTCAAGGGCCCCCTGAGCAAGGCCCCCAACCCTCAACTGCTTTAATGGATAAATATGATTCGCTCTGGATAAAGATGTTTAATTAATGCCATAAACATGAACATGTTGATGAGAAGAACATCTTGGACATCATTATAAAAGAACTGCTGCTTTGTAGACCTTCATTTCCTTGAATAAGACCCTTAACCCTTTCTGCCCCAGGGGCGCTGTATCATAACTGACCCTGCGCTCTGACCCCATCGATGAGATTTCTGAGGTGGATCTGAAGCTTCTTCAGCGTCTCTCTCTCCGAGGATCTCATCTGTCAGGAACAGAAAAAACTAGGTCCTTCTCTTCTTCGGAGAGCTTAAAATAAATCGATTTTTATTTAAAGCTCCGTCTCTGGAAGTCAGAGTCGTTCTTTTCGATCAGTGTCGGAGTCTGATGTAGGTTAAAGAGCGGAACCCGGAGCGCTCGGGGGTAACAGATGGTCAGGAGGGTTGTTTTTCTTGTTCCGCGCTTGCTGACGGAGACAAAAACAGGTTTTACTGGGAATTATACGCTATTATCATCATCAACTCCAGCTGAAATGGAGGCAAAAAAACGGTGTCTGTGGCTCAGGGGGTAATAAAACAATCTGACTGCCGCCACCGGACGCTGAAACGATGATGTCATCCGGAGCAAAATGTCATTTAAACCGGGTTAAATGAGGAAATGTTTCTAACTTATGTTTTTCAAATAAATTATCGGAAATGTTTATATTTTGTGTTGTGCTGTGTGTTGGTTTAGTTCCCTTATAGATTTAGCAGTTCATTAGCCAAGTAGCTTTTCAATATCTCGTTAGTAGCGGTGACGGTTTATTAACTGTCTTATTAACAGAAGATTTAAAAGCTGCTGAACAGCAGTAAAGGTTTTAGCTCGCAAAACCTTTACAAGCTAAAAAAAACGTTATAAAGGTTAAAGAGCTAAAAATGTGATCGCTGTTAACAAGCTAACACATCGTTATGAAAGTTAAAAAGAGATAAAAAACATTAGCGCTGTTAACAAGCTAGCAAACCGTTATTAAGGTTAAAGAGCTAAAAACATTAGCGCTGTTAACAAGCTATCGATGTTGACGCTAGCAATGTCGATGTTAATGGTAGCAGTAACGGAGGGTCATTAACTCGTTAACAGCAGAAATGTTTCAATAGCATGCTAACAGCATTAGCGGTTTATTAGCTCTTCGGCGTCAGAAGAAATTTGGCTAGTCTAGTTTGTTCATTTGGTTTATGTCCAGGTTATAATCTATTTATGAGGAAACACACAGCGGTGAACGTCAGTGTCGTAATGGCGCTCAGCTTTTCTGCGCTTCTCAGAGCAGCTAACAAACAAAACAACAGCCGATGGCGTCTCCAGAGACGTTTCTAACCAACGTGTGTGTGATTAGACATACGGTACACATGTGGTTTACACACGTGCATGTGTGTTGGTGTGTGTGTTCTCAACAGATCGTCATGGAAGCCAATCAATTAGCATGTTTGTAGTTTTTCCTGGTCACACAGGACTCCATGTTTACACTAGGCAGGTTTTAATTTAGCGGTCTGATTAACATCTCCATCAAAATTCCAATTATTCAATTTAAATAAGTGTAAAATTCACTTTTAAAAGAATTTTTATCAAATTTTTCTCCTCATCGGAGAAACGATGAGGAAACGGCTACCGCTATCATTCAGTGAATCAAATCAAATATGACACATGAATCAAATGATGCATGAATCAAATCAAACGATTCAAATGCAGTAAGACAAACAGAAGAACTGAAAAAGAACAGATTCGACTATGGGTCATGAATCGTCTCTCTCTCTCTCTCTCTCTCTGTCATTATCTCTCACTCTTTCTGTCTCTCTCTCTTATTCTCTGTCACTCTTTCATTCTGTCTGTCTCTCTCTCTCTCATTATCTGTTACTATCTTTCATTCTGTCTGTTTCTCTCTATTGTTGTTACTATCTCTCATTCTGTCTCTTATTTTCTGTCACTATCTCTCATTCTGTCTGTCTCTCTCTCGTTTTTCTCTCAGTATCTCTAATTCTGTCTGTCTCTCTCATCCTTTTTGTTTCTCTCTTTCTCTGTCTGTCTTTTTCACTCTTTGTCTCCCTCGCTCTTATTTTCTGTCACTATCTTTTATTCTGCCTGTCTTTCACTCTTTCTGTCTCTCTCTCTCTCTTCCCCTCATTCTCTGTAACCATCTCTTATTCTGTCTGTCTCTCTTATTCTTTCTGTCTCTCTCTCATTCTCTGTCACGATCTCTCATTCTGTCTGTCTCTCACTCTTTCTGTCTCTCTCTCTTTGTATTCTCTGCACGTCTGTGAATTTTGTCAGGGTGATTATAACCCCCTCCCCCCTCCCCCCCCCCCCTTCCTGCATCTCTCGAAAACACCTTTTTAAATGCCCTCCCACGCCTAAGCGCTCGCCGTGTTCCTCCAGCTGTCAATCAAACCCGCTGAAGTTTCCCATCATGCACCTGAAAGGTGTCTGAACCCCTCTGTGTTCCTGGATTGACCCTGGTTCCGCTTCAGCTCAGTGTAATAATAATAATCACTGCACCGCTGTGACGCTAAAATCAAGATGTTATTTCTCGAGTAGGATAAATCCGCTATTACATCACAGCTATTACATCACAGCTATTACATCACAGCTATTACATCACTCAACATGTTTATTGCATCATTCAGATACATGTTTACATTTCCAGCATCTGGTAGATGCCTACTTAAATTCCTTTAATTGTTTTACCCAACTGAGCAGTTAAGGATGAAGGGCCCTGCTCAGGGGCCCAGCAGCGGCAGCTTGGTGGTGCCGGGAATCGAACCCTAATTCGGGGTCACTGGGATCTGCTGGAGTCTATCACAGCCGTCTCTGAAAGGGTAAAAGGCACAAGAGGGACACCCTGGATAGGTCACCAGTCCATCACAGGGCCACACACACACACACACACTCACTCCTATGGGCAATTTAGAATCACCAATCAATCTAACATACATGTTTTTGGACTGTGGGAGGAAACCGGAAGAATGGGAGAAAATACAAACTCCACACAGAAAGACCCCTACAGGGGAATCAAACCCGGGACCTTCTTACTGTGAGGCAACAGCGCTAACCAACGAGCCGACCACCAAGGACTAATTTAAACATGCGCATCTGCATCAGGACGTGATATTTAGACAATATATTAGAGTTTTGTGCATTTTTTTTGTGGTAGGGTGTGTGTGTGTGTGTGAATGGTGGGTGAGGGTGTTGTTCATCTATGGTGCCACTAGAACCTGGGCCAGACCTAAACAGCAGTCCAGCACTTTAACCAAAGAACAAACTCCTCCCAGATTCCCAGATCGAAAAAGAGATTCCCAATTTGGGGAATTTGGTTATTTTACTTTTTTGTCCCACAAACATGAGACATGAGATATTTTGTCCCTGAATCCACAGCAGGATTCTGCACTGATGGTCGGGGAAACCAAACGAGGGACACTTTTCTGTCCCATGATCCCGCAGGGTACCCATACGAGGGACACTTTACCATGACTCCCGATGGACATTCCAAAATGGCGGAAAGAAAGTGGCGACATTCCAAAATGGCGGAAAGAAAGTGGCGACCTGACTGGAGTTTAAAGTAACTTTTAATACTTCAGAATTAAAATATTGTTTATTTTAGTTACATTTCACATGCAGAATCAATAAATATGCCATTAAACTCTACTGCCATCTTGCGGACACGCGCACACACACACACTCTTTCACACACTCGCTTCTCTCCCGTGCTTCTGGCCACAAGTTGAGCTACACGTCAGAGCGCGAGCCTTGGACTGGTGAGCGGACGTGTGCGATGACCTCAGCAGTTTGTGCGCATCAGCTGACGCTGGCAGACACCGGAAGTTATGCAGCGGAAGGCGGAGATGCCGATCAACGAAGGTAAAAACGGCGGGGAAATTCACGCGCTTATTTTTTTTTCTATTCGCACACGCGCACAAGCGGCTCGTTTGAAAGATGAAGGTTGCGCGAGCGCATGAAACGCGGGTGCAAATCACCTTCCCTGTCGCCGTGACTGCAAATTCGGCTAAAATAAGCAGGATGTTGGAATAATAATTATTCTGCAAAGAAATCCCACTATTATTATTATCATTATTATTATTACTACTACTACAGGCTGTGTAATATTTTAAATAGCGTGCGTGCACGCACGTGGGCCGTTTCCCTCCTGATTTCCGGTTCGCACTCAGCGCTCGTGTGTTAGTCTTGTAATTCCGCTATTTATATATTAAATAAATTCATAATCTAAACACGTGCATAATATTTCACGTAATATACCAATAGAAATATTTACTAAATAATTAAAACAAAGCCTGATCAGCTATATAAAGTGTTTAAATCATCTATCTGGAGGAGTTTATTCGTATTATATTTACAGTTAAGTGGTTATTAAGCGTTACCGCGGAGTACAACGCTAAAAACACCAAAACAAACTCCATCCCGGAGTGAAACACAGGTCCTGCACAACTCCGGTCCGTTTGCACGTCCCAACCCGGACTGATATCGGTGTAACACCAGTGTGTTTTTTATATAGAGAGCGAGTAAAATTTATTACACGGATTTAATTAAAAACAACTTTTAACTTTTATCAACAGAATCTTTGTTCATCTATAAACAATAAAAAGGGAAAACTCCAGACATTTTTTAAATTAAGAAATATATATTCTGTGTATTCTATAACATTTTATAACGCTGTTATCAAAGAAAGGAAGTTCCGCCATTATTGATTAAAAAGAATTAAAAATAATCATATTTAATCTGAAATAGTAATTAAAGTTTTTTAAATTTACATTGTTCATTAGTTATTAAAAAAATATTAGAGTTAAAAAAAACCCCATTTAATTATAAATGACTAGCCAGTTAGCTTCATAACTAATATTTACAATCTAACTATTATGTGTAAGTGAATAACTAATTAACTAATTTAAATAAATAAACAAACAAACATGGATTTTTCTGGCTTTTTATTCACAGACCACATTAAGCTAAGCTCCTCGGCCCACTCCAGCTGTTCCAGCTGTATTAATACTGTAAAATCAGGTTCTGGTGCCATTTTTGCTCTCATTCCTACAAATCACTGCCACTGAAACTCCGTCCACACGTCAGTTTTCATCACATCAGTTAAACTTTCTTATATTTTCCACATCATCGCCGTTGCAGGTTTCTCCATCGCCGGGCCCTCGTCCACTCCCCGGAAGCGGCAGGTGCGATTCTCGGCCCGCCACGACATCCTGCTCCTGCGGGAAGTGATCGCTCAGAACCCGTTCACCTCCAAGGAGTCGGGTCGGATCTGGGCTCGAGTCGGGGAGATCGTTACGGCGGCGCTGCAGGACGAGAACTTCGAGGTGGACGGACGCAGATGTAGAGAGAGAACCATGCTGCTGCTGGACTACTACAAAAAGCAGGACTTCCCCAGTCTGCGCAGGTTATCAAGAAACACAAGATAAATCACACACACAGGTTGCGCGTGATCACAGTGTGGTCTTTAGAACCATTTTTGGGTAACTTAACATCCATTCCAATCAGGACCACACTTTTGGATAAATTCTACCAGATGTTTCCAGATGATTTAAACTCGTTATAATCATTTAATGTTCCATATTTTATAACAAAACCTTTAAATAATCATATAATTAATAATGCGTCATGTAACTGTCTTGAGGTTCGGCACGGAAAGACTTTACGCTCAGAAGGAGGATCTTCTACACGAGGTTCTGGAGCTTGAGGCGGAAAAGAACCTGATGGCAAGTGGTGAAGGGAAATACCAAGACGGAGAGATGAAGAAGAGAACGCTGGAGGAGCTCACGCTGCCCGAGCCGGATAAACCCAGCGTGCTTCCAGTCGCGTCAGCGGCGCCTACAGGTGAGGAGACGATCACACAGATCAACAAGCTGAAACTACACAAGAAAAAACACTAACATATACAAATCATTGCGTTTCTCCTGCAGTGTCGCTGGACAATGAGGAACAGGAGGACCTGGTGGAGCTGTCGGCACCCACAGCCAAGCGGCCGTGCCAGTGCTGCTGCCAGACTTACTCGGAGATACTGAGCTTCCTGGAGAAACGGTCGGAAGCCGAGCAGCGGCTGCGTGAAGAGGAGATGGCGGTCCGCAGGGAAGAGCTGGAGATCCAGAGAAGCAAAATCGCTTTGGAACGCGAACGACTCGGAGCCGAGAGGAAAGAGCGCGAGCGGCGCTTCGAGCTGGAGAGTCAGGAGCGGCAGGTCATCCTCGACCTGCTCAAGGAGAAAGTTCTCAAGAGCGAGAAGAACGCGGAGTGCTGACTTTTACTAAACACATCACGCTTTCATGCCGCTAGCATTTCTCCGCAAAATAATTTAGGTTTTAACAGTTTCTCAAATTTATTTGAACAGTTAACCAAGAGATTCCAACATTTATTTGGGAGATTGTTTGTAAATAAATTTTAAACTAGTTTCTAGTTTACTAACCAACTAGTTATTTCTGGATTCTGCACTTTACGGATAGATTTTTACGGCTTTTTTTCAGCCGTTTTCTAACAAAGTATATTATTATATAATTATACAATTATAATTATACTAAAAGGACCTCACAATTAAACAATTCATAATGAAAAAAATTAATTCTGTACACAATTTTATCGTAATAATTCTTTTAGCTAGTAATGTCAGATTATTTACAATAAAATTTAGCCAAATAATCGCCACTAAAAGGAACGTGACATTCTACGTTAGGTCAGTTGTCATACTTAAATTTTTATTTTTTATTTTTATATTAAATCAGTTTAAACAAATCATGAATCCGTCAGCAAACCCTTTTGTCCTCCGGCTAAATGGCGTAAGTTGCTGCGTTAACGTTTTATTTTATAATAAAATTATTCCGATGTTACAAACTCTCCAGAGAGTGAAAAATCGATAGAGACTGAATGAGTCGGTAAGGAAAAGCCGAATCCGGATGTGTTTGTAGAGTTTGAGGTGGTCGAGTTTTAAGGTTTACTGATATCATTTATTTAGTTTTAGCGATAAATGAAGAATCGTAAGTTAGCTTTGCTCTTAGTAGCTATTTTTACGAAAAAACTTTATAAATATTGTTATGATATTATTAGTTTTAGGCAAAAAGCAGCAGAAAGACTTTATTCGTAGATTATATTTGGTCGTATATTTATAAGAAAAGGCTTGTGAATGTTAATTAAAAGTCTGGGTGGGACGTACTGTTGCCCACATTTAAAGAAATCTTTTACCTAAACACACGTGAAAGTGTGTTTCATTGCGTTGTTTATGGACAAACGGAAAGATTTGATCGATTGCGTCAGCTGAGACCTTTTAGATTCACTTCGAGCTCCTTTCAGCTGCTTTTGTTTAACTAACGCTAGCATAGCAACGTAAACGTCATGGTGTTAATGCTAACTAGCTAGCTACTTATCTTGGTTTATCAACATACATTTATAGCAATCAGAATTTTTTCCCGAAATCCAGCAAATGCTAGTTTTTAAGCGTAGTTTGCTAACTCATGTGATTACAGTGTTATGCTAACAATTCAATCATGTCCTTGTTAAGCGACATTAACCTGATTAACCTGATTAACTTTAGCCAATCGGTTTCTTTAAATATTAGCTATTTTTGCTAATGTAAAGCAAATAAATCACTGTATTATAGACATTTTTCAAAGGAATACTAAAAAAAAACAAAAAAAACGGCGTATTTAAAGCACAGTGATAATGTCATATGATCTTGTTTTTGATTGGCTGAACGATTAACCCCTAAGCTCCACCCCTCACTGACGCAGCGTCGTCGTTTCGATGCTGTAATTTAGTTGCAATGCTGCACTTTTTATTTATTTAGTTTTATTTCCATGTAAATGAAAATCCAGCTGTTGCTTCAGGATGTGAAGTCAGTTGCTGTGCGTTTGTTTCGCTCCTCCGATTGTATGATCATCATGACGTTTTTGTTTGTGTACCGATGCTGAATCGCCGCCGATCGTCTCGTCCCCCGGCGTTTGTTTGGAGATGTTTTTTGTTACACTATTTACGCTGAAGCCTCGTTCCTGTCTTAAAAAACATCCTTAATCATAACAGTAAAATCACAGCAATTTTACTCAGATGTAATTTTTGTAATAATGAAAAACCCAGTAAAATGATTTATATTGTCAATAAAACTTTAAAGAATTGCTTTGTTCTGTTTGTGGTTATTTTGATGAGGAATAGTTACAGTTACGGTTGGTGGCAAAGCATCATCACCGATCCATCATCACCTTCATCACTTAATCAATGCATACCGACAGCCTTTACTAGTTTTTCTCCTTCTTCTCCTTTCGGCCGTTCCCTTTTAGGGGTCTCCACAGCGAATCATCTGTCTCCCCCTTACCCTATTCTTTACATCCCCTGGGCCCCTGAGCAAGGCCCCTAACCCTTACCTGCTCACTCAGTGTGAAGAGAGGCGTCTGACAAATACCAAAAATGTAAAAAAAAAACAAAAAAAACAACTAACCACTAATGTCGTCATTTAAAAAAATATATAACCATTTATTTATTTATTTACTATTATTTATTTATGTATTAAACTTTTTTACCAATCCAACCAGATTTGCTTAGGACATTTAACCTCCTGTATTTGGCCTAACCCTATTTTTAAAAATAATGTTTTGCTTATTTTTTTAATGTTTAAAACGCAAAATAAAAATAAAACCATGTTTAACGTAGATGTTATTGCAATAGGGTGCCAATAATTATGCCTCCTCCTGTACAGGCCCCGCCCTAAACTTATTTCAAACCAACACGAGTGGTTAAAAACTTCCCCCGCCCTCACCGCCCCTTGTTTTTCCGCTACTCTAATTCTGATTGGCTGATCGGAACGCCAATCATATGAATTTGGGCGGGGCTACGCACGAGCTGGTGGCGTGTCGGCTGTCTGTCTGACCGCATTGCAACAAAGTTTACAGTGAAACAAATGTTTAATCTCTTGAAAGGCGCGTGAGTTCATATATCCGGTGGATCTTTGGAGGAAGTTTGTGTTGATTGGGTGTTTCCGGTGATCCCCGGATGTCGGAAGGGATCGAAGTGCAGATGGGAAAAAACTGGCAGTGGATTTCTGTCCTGTTTTACGGCGCTGCAATTTAAATGTTGTTAATGAGCGTTAATTAAGATAATTTATAACTATCTTTATTATTATTATTATTATTATTGGTGTTTTTGCATAATATAGAATATTTTTTTTTCCTTCATTTTTTTCTGGTAAGTGTGTGTGTGTGTGTGTGTGTGGTGTGTGTGTGTGTGTGTGTGTGTGTGTGTTTCCTCCACATTGCTTTGGCTTTGCTTTGCTTTGGTATATCCTGATCGAATCCCTCCGCGGGCACGTGTGGGTTTCCCCCTGATCCTCTTTTTCGGCTTGGCGGTCTGTTTTTTTTTTGCTGAAATTATTTGTATCACTGCTGATTTTCTTGCAAAAAAAAAAATACAAACAAACAAACCAACTTGTGTGTAAAGATGCCAAAGAGTCGAGCGGGCGTCCACAAGTTCCACCTGTCTCGCCCTCAAACCCCAAAGCTGTCTTATGGTTATAACCCCAGCATGAATGTGGGCAGGAGTGGATACAGGGTGTTCTGTGCCAACAACATCCCGGCATGTACCGAGCTGGCCAGCAAGATCACTGAGTGAGTAGAAGAAAAGATCACACACACACACACACACACACACACACCGCTCTTCATTAGTATTTTAGGGCGTAAGTCTATTTAGGATAGAATAATAATAATAAGGCACTGAACTCGAGTATGTTGGATTGCTTATTAGAAGGTCATGGGTTCAATTCCCCAAACTGCCACTGCTGGACCTTTAAGCAAGGCCTTAAACCGCTTAATGAATAATAAATAGAGATAAATGTGAGTTGCTCTGCTTTTGGGCGTCTGCCCACAGACCTCCCAGAGCCACTGATTTACCACTGTTGGGCCCCTAAGCAAGGCCCTTAACGCCTAGTGGCTCAAATGAGGGAAATATATTTATAAATACATCTTATTTAAACAACTAAACAGTTGAGGTCTAGGGGCCTTGCTTAAGGGCCCAACAGTGGCAGCTTGTCTGTCTGTCTGTGTATCTATCTCTGCCTGTCTGTCTTTCTAACAGAATCTGATCTGGAATTATACTTGAAGAGGAACAGACCTGTAAATACCTGAGCGTTAAAGTTAGCTGTAAACACAGCCATATCAGCGATGTTCTTTAACAAACCCTGTGGGGTATAAAAATCATCACCATCATCATCATCATCATCATCGTGACCAAAAGTGTGTAAAGTTTAATCCGAAGCTATAAAACGGAACAAAATCAAGTTTACTTTAGCGCGACGATTTTAACCAACGACAAGTTAAAACGTCACATAGTTGTGTGCGAAAGTTTGCACGCCCTTCTGCCAAACCTGGATTAAAAACAGATATTTATTATTTACAGGTCTGAAATCATACACGGCCGTAAGGTTCATTCAGTCTAGAACAATATCTCCACATCCCATAAACATCCCACAAACATCCCATAAACTCCAGTCCGCTCCCCACCGCCTGTAATACACTCCACATCTCCAGCAGCTTCCATACCGTTCCAGCTGCATAGATGGGAAGGAGAGTGTGTGCACGTTTTTGTGCGTGGTGTGTGTTTATAAAGTGCTTCACTGTAGTGTGTTTGAGTGTGTGTGTGTGTGTGTGTGTGTGTGTAATGTGACCCTGTCCCGTAGCGCTTATCACTGAAATTTGAGACCTCTCAGCCTAAGTGAATGAAGAGCACTTAAGAGTCCCACTCTCTCAGCTGTGTGTGTGTGTGTGTGTGTGTGTGTGTGTGAGTACAGGTGTAGGAATGCTGAAAATCTTATTTTGATCGCTAATGTTGACACGCCTAATCCAGTTTATCAAGTTCTCCTGGAAAACATGTGTGTGTAAAAAATAATCTGCTTTTATTTATTTATTGACCGGTTTCCTTCTTACAGCAGATTTAATAAACACATTTTTTAGATATTTTATATATATATATAAATATTTTAATTTCACCTGAAGAAATTAATAATTATATATGTATAACTATTATAGATTATATTAATTATATTATTCGGGAAGTGAATTAAAAGTGGCTTTAATCCAAAGTCTGATTTAAAGATCACCTTAATCCTGATTGGCTGAGATTTTAATCTCGTCCGCGTCTGTAATAGCGTGTGTTTCTCTGTTTTCCAGGCGTCTCGGTGTGGAATTGGGGAAATCGGTGGTGTTTGAGGGAGAGAACGGGGGTAAGTGTGTGTGCACTTTATTAAAAGAGAGAGAGACAGCGAGGGAGGGAGAGAGACAGCGAGGGAGAGAGACAGCGAGGAAGAGAGAATTATATAGAAATTATTATATACAAATTATGAATGAGTGAATCTAATTTAAAAATCATTCATAATTTAGTGATCACAGAAAAGAATAAAAAAAAATCAAACAATCTCTCTTTTTATTTTTCTCTCTTGCTCTCTCTCTGTCTCTCTTTGTCTCTGTCTGTCTGTCTCTCTTTGTCTCTCTCTCTCGTCTCTCTTTGTCTCTGTCTGTCTGTCTGTCTGTCTGTCTATCTATCACAGAGACTACAGTGGAGGTGAAGGAGTCGGTTAGAGGACAGGACATCTTCATCATCCAGACCATACGCCGGTCAGAGCCTTCAACTCTCACCTCAATCTTTATTTTAACACTTTTATTAACTTAGAAAAATCAAAGGCTGTTTTTGTTTTGCACCTGATTCCTTTACGGTAACCATAGCAACCTTTTCTCAACGGTGTGTGTGTATGTGTATGTGTTTGGGTCATGATGAGCTCCATCAAGGTTGAACCAGGCGTTACTATAGAAACAATAAAGATTCAGCACTCGGCGTCGTTAGAACTGATCGAGTTCTACATAAAACGTGGAAGCCGAATGGTGTCATATGATGCCATTTATTTTATTTATTATTTTTATTTAGTTTTGTCTGTGTCTTAAAACATTTCAAAATCAACTTATTTGTAATCTCTGTGTAAGTTTAGATTTAAGGAGTGATGTTATTTTGGGCTGCAGGGACGTGAACACGGCCATCATGGAGCTGCTGGTGATGGCGTACGCTCTGAAAACCTCCTGTGCCAAAAACATCATCGGCGTCATCCCGTATTTCCCGTACAGCAAGCAGTGCAAGATGAGGAAGAGAGGATCCATCGTCTGCAAGCTGCTGGCATCCATGCTGGAGAAAGCGGGTAGGATACACACACACACACCACACACACACACACACACACACACACACACACACACACACAGAGGTGAGCTTTAAAACAGCCACACACTCACCCGTCTCACAGCTCAACATTTCAGTGCGTAAATACTCACAGCGAATTTGTTGCAAAATTATTGGCGCCCTGTTACCACACTTTTTGTAATGAATTAGTGGTTTGTTTAAAGGCAGAAAAAATGACATTATTGTGGTCAGGTGAGGTCCGAGTTGTGGAATGTGACCTGTTGCCGTGTGTGTGTGTGTGTGTGTGTGTGTGTGTGTGTGTGTGTGTTTTAAACCACACACTCGAGATTAAGAGCAGGAACTCAAAGTATAAAACCTTTAGAATGCTCTGCTCTGTGAGAGCGTTGATTATAGGTGTGTGTGTGTGTGTGTGTGTGTGTTGTGTGTGTGTGTTATGTGTGTATGTGTGTATGTGTGTGTGTGTGTGTGTGTGTGTGTGTGTGTTGTGTGTGTGTATGTGTGTGTGTGTGTGTGTGTGTTGTTGTATGTGTGTGTGTGTGTGTGTGTGTGTGTGTGTGTGTGTGTGTGTGTGTGTGTGTGTGTGTGTGTGTGTGTGTGTATGTGTGTGTGTGTGTTATGTGTGTGTATGTGTGTGTGTGATGTGTGTGTGTAGTGTGTGTGTGTATGTGTGTGTGTATGTGTGTGTGTGTGTGTGTGTGGTGTGTGTGTGTGTGTGTGTATTGTGTGTGTGTGGTTGGGGGTATGGGTGTGTGAATTTCGCAGGTCTGACCCACATCATCACCATGGACCTGCACCAGAAAGAGATCCAGGGTTTCTTTAACTTTCCTGTGGATAACCTGCGAGCTTCACCCTTTCTGCTGCAGTACATCCAGGAGGAGGTGGAAACTTCTAACCTTAGATTTAAATTCATTTATTCATTTATAGATTTATTAAATTAAATGGATGGGTGAGTGGTGGGTGAGTGGGTGGGTGAAGTGAGTGGGTGAGTGAGTGGGTGGGTGAGTGGGTGAGTGGGTGGGTGAGTGGGTGGGTGAGTGAGTGGGTGGATGAGTGGGTGGATGAGTGAGTGGGTGGGTGAGTGGGTGGGTGAGTGGTTGGGTGAGTGGTTGGGTGAGTGGGTGGGTGAGTGAGTGGGTGAGTGAGTGGGGTGGATGAGTGGGTGGATGAGTGAGTGGGGTGGGTGAGTGGGTGGGTGAGTGGGTGGGTGAGTGGGGGGTGGATGAGTGGGGTGGATGGTGAGTGGGTGAGTGGGTGAGTGAGTGGGTGAGTGAGTGGGTGAGTGAGTGGGTGGATGAGGTGGATGATGATGGGTGGATGAGTGGGTGGATGAGTGTGGGGTGGAGGAGGGTGGGTGGATGAGTGGGTGGATGAGTGAATGATTTGTGAGTGTTATATTTCTCATGCTGTAGTGTCAAAGTCAGTGTTTGGCTTTATTAATCTTCTCTCTCTCTCTCTCCTCTCTCTCTCTCTCTCTCTCTCCTTCTCTCTCTCTCTCTCTCTCTCTCTCTCTCTCTCTCTCTCTCTCTCTCTCTCTTCAGATTCCTGACTTCAGAAATGCTGTTATTGTTGCAAAATCACCGTCAGCTGCCAAAAGGTAACAGTGGGAGGTGTTTTTGCATGGTGCTGTGTTTCATCCCAGGCTTAACTACTCAGTGTGTGTGTGTGTGTGTGTGTGTGTGTGTTTTTATCCAGAGCTCAGTCGTATGCCGAGCGTCTGAGATTGGGACTGGCGGTGATCCATGGTGAAGCTCAGGCCGAGTCCGATCTGACAGATGGCCGAAACTCTCCTCCGGGATTTAAACCCTCATCTGGACCTCCAGGTCTCGAGCTGCCCTGTAAGACCACCACCACGACCACCACCACCACACACACACTTGCAGACTTGTATAAAAATCTGACAATGACTACTGAAACAGCTTCTAATGTAACAACAGCTTAGAGTAATGATAAAATTTACAGCGATGATGAAATCCCTGTCGGCCATTTTGAATAACAGCTTAAATCATTTTCATATCTATAGAAGGCAGCTAGCATGAAAAAGAATTAGCATACTAGCTAAAACCTACCAGACTTAACTCTTAAACTACTAACTAGTAGTTAATTAGCTGGCTAACATGATATAGCCTAGCCTCCCTAGCTAATGTCAATGCTAGCTGCTTTGGTTTTTTAAATAAGACGATACAGCGATGATAATGATATATTTACTAACTAGCTGGCAAAAAAGCTAGTCACCACGGCTGGACAGCTGAAGAGGTTTTTAGCTAGCTGAAGTTAGCATTATATGATATTTGATTGATTTGAATAGACTCGTCTAGCGAAGTTTAAATCCAGACATGACGTTGTGATGATGTGGAACTTTTATAGGTGATGTTGATCCTCCAGCTACTTTCTTTAACAGTCCTCTTTTATCTGTCGGCCGCACAGGGAGATATCAAGCGCCGTTCCCCGGCATCGAGCTTCCAAGTACGGCAGCCGAGCATCTGCACTGCTGCGTGCTTCGAAATGCATGAGTGCTGACCTGTACTCTGTGTGTGTGTGTGTGTGTGTGTGTAAATGCATGCTTCAGGGATCTTCTTCTTCTGCTATTTTTACCCCATGTGCTCGGGGGTTCCATGTTTTTGCCTCCGTAGGACATTTCCACTGAAATTCACACCACACAGTTGAAGCTAAATAATTACATTTTTAATAATTACATTTTTATGTCCATCTAGCAGAAACGTTGATGAAGAACAGCTGATGACATCCAGTCACGGCTTTAAATGAAACTCGATTTAAAGCGTAGCCTTTGGAACGGCAGAAATAACACTTCCTGGTTGCAGCAGGGTGTAAAATTCATTCCTTTCCTGGTGCTTTTTCCACATTTTTCTTTTTTTTTTTTCGCTTTTTTCACAGCTGGATGAAGTCACATGACTTCCATTTATTCCAAGAAGATGAAGTCACCGATTTATTTTGAAACGTTCATCTAAAAATTTATCTTCTTTCAGTGTTTATTTAGGTTTTACTTTGTTTGTTGTTAGTTTTGAAAATTAATTTCCCCCCTTAATGTAAAGGTATCTTATGGAAAAAGAGGCGGAGTCAAGCAGCACTGGTGGGTGTGTCTATGGGAAACAATTTTTTTTAGTGTTATCAGATATAATTCTGATGTTATCGCTTTAAAAAGATGTCAGATTAAGAATTATTAGATTAAAAATGTTTAAAATTGACACCTTCACATCCTGTTTCTATGGGTGGCCGCTAGGGGGCGCCAAAACGATCTGAAAGCATCCGGGATGTTAACTTATTTTGCTTTTATATTGTTCTTTCTGTATCTACGTTTTTTTGACATTATAGCATAGTTACATTCGATTTTTCGGAGTGCAGGAACATTTCCTCTTTTTTTGTCCTAAACTGTTTGTCTTTCTGTTTTTTATGATGAGGTTGTGGGTTTGAGTTTTTCAGCATGGTTTGCTGAGGTGTAACCCGAGTTTGATTTTATTGCTGGATTTTTAATGGGGTTGGAGAAGGTGATGGAAAAGGCTACACACACCACACACACACACACACAACACACAGTTAAAAAGTCAGTTTCTAATTTGAGAAAATTTTCCAGTTAAAAAAAAACAATCCCTCAAATTGTAAAAAATAATTATATTATAATAATTATAACGACGCATTAGTGTGTGTGTGGTGTGTGTGTGTGATCATGCTTTGTGGTCAGGGCATAAAAACATCAAAGTTAAGTGTAAAATGTGTTATTTACCTCAATCCGATGTTCCTGTACAGTGATGATGGCTAAAGAGAAGCCGCCCATCACCGTGGTGGGAGACGTCGGAGGTCGAATCGCTATTATCATCGTATGTACACACACACACACACACACACAAACACACCCTACTACTGATGGATTTTCGTGTAACGACACTTTATGTTTTTATATGTTTTATGTCTTAAAAAGCGCTAATTGTAATGCATTTCTTACCACTAGAGGGAGACAGAAACAAGTTATTTCGCCAAACTAAGCTTTAGCATGAATGGATTTACCCTTTTGTTAATAATATCTTTTTAAGTTGTAAAATTTGCAATTAAACAAATTTACTCTAAATACAGAAAAGCTGGAAAAAATATGAAATGTGTTCTCATGGTAGTTAATTATACATTTTAACTAGACAAAAGTCCAAAATAAAGATTTCCAACCATAAAATAAAACATTAATGTTCCTAAAAATAATATAGAATACGTATAACAGATTTTCACTGCTGTGTATAATTTATTAGTTAATAATTGTGATTTATTCCCAACAGTTTGTGATGAACTGTTTTTAAACAGAAAGCACAATCATTTTAATACATATTTATTGTATTTAGGATGACATCATCGACGATGTGGAGGATTTTGTGGCAGCGGCAGAGATTCTGAAGGAGCGAGGAGCGTATAAGATCTACGTCATGGCCACCCATGGCCTGCTTTCGGCTGAAGCTCCACGTCTCATCGAGGAGTCCCTGATCGACGAGGTGAGAACGTTCAGATCCTGATGCACTAAAGATTAATGATTTATACATTAAAAACGCTGGAACCCCTCATGAGGAGTGACTCAGGCTTCCTCCAGCTGTTTAATGACGCCTTCGCACTGATGTTGCCGTGTCCCTGAAGGTGTTTACAGAGAACTACTAACTAGGGTTTAGATACAATCTGAAAACGATCACCATTGTAAGCTTTATTTAAAAGACTAATATTGAATAGATATAAAATGTGACAAGAGGGATAAAAACGGTAAAGCCGTCCACGGAGACTAAGTACAAAGACGAGACTCGTTTGTGGATGTTTCACATTATTAAACTTAAATAAAAATCAAAAAGATAAAAATTGGAGATCGACCGATAATCGTTTTTTTCCCATATTGTTCACAATATTTAACCATTTTATTATTATTGGAAATCGTTCTTGTCATTTTTGGCTCTACCGATATGTGGCCCCATCTTTTGGTGGTCATTTTGATAATTGTATGTAAGACTGTGATTTCAGCACTGTAAATGTTTATCCTGCTGATTCGTTACTGCACACACAAACATACGAATAATCTGCGCCGATATCAGTTCTAAAATATCTCAATCGATCGATCTTGATGTTTAATTATGTTGTGTTCCTGTTTGAGATTCTAATCATATCTTTGCTTTCTCACACAGGTGGTGGTGACTAACACCGTCCCCCACGAAGTCCAGAAGCTTCAGTGTCCCAAGATTAAGACAGTGGACGTCAGTATGATTCTGGCCGAAGCCATCCGTCGTATCCATAACGGAGAATCCATGGCCTACCTGTTCCGCAACATCACCATGGACGACTAGCCGCATGCCCGAGTCCTCACGCGGAACCGGGGAAAGTCCAAGGCGTTTCCTGTTTTACCAAAATCAGAAATAATTCAAATTAGTGTGGTGGTGTGACGATCATCTTCTTTCTCTTCTGTGGTGCTGACCGAATAATTGCATTGTGGAGGAGAAGAAGAAACAACAGGTCATTCTGTGGATGTTGGAGAGACCAGCGCTCTAACAGTGTTATACTCACCTCGTGTGTGTGTGTGAGAGAGAGAGAGTGTGAAATACACACTTTATTTTATGAAACAAATCCTATTTGAAATAATCAGTTTGTCATGTCTGTTTGGTGGCACGTATGCATATAAAAATGGTGGACCAATAAATCACAATAAAAAATGAACCATTCATTGGGGTTGTTTTACAGTCTGTATAGATGAGTGGCTGGTCGGATGAGTAGATGGTCGGATGAGTAGATGGTCGGATGAGTAGATGGTCGGATGAGTG
>VCAZ01000218.1:372022-407022 GCA_005784505.1 Bagarius yarrelli
TCATCCATTCCATCATCTATCCATCCATCCATCCATCCATCCATCCATTCATCATCCATCATCCATCCATTCTCCATCCATCCCATCCATCCATCCATCCATCCATCATCTATCATCCATCCATCCATCCATCCATCCATCCATCCATCCATTCCATCCATCCATCCATCCATCCATTCCATCCATCCATCCATCCATCCATCCATCCATCCATCCATCCATCCATCCATCCATCCTTCCATCCATCCAGCCTCATCATCCATTCATCCATCCATCATCCATCCATCCATCCATCCATCATCCCCATCCATCCATCCATCCATCCATCCATCCATCCATCCATCCATCCATCCTTGAATCCATCTATCTTATAGTCATATAGATTATTATATTCACTGTCATAAAGTTACCACCAGGGGGCGACATTGACTAATAAAAATCATGTGGCTGTTTATACACTGTGGTTGGACAGCACAGTTTAAGAGTTTTAAGAAAAGCAAAATCGTTTTAACAATTAAAAATAAAAACATTTATTTTGTCTTTAAAACACTGTACAAACAGTTTCTAATAAAAAAAGAAGACAAACAACATTTCTGACATTTACTCAAAAACCACAGAATTACAGCGTTACAGCGTTACAGCGTTACAGCGTTACAGCGTTACAGCGTTTCAGTTTCCGGTTTGTTTTTATGCGCTTCCGCGTGAACACAATTACAATATTCACTTTTATACCATCATTAAACATGAGTTCATTTATTTTTAGATATTCATAGCTATTAAATACATACAATGTTTTTCATACGGGTGCCAAAACTTCTGCAACTTGTAAGGTGATTGTGGGAACTGTGACGTGTCACCGAAGCGTCCAATCACTTTATTACGAGTCAAAATGGCGGTTTTTATAGCAAACGACAAGAATAAAACATTAAAACCTTTTTAAACACTTGGAACACACTTTCCCCCTGAAGCAGCACTAAACATTTAAAAGTCTTTTATACTTTAACTTGTTCTTTATTTAAACATTTATTCTGTCTTTTTTACCCTTTCCCTTTCTTTCTTTCTTTCTTTCTTTCTTTCTTTCAGTTTCTTTCAGGTTCTCCGTCACCTGCAATCGGGAAGCAAAGATGCATTCTGGGTAGTGTAGTCTCTGCTGCAGTGTTTTTTTTCCTACTTACGTTCCAGGTCGTTTTACAGTCCTGCATGAATGAACATCGCACAGGAGGTCTCATGCAGAGAGACGGAGAGACGTTACGAAGGTGTAGTCTGTCTTGCAGATGTTTCCACCTGGAGAAGTTTTTTGCACGTGTGTGAGGTTGAAACATTAGGACACTGTGCAGCTGTTGGTTTTATTCATCGGTGGCCTGAAGCCTGCGTCCTTTGGAAACGTCTCTCTGCGTCGTCTTAACGCCGGACTCAGACGTCTAGGCAGGTTGGTTTGCTGGAGAAGTTCCTTGAACACCTCCACCACATGCTCGTTCTCCTTGGCTGATGCCTCCAGGAAGATGTTGTTCCAGTCCAACTCCACCAACGCCAGCACGTCTTCAGAACTCACCTGCCTGCACTCGTCGCGGTCGCTCTTGTTCCCCACCACCACGATGGGTGTGAACTTGTCCTCCTTGACCTCCATGATCTCATCTCGCAGATTCTTGACCGTCTCGAGAGACTCTGTGTCCTCGATGGAGTAGACGAGTGCGAAGGCGTCGCCGTTGCGAATCGAAAGCTTGCGCATGGCCGGGAACGAGTAGCTCCCGCTGGTGTCCAGGATCTCCACAGTCACCTTGAGACCCGAGAACTCATACTCCTTGCTGTGCAGCTCCTCCACCGTGCGCTTGTGCTTGGTCTCGAACGAATTGTCCAGGAAGCGACGGATCAGGGACGTCTTGCCGACACCGGCTGCTCCCAGGAACACCAGACGTACCTGGGTCTTCTCCTTCACCTCCAAAGACATGGTCTTTCAAGAAGCTTTACTGCTGCTTGGTTCTATCAGCTATCTGTCCTCTCTCTTTACGTTTCAGGCTCTTTTTCTTCTCCTCCTTCGCTCAGCGTTCTTCAGTCGATCTTCAGGCTCCTGTAGGTTTATTTTAATCATGTGACTGGTAGTAAAAGCTCATGGATGACTGTCGCATAACAGGTGCTCTCCTTTATACCCACTGGTTCTCTCCGGGGCTCCGCCCCCTGCTTGGCCACGCCAATCAGATTGGCACAAGACTAATCTGAAAGGATGTACACACACTGTGTGTGTGTGTGTGTGTGTGTGTGTGTGTGTGTGTGTGTGTGTGTGTGTGTGTGTGTGTTTTCTCTAATCCCTTTTTAAGCAAATAAATGACACAGGAATATATCATTTTTTGCGGATTCCAAAAAGCAGGAAATTTTGGTCGAAATTGGATGAAACAGGAATGTTGCTGATTGGTTCATTTTCTTTTCCCTTTTTTTAAATTTAGTTTGTACTCAGAAAAAAATAGCAAGACAGAGGGACAGAGTAATCTCTCTATCTTTCTCTTTTATTCTCTCTCTCACACATACAGCTGAGTATGGGTTTGTGTCTGGTTGCCATAATTGTCTTAAGAGAATGCAAATGAGAGAGAGACAGAGAGAGAGAGAGAGGGGAGAGAGGTGAGAGAGGGAGAGGGAGAGAGAGAAAAACAGGGAAATAGAGAAAAAGAGAAATGAAGAGAGACAATGTGTTTTTTTTAAACAAACCATTAAGTACAAACGGCCTCTCTCTCTCTCTCTCTCTCTCTCTCTCTCTTTGTGTCTTTCTCTCTCTCTGTCTGTCTCTCTATCTTAATCAAAGATAAATATTGACTCTCTGTAAATTACTCACATGGGTTGAGCGTTTTAAACGACGGAAGATCTGGAACACGTCCAATAAACCCGTCACGGCTAAACACTGTGGGAATAAATAACAAATAAATAATCTTATTAACAAAGATCTCTTTATTACTGAAGATCTCTTTATTACTGAAGATCTACTTATTACTGAAGATCTCTTTATTTACAAGGATCTATTTATTACCGAAGATCTACTTGTTACTGAAGATCTACTTATTACCGAAGATCTACTTATTACCGAAGATCTCTTTATTTACAAGAATCTATTTATTACCGAAGATCTATTTATACTGAAGATCTACTTATTATCGTAGATTTATTTATCACCAAAAATCTATTTATTAACGCTAAAATTCCCGTCACTTGATGTTAACAAACTTTTATAAAAGATAAATAATAAATAAATGTCCTCTAAGAAAAATGATGCGATGATTAGTTTTAAAATCAAGCAATTCATTTATTAATTAACTCCATCTGACCAATCAGGGGCCAGATTTCAGCTTAGTTCCTGTAAGTGTTCCAGTTTTATCAGCTCTGAGATCTCCACATAAAGAGCCATAGAAATCATTAACACATCATGATGCATGTGATCCCCAAGTGTGTGTGTGTGTGTGTTCTCTTTTCCCAGGAACTCCTCTGTTTTTTTCCCTTCCTGTTTATAGCAACACCTGCGAAAGGCGTGTGAGAGGCAGTTCTGTGGAAATGGAGTTTTTTCGCTGGCCCACATCGTAATTAGTGCAGAATCAAACAATCTGAAGTGTTTTATTTACCGAATCGGATCAGCACTTCTCGTAAAAGACGAGTGGAAAGTGAAGCGTGAAGCCAGCGGCGGGGTTCCTGACAGGATGTTTGAGTTCAGGAGAAGAGGAATAAAACGATTTAGTGAGAAGATAAAACACAGACACGTTCCCCAGTCTGTACATGTCTCTATATATCTCATCTGTTCTTTATTCTCTTTTCTAATTCTTTTTTTCATTCTTTTATCTCTTTTTGACCTTATTCACTCCATCTTCCCCTCTTCACCTCGTTTAGCTTGACTGACAGGATAATGGAAATAACCAACCCTCAGAATGAATAACATCCAAGTCACGACTTCTGAAATTGAAAGAGAGCGAGAGAGTGAGAGAACGAAAGAGAGAGAGAGAGAGAGAGAGAGAGTTAGAGATAAAGACCTAGGGTGAAATTATAAATTGAGCAGCATGGAGGGAATGAGAAGTAGGATAAGCTGCCATCATCCATCAGTCAGGAGGAACGAGAGGAAGAGAGGAACAGATTGAAAAAGAAGGAGAAAATCACACGACATCAATCGACATAGAAGAGAAAAAGAAAAGAGAGAAAAATAAGTTAAGTGATACAGACGTGTGAATAGATATTAGGGTAAATCAGCTTCTTCATCTCCTGCTTTCTTTCTTTAATTCATCCATCCATTAACAATCCTTTATTTAATAATTTATCTGTCCCTCTATCCATCCATCTATCCATATATTCTTCTTCTTATTATTATTATTGATATCCACCCCTTATTTCTATCCATTTTCAATCCATCCATCCATAAATCCATCCGACCATACATTTATTAATCCATCCATCCATCCATCCATATTTCCATCCATCCATCCATCCATCCATCCATCCATCCATCCATCTCAGTGTTAGTTTAAGGTTGTAATGGCACAGTGAGATAAGAGGTACTAAAGCAGTCTGCAGATTACTGATTAAAAAATGGGGATCATTTATTCAGATCACACCACACGCACGCTCACACACACACACACACACACACACACCAGATATTTTACAGAAAAACATTTTGCTTCTAGATTCTTTGAACTGTGTGTGTGTGTTGTGCATATGTGCTATTAGGTAGACATTTTGTATCCGTGTAAATTCCAAAAGAATCCAGCTGGAACCAACACACACCAACATCAACATCAGGAACACACACCGTTTGTACACACTGACCTCATCAGGGTTTCCTTTAGCTGGAGCGTAAGAGACAACAGAATCTTAGGGTTAACCCTAACCCTAACCCTAACCCTTGTTGTCCTTGTGGGGACTCTTCATAGGAGTAATGGTTTTTATACTGTACAAACTATTTTCTATCCCCTAACCTAACGCTAACCCTAACTCTAACCTAACCCTAACCCTAACCCCCCTAATAATAACTCTCTAACCCCCTAACCCCTAACTCTAACCCTAACTTAACCCTAACCCCTAACGCTAAACCTAAGTCTAAATCTAACCCTAACTCTAACTTTAATCCTAAATCTAACTCTAACCCTAACCCCTAACTCTAACCCTAAACTATAACCTAACCCTAATAATAACTCTAACCCCTAACCCCTAACTCTAACCCCTAACTAACCCCTATAACCCTAACCCTAATAACTAACTCTAACCCTAACCCCTAACTCTAACCCTAACCCTAACCCTAACCCTAATAACTCGAACCCTAAACCTAACTCAACCCAAAACTGCAACCCTAACCCTAAACTAAATAACTAACCCTAACCCAACTCTAACCCTAACTAAACCCTAACCCTAATAATAACTCTAACCCTAACCCCGAAACTATAACCCTAACCCTAATTATACCTAAACCCTAATAATAACTCTAAACTAACTAAAAACCGTAACCCCAAACTACTAACTAACCCTAACCCTAACCCTAACCCTAATCCCTAACTAAACTTAACCCCTAACCCCTAAACCTAACTAAACCCTAACCCTAACCCTAACCTATAACCCTAACCCTAATAATAACTAAACTAAACCCTAACCCCAACTAACCCTAACTCTAACCCTAACTATAAACTCTAACCCTAAACCCTAACCCCTAACCTAACTATAACCCTAACCAACCCTAACCCTAACCCTAACCTAACTAACTAACCTAACTAACCCTAACTAATAATAACTCTAACCCTAACCCCAACTAACCCCTAACTAACCCTAAACCTAATAAATAAAACTCCTAACCCCTAACCCTAACTATAACCCTAACTAAACCCTAACCCTAATAAACTAACCCTAACCCTAACCCCAAACTCCTAACCCCAAATAACTATAACCCTAACCCTAGAATAATAACTCTAACCCTAACCCCTAACTAATAATAACTAACCCTCCTAACTATTAACCCTAACCCTAATAACTCTAAACCTAACCCTAACCCTAACTATAACCCTTAAGAACCCAACTCTAACTAACCCTAACTATAACCCTAACCCTAACTCTACTAACCCTTTTATATAAGTATTAAACAGATTCATATAAAAATTATAAATAATAAAAGAAAAAAGGGTAAAAACATATTGATAGACAAAATAATTAAACATTATCAATTTTATTTTTTAGAAATATATTTTATTTATTCGTGATTTTTATCTTGTTGCTGGAGGTCACGCTGTAATTTCCTCCTCCTTCACTGCATTACATTTATCTGAAAGAAAGAGAGCTAAATTATCACACAGCCCCAGTTATCACACACACTGTGTGTGTGTCTGTGTGTGTGTGTGGGGATAATTTCCCCCTCTATTGTGTCATTGTGGTGCAGATGAAGGACGTTGTGGATTCGTGAGGATTTTTTTTTGCTTTACGAAGGAGGCACGACTGCAGAACACACACACACACACACACACACACATTGCACAATGACACACTATCTAGTGCTCGAATCTTATCGGCAGTCTGCTGTTAAAAAAACATTTGTTTGTGTAAAATTTTCTCCATGTTGAAATTTCGGTGCTGATAAATAAAAGATTTTGCAAACCTGCGTCTTAACATCAAACAGCGTTAAACACTGATAGCCTGTGTGCGGCGTTAGCGTATCTACTGCTAACACAGCCTTTAACACTTTCATATTATTTACTGTAAGTTTCATTTATTACGCTTTAAAGGGTTTTTACACACACACACACACACACACACATGAATTGTTTGTTGTAGGTCCGTCGTTAGCTCACCAGAAGCTCATCAATCGATTAGCCTGATAATCTGATCGATTACATGTGCTACAGGGTTCGAGGCTGAAAACCCAATAAGAACCTCAATTCAAGTGTTAAAGGTCGTTAGAGAAAGAAAGAGAGAGAGAGAGAGAGAGAGAGAGAGAGAGAGAGAGAGAATAAAAGAGAGAGAGAGAGAGAGAGAGAGAGAGAGAGAGGATAAAGAAAGAGACAGAGGGGAGGAGAGCAGAGAGGAGAGGAGAGAGAGAAAAAACGAAGAGAGAGAGAGGAGAATAAAAGAGAGGAGAGGAGAGAATAAAAAAGAGAGGGAGAGAATAAAAGGGAGAGGAGGAATAAAGAAATGAGAAGAGAGGAGAGAGGGAGAAAGAGAAAGAAAAGAGAGAGAGAGAAGAGATGAGAGAGAGAAGAATAGAGGAGAAGAGAGAGAGGAGAAAGGAACAAGAAATAGAAAAATGTGATAGAGAGTAGAGAGAGGATATAAGCGAGAATGAGAGAGAGAGACAAAGAGAGAGATGAAAGATAGAGACAGAAAGACGAGACATAAAAGAAAGAGGACGGAGCGGAGGAGAGAGAATAAAAGAAAAGAGAGAGACGAGAAATAAAAGGAAAGAGAGACGAGATCGGGAGAGAGGAAAGAGAGAGAGAGAGAGAGAGAGAAGAGAGGGGGGGGGTGAGGAGGGGAGAGGGAGTGCGAGGAGAGGAGAGAGAGAGTCAAGAGGGAGAGAGAGAGGATAGGAAAAAAGAGAGAGAGAGAGAGGAATTAAAAGAAAGAAGGGAGAGAGAGAGCGTGAGAGAATAAAAGAAAGAAAGAGAGGGGAGCTTAGATCAGTGAGGAGAATTAAAGAAAGGAAAGATGAGAGAGAGAGAAAGAAGAGAGAGAGAGAGAGAATAAGAGAAAGAAAGAGAGAGAGAGAGAGAATAAAAGAGAGAGAGAGAGAGAGAGGAGAGAGTAAAAGAAAGCGAGACAAAGAGAAAATGTTAGAGACATTGAGAGAGATAGAGAGAGAATATAAGAGAGAATGAGAGAGAGAGACAAAGAGAGAGAGAAAGAGAGAGACAGAAAGACAGTCGCACTATAATCAGACTCCGGATCATTTCATTGGCTCTGTACACGTACCTTCCACAATGACAATGAATTGAATATACTTAAAAGGACTGTGTGATGTTTGCACTGATCTCACTGACCTCAGATCAGTTAAACTGTTTATTTTTACAACTGAACATGCCACGATTAATCTAGGTCATGTCACTGATTCTGTGGTTTATACACACACACACACACACACACACACACACACAACAGAAGAGGAAAGAAATAGTTTTGTCGATCATACACACACTGGAAAACTGCATTGTGTGTGAAAATTCTGTCAGTGTTTGTCCATTTTTTTGTCAGTGCTGTAGTGGAGCTGAGGGTTGTGAGTGGTGTGTGTGTGTGTGTGTGTGTGTGTGTGTGTATTGTGTGTGGGTGTGTGTGTGTTTAAGATCTAATCTCTTGTTTGAACACCAAGGCACACCCTTTATATTAGTGCTGTCTCTCACTCTGTCTCTCTCTCAGTCTGTCTCTCTCTCTCACTCTGTGTGTTGACTCTGTCTGACTGATGTGTATTTAAACACCAGCACAAACATCACCAACATCATCATCATCATCATCACCATCATCACCATTACTAACATCATCATCAGTATCAACATCATCATCATCATCATCATCACCATTACTAACATCATCATCAATATCAACATCATCATCATCATCATCATCATCATCATCATCAGCATCATCCATCATCCCACTCAACATTATCATCATAGTCAACATCATCATCATCATCACCATCATCATCCATTTATTAACAACATCATCATCAATATCAACATCATCATATCATCATCATCATCATCACATCATCACCATTACTAACATCATTCATCAACATATCATCATCACCATCTCATCATCATCATTATCCATCATCATCATCATCATCACCATCATAATTACATCATCATCATCAATATCAACATCATTATCATATCATCATCATCATCATCACCATCATCACCATTACTAACATCATCATCAGTATCAACATCATCATCATCATCATGCACCATCATTAACATCATCATATCACATCATCATCACATCATCATCATCATCATCATCATCACCATCATCATCCATCATTAACATCATCATCATCATCAGACATCATCACATCATCATCATCATCATCCTCATCACCATATTAACATCATCATCAACATCATTATCATCATCATCATCATCACCATCATCACCATTACTAACATCATCATCAGTATCATCATCATCATCATCACCATCATCATCATCATCATCATCATCATCATCATCATCAGCATCACCATCATCATCATCACCATCATCACCATCATATCTTGATTTAAAAGGAGGAAAAGGTTCAGAAATTGATTGACGCGGGTTTAATTGACACACACTGATGACATCAGCTGATTATAAGTGGTTGATTAAAATGTTGATCCAGGATCACATCACTGTCCACTCTGTCTCGTTCGTGTCCAGATGTGAAGTGTGTGTATATCAGGCGTGTGTTTTAGCAGCTCCTCTGGTTTTAGGTTCCCATAGCAACGAGAAGCCGCTTTGCTAATTCCGAGCAGAACGAGTGATCATGTGATTTCTTGTGGTATTGCATGTCTCCATGGAAACTAGCTGTAAATCCAGAGCGGTTCTCTGTTCAGACTGCGGGCTTTGAACCCTGGACTGGATCTCAACAGGCTTTATTCACCGTGTTCAAAGGGGGGGGGGCGTGTTCTAGAACATTCTGTTTTGTCCATCACATAATCCATTCAAGCATCAACTAATTGATCTATCCGTTTCAGTTCTCCATCCTTGATGTGATGTGTTTGTGATGTGTCCATTCATCCATCCATCCATCCATCCATCCATCCAGTTATCTAACACTTCATCCATCCATCCATACATCTATCCATCCATCTATACATCCTACCATCCATCCATACATCTATCCATCCATCTATACATCCATATGGCCAGCTTTTGACCAAAACCGTCTTCGATCCATTTTTCCATCCGTCCATCCATCATTTATTGACCTGAACATAATTTTACCAATCTGTAAATCCATTCATAAACCAGAAACCTCTTTATTTCACTCATTCATCTACTCATCCATTTATATATTCATCTGTGTTCCCACTTCATCCATTCATTTATTCATCCATCATTTTTTGACTCGAACATTCATCCAGCCATCCAGCCATTCACCTATCTAGTGACTTGAACATCCTTTCATCCATCCTTTTATCCATCCTTTCATTCTTTCCATCAATCTGTCTATCCATCCATTCATCCATCCATCCATCTTACTTTTTTACAGATTTATACATCTGTCTGAAACTATTAGTGTGTATTTTTCATCTATGTCTTCTGTTCCTCATCCATCCATCCACTGACCTAAATATTAATCCTTTCATCTTAAAGTGTGTGTGTGTGTGTGTGTGTGTGTGTGGTGCCCCCTGCTGTCCCTTTGTTCCACAGGATTTCTCTGTCTTCTGTTTTACTTTAGAAAAGAGTTTATTTTTGATTGTTCAGCAAATTTTACATCAAACTGTAATTTTGTTTTTTTTACAAGGTTTATAATTTAGAACACCAGCTGATTGACTGAATGGACAAAACCGCTGGAGTTTCTGTCCAGATGTTGTCTGACATATTATTAAAAAAAACTAAAAAAAAAACCTTTATTCCTCATTTCATTTTGAGACAAGTTTTGGGGGTAAATTAGTTTATAATAAACCTTAAAACTTGTTGTATTATTCGAATGCAGTGAAATACATTCATACCACACACATACGAGTGGCTTAGGGGTGCCAATACTTTTGGGTTCATCGTAAACCTAATTAAAGAACACCATCAATACACAAACACTGAATAATAATAACAATAGAATTATTATAGAGTTTAAGCAAAAACAGTGATTAAAATAGTGCCGTTTAAAAAGCACAACCCTTCTTATTTACAGAACAGTACACACACACACACGCACACACACACAAACACACACACACTCTAATCATAAACTAAAACTCAGCTGTGTGAAAATCCTAAAAAAGAATTATTTAGGCCTTTTTTTGTGTTTCATTTTCCTGGATGACCACCAGGCGGCGGTGTTTAACAACTTAACCGTTGTTAAACCGTAAAAGATGTAAAAATTGAAGCATTTGAGAGAAAATGGTGTGTGTGTGTGTGTGTGTGCGCGCGCGAGCGTGTGTGTGTGTGCGTGTGTGTGTACAAAACTGCGTCCAGTGTTTAAAGTTAATCATTAATCAAAAAGTCCCTTAATGTCCTGGATTAGATGTCTAAAGTACAAAGAGAGAGAGAGAGAGAGAGAGAGAGAGAGAGAGAGAGAGAGAGAACAGGAGTGAATGAGATAAAGAAAGATAAAGAGCAGTCTAGAAAGATACAGAGTTTGAGAAAGAAAGAGAAAGTGTGAATAATATAGAAAAACTTTGGGGAAAGAAAGAAAGAAAGGAAGAAAGAAAAGAGTAGGAGAATTAAGAAAAGAGGAAAAAAGAGATAAAAAGAGAGAGAGAGAGAGAGATGGAGACAGAGATGGAAGAGAGAGAGAAATTGAGGTTGAAACTTAATGAAGTGCATAAACGACATAATTAATAATTATTAAAAAAATAAATGTTATAATTTTCATCACATTTTTTCTTTCCGTTTGTTTCCCCTCAGAATTCTGTTCATGCGTCAGATTTTTGACTGTAGACTTGTTAAAGGGCCTCGCTCAGGGGCCCAGCTGTGGCAGATTGGTGGTGCTGGGAATTGAACCTATAATGTTCCAATCAGCAGTCCAACATCTCAACCACTCCGTTCCTCAACAAAACAAAAAAAAGGTTCCATATGCTGTGACCTGGAAAGTGAATTAAAACGTTTTTCTTACAGAAAATGAGGCATAAATGGATGCGGGATGAAAACGTGGTGTCCTGCTGAGTGTGGTGGCGTCTCACAGGATCATGTCCAGCTGATCGTTTGTCCTCCATCTTTCCAGGTTAAAATATTGTATTGTCATCCTCATCATCACCATCATACTGATCATCATCATCCTCATCAACATCACCATCATCATCATCACCACCATTATTGTCCTTATCAACATCCTCATCATCATCATCATCATCATCATCATATTCAACCTCCTCCTCCTCATCATCACCATCATTCTTATCATCATCCTTATCCTCATCATCTTGGCAGCTTGGTGGGGGAACTGAACCCATGATATTCAGGTTTAACTCTCTGAATCCTAAACCAGCCTCAGGATCGTGATTAGTGAGATCAGCGCACAGATCCAGCTGCTTCCTGAAACGCAGGCGTGATTCAGAGAGTGTTTACTTTTGCCTAATTCTGGTTGATGACTGCAGTCTGCAAAAAAAAAGACAGAAAGACAAACATTACAGAAACGTTCCGGCATCACAGAGGAACCGGGAACATGTTCAAACTGGGTGTCCGATTCTTATGAAACCCACCTGAGACCTGGAGGCGGATTTGGTTCATTCCGTGGCCCAAGGCCGTGTGCACCATGCAGATGTAGGTGCCGCTATTACTCAGCTCAACCTGTTCTATGGTCAGTGTTATTTCTTTCTGTGGTTCTGTGTAGCTGCAGTGGATTCCATCCATTATATCGCTGGTATGATTACAGAGGGTTTTCAATCCGTCTGTCCAGTGATAAAGAACCTTAGTGACGTCCTCGTCAATATGGCATCTCAGAGTGACGTTCTCGCCACACGTCGCCTTCACAAAGTCTTGGGTGGTCACCAGGATGTGGTTTGTTCCTGGAAACAAAAATCGTTTAGATGATGAGGTTCTGGTCCAGGACTCAAACATCTCATCTTTAAAGTGAACCAAAACACAGATCCAGATTTACACACGCCGCTTTTCCACCAGAGCCGGAGCTCAATCCGGAACTGCTGGGGGGTGACACTAAGATAAGGAGAGATAGGACGATTCTAATAGCCCACAGGGGCCTCTAGAGATCTGTTTTAACAGTCTGGGGGCCCCACTAAAGGGGCAGGGGGGTGTTAAAAAAAATTAGGACAATTCTAAGGGGCCATGCACCTTGATGGGCCCCCAGAGGCTATTATTAGGAGTAATAATATTGCCTACGCACCCCTGGGGAACCGCACGGTACTTTTACTCTTCCAAAAAAAAAATTTCTGGACCGGTGCCAAGTTCTAAACAGATCCAAAACCTTAATAGACCTGGGAACCGGTAAATTTCCACCACAGCCCGGCAGACGCTCTCCTCACCATCAGGACCACCAGCACAAGCCAACAAGGAAGATCGAAAGGAGTGGTGGTACCATCGCCGGTGGAAAAGCGGTAAGCGAGAACGTTAAACCTCTGGATAAATTTCATCCAGTTATTTAAGAGTTTTAGCTCAGGGCTGTATTATTGTTCAAAAACCAGGAAGTAACTGTATTAAAGAAATGCCTGACTAAAGAGTGGGAGAACTGTTATACAAACAAGATGAAGACAAGATAAAGATGCAGAAAATATGAAAACAAGATGAAGATGAGATAAAGATGGAGTAAAATGCGACTTGCCTGCTTGTGCTGTGAGCAGGACGATCAGAACGATCAGAACGAAACACGCAGCAACTCGCATGGCGACACGATTTCAGTCTCCGAATCTGAAAACCTTCACAGTCGAAAAAAAAAAAACACTTCTGTAAAGTTCTCATGATCTCATTTAGTCTGCAACATTTGTTTTCTCTAAAACCTTACAACAGAAAAACAAACCTCTAAACGTCCTTCTCTTTGTTCCTCTCAAACAACCCTTAAACACAGGTGGAACCTCTTCTCTGAAAAAGTTCCAGGAAATGAAGAACTCTGGAGGAACCCTGATTAATAAAACACACAGGAATGAGGAAATCCCGTGCTCACCTGTAGATCCTCACTCGGTTAGACAGCTCCAAACTCTCGGCTGGTGTTTTTATGAGTGTGTGGGGCGTGTCGGGACTCTCCTGGCCTCCCACACTGATTCTGAATCACACCTGAGAAGTTAAAGGTGGAGGAGGAAAAAGACCAGAAGGTTCAAGGAGAAGAAGTGAAAGTTATAATAATCAGTGGATTGAAGGAAAACAGCCACCTGTTCTCTCTCTTTCTCACACACAGACACACACACAGACACACACACACACACACACACACACATAGTGTGTCTCCTGGTCATTAATAAAAAAAATACCTTCATTATAATCATTTCCACTTCATTTTTTTGACTGCAGAATGAGATTTCTGAGCAACACCATTTTGGACCTCGATGTCCTTCTCCTTCCATTTTTTTCACCTCTCTTTTGTCTCTGCTCCCGTTACTTTATCTGTTTTCAGTCTTGACACGTCCCAAGAAAGAACTCCTGCTTTTCTTCCTCATAACATTCTCTTCAGTGAATTGCAAAAGCAGTGAAAACACAAGATAAAGACCTCTGGGGCTCTGCTTGAGTGTTTGGCCACATTCCCAGAAAAACACACACACACACACACACACACACACACACACACACACACACACACACACACACACACACACACACACACACACACACACACACACAGACTGAGGTGCGGTCTAGAGGCTCGAAGTGCAAACAGACCCATGCAGAAGCGCATATACAGCATTAATAATGTTTCCTTTAGCCCCGCCCACATTCACACAATTCTAGTGTTTTAATCAGTTTTATGCATATTTTTTGCATGAATAATTAATTTTTTCATTCTTGTCTCATGATTTCTTTATGCTTAACAATTTCACACAATTTTATATATTTCTTTGACACGTGTGACTCTTTGAATCGCTTCTCACTCGTGAATCATTATGAGTCATTAGTAAAACACTTTTGAATCTTTTTTTAAATGAATCTCCAAATCAGTTATGAGTCACTGCTAAATCTGTTTTTAATAAGTTCCGTAAAGTGACACAATGGTTAAAGGACTGCTAACCTGAAGATTGTGGCTTGATTCCCAGCACCACCAAGTAACCACTGTTGGGCCCTTGAGCAAGGCCCTTGAACCCCCAAGAGTGTCTGATAGAAGTGTAAATATTTTACTTTATACTCATTTTAAAATCAACTTTGAATCATTTTGAATCATATGTGAATCATTTCTGAATCATATTTGAATAATTTTATGATTTTACCTCTTATTTGTTTCCAAATCACAGTGAATCACTTCAGAATTCAATTCTCTGAATTGATTCTAAATCTTCATTTGATTATTGTTTTTTTCATCTCAGATTTATTCATAGAATAATTTCCGACTCACTTTTTAAATAATTTTAGAAATATTTCTGAATCAGTTCGAAACATTTATCAATAATTTCTGAATCATTTCAGAATAATTTCTAGATCATAAAGTGAATCAGTTGGGAGTCATTTCCAAGAATTTATTTTTATTTCTCTTTTAAAAATAAAGCTTTCGACGTGTTTAAACAAGCTTCCTGTTTCTCCGTGCGGTCCGTCCAACCTTTTTGGATTGAAGGTCCGGCTTCCTGTCGCACACTGAAACACTGATGAAGTAAAGGGCAGACACACACCGGCGTGGACTCTAACAGCTCGACCTAAATCACACCTTCTGAAATGCCAGCGAGCGGTTCATGGCACAGCAAGCTTTAAATTGTGTTCTCAGGGCGGAACTCGGCGCCGCAGCGCCCTCAATCTCCTCACCGCACAATCACTACATCAGGGGGTGTGGAGAAGTTCAGAGAAATCCAACTTTACTAAAATCATTAGAAGATCTGAAGCTACTGAAGAAGATCTAATTGCATGTTTGAGCATGAAAATAAAATCTCAAAACTCAGATCACAATCAGAAAGGCTGTGTGTGTGTGTGTGTGTGTGTGTGTAGGCAAACCTGCCTTTAGCTATGATTTAGCGTAACCAGCTGAGTATTGCAGATTAGCACTCAACAGTAACGTGTTTATGCTAGCAGCGTGAATTTTGAGCTTTTACTGAATTTCTTCCTCTTTTTTTCTGACCTTCTGGTATTCTTCATGACTGTTTAATACGCCGCACGACGCTAACAAACAAAAAGTCGGACCTTTAAAAGTGGTCTCGGTGGCGGTGTTTTCAGAACGGAGGCCATTGTGCGCATTGACGAGCGAACGCTTCTGAAAACTGATCCCTTTCGGCTTGTTTAACTTCATTTATTTTCGATTGTTTGCTCGCATTTGAATTTAGATAATTTTTTTAGGCTTTTCCAAACAACCGAGCAGAGTTTTTTTCTTCTTCTTCTTCTTCTCTGACACGCCTGAATCAACAATTCAGCAGGTTCAGATCTTTAAATCAGACGTGTTAGCGCAAGTGAGAAACACATTCCATCCCGCATGACTGTGTTTCTCTGCAGCTCTGCAGTCGGACATCATTCAGAACCGAGAAGAAACACAAACCCTGAGGATCCGAAAGTGTGTGTGTGTGTGTGTGTGTGTGTGTGTGTATGTGTGCTTAAAAAACCCCAAACACACCGACAGATTTTTGACTTTTGTCTTTCCATGCGCTAACGTCTGATGACAGATGATTAGCATAATCTGGCGTGTAATCCAGGCTAATCTGTAACAGGACAGACATCACTGATCCACGACACACCGCTGGAGTCAGACTCGCCTCTAAACGGATCTGTGGACGACCGCCGGCGGCGCTGATCGCTCCGGCTGACGGTTTTAGCCGTTGATTTGTTTAGCATGAAGTGCGATTTGCTAAAAATAACCACATTTTTTCATCTATTTACTCATTAAAAAACCGAATTATTCTAAATTATTGTTTTGATTTTTTTCTGGTTTTATTAATCTGTTAGAATGATTATTTACACACTCATTAAATTTACATATTTAATGTTTATTTCCTATTTTATTTTATAGATTTGTATTTGTTTTTGTGGTTGTTTGTTTATTATTTTTATTTTATTTAGTTATTTTATTTATGATGTTTTCTATACAAATAAATTAGTTTGTTTGTTTGTTTGTTTGTTTTTCTTACATCCCAAAATCCTATCTGTATTTTTGCTGCTCTGTGTGAAAAATTGTGCACCCCCAGACCCCAATTACAAGTTTAATTTGTTTTTGTTTTTTTTAATTAAGCCGACTTTGGAAATAAAGCTGACTTTATTAACTCGTTAAGTCTTAATTGACTGTTAGAGACTCGTTAAAATAATAAAGGCAGCAGGCGGGAGAAAGAGCAGAAAGACTCAGATCACTGTGACTCCTTTAAAGATCTGCAGTGAGCTGAAGCTGATCAGATGCTGCCTCGTGATCTGAAGCTGAGGATGCTGCCTGATCTGTGCTGCTGATCTGAAGCTGAGGAGATGCTGCCTCCTGAAGCTGATCAGATGCTCTGTGATGCTGAAGCTGAGGAGATGCTGCCTCGTGATCTGAAGCTGAGGAGATGCTGCCTCGTGAGCTGAAGCTGAGGAGATGCTGCCTCGTGATCTGAAGCTGAGGAGATGCTGCCTCGTGAGCTGAAGCTGAGGAGATGCTGCCTCGTGATCTGAAGCTGAGGAGATGCTGCCTCATGAACACCTGATGAACACAAAGTCCACATCCAGAAACGTTCTGCCAGCGAGTGCAGTGGAGAGACGAAGAGAGAACAAACCCACTCATCCGAAAGGTACAGCAGGTCTGGAGAAGAGTGTGAGGCCTGCGGGCGGCTCTGTTAGTAATCAGTGTTTAACAGGTTTCTTTAAAAAAGTTCTTTAGTTACTAGAAATACTAGAAAATATGGATTTGTAACCCTAGAAAGTGATTGATTACGTTGGAATTCCTCGCCACCGAAATGCAGAGACTCGTCAGTCGTCACATAAACAGTCCGTCTGTTTCACGTCAACGAGAGGAAAAGAACCGTTCGAACTTCCAGATTGAGAAATCGAACTTTGAATTTGTTGGATTTGTCATCACTCTGAATCCTGTAGTACGTCCCAATTTCATTTAAAATTAGATTTTATAAACGAGCAATAAGTGCAGATTTAATGAGTAGCCGCTTCAGTGAGATTAATTATAATAATAATAAAATAGTAGCACTGAATTTTATTGTCAGTAACAGTCATGCGTCATGAGTAACAATTTATGCGTCTGTATTTACTCTTTATATTTAACGTTTCTGCTTTAAAACTCTTATATTAACTGTTGTAATTTTTTTTTTTGTTTGTGTTGGCTTTTAAATAGGCTCTTTTTTTGGTTGTTTTTATTTAAGGAAGCAAATAAGCCCCTCTGGGGTAATAAATTATCTCCAGAGGCAGTAGTGAAACATCAGATCAGTACAGAAGTTCTGTGACTGCCGGGGTATTAACATTCCTGTCCTCTAAATGACTCAGGAACAGGAGGTAAAGTGATTCACTTAATACAGTCAGATCGATTCACTGCAGGGAGCAATTTACAAAACCAATCAACTCTAAATCGATTCATTGCAGGGAACGATTCACAAAACCAATCAACTCTGAATCGATTCATTGCAGGGAACGATTCACAAAACCAGTCAACTCTGAATCGATTCATTGCAGGGAACGATTCACAAAACCAATCAACTCTGAATTGATTCATTGCAGGGAACGATTCACAAAACCAATCAACTCTGAATTGATTCATTGCAGGGAACGATTCACAAAACCAGTCCACTCTGAATCGATTCATTGCAGGGAACGATTCACAAAACCAATCAACTCTGAATCGATTCATTGCAGGGAACGATTCACAAAACCAGTCCACTCTCTGAATCGATTCATTGCAGGGAACGATTCCCAAAACCAATCAACTCTGAATCGATTCATTGCAGGGAACGATTCCCAAAACCAATCAACTCTGAATTGATTCATTGCAGGGAACGATTCACAAAAACCAGTCCACTCTGAATCGATTCATTGCAGGGAACGATTCACAAAACCAATCAACTCTGAATCGATTCATTGCAGGGAACGATTCACAAAACCAATCAACTCTGAATCGATTCATTGCAGGGAACGATTCACAAAACCAATCAACTCTGAATCGATTCAGGAATCTGTGTGTGTCGGGAACAGTTAGGAATCCGTGTGTGTGTCTGGAATAGTTGGGAATCTGTGTGTGTGTGAGTTTGATGATGTGTGCAAACTCAAAGCAGAACATATCATGAGCCCATAATCATCTTGTCAGAGTGTTTAAGGTCACCAGTGAAAAGCTTTTTGTATAGAACATCAATAGTGGGGTTTGTGTGTGTGTGTGTGTGTGTGTGTGTGTGTGTGTGTGTGATTTCATCTGAGCTGATGAGTGAGAAACTGACTTGTCCCGAGGCAACATGTCTTTACTCCTTTTGTATTTCTATCTCTCGTTTCTGCCCTCGCCCTCTGCCCCTCCCTCCCTCTGCCCCCCATCCCTTGTTCCTACATGCTCTTTCTCTATCCTTTCATTTAAGTTTTTTCTCTCCCTCGCTCTCGCTCTCTTTCTCTCTAAATGTCTGTCTCATGCAGGAAATGTATCTGTCTGTCTATCTGTATTTATCCATCAGTCTCTTATCATTGCATCTGCACTGCATTTTCTTTCTATTCTCTCTCTCTCTCTCTCTCTCTCTCTCTCTCTCTCTCTCTCTCTTACACACACACACACACACACACACACACACACACACATTGCCCCATAAGAGAAAAAAAATTACTTTAAGTTTGTCTGCTTTTATACTTCTTTGTAGATCCTGAACTCTTTGATTTTGGGTTCCATCTAAACCAAAATCCTAAACAAACACACACACACACACATGCACGCACACACACACACCGCCTAGAGCACCAAAGCTCACATCACACACAAGTTGAAATGCATTACAGTCATAAATATTTAGCATCCATCAAAATGTGAGACGAGATCCATTTCTCTCTTTTTACACACACACACACACACACACACACACACACCACACACACACGCACACACACACAGACACACTTTCACTCTTTCACATTGTACAGATGGGAGAAAGAGGAGTCACTGTTTTCACCTCTCACACTGGAGACTCCTTTTTGACCAATCGGTATCAGCAAAACCTTTCGCATCATCACGCCGCAATAAAACTGACCCGCTTTAAAACCATCCATCCTGTGTGTGTGTGTGTGTGTGTGTGTGTGTGTGTTCCGGTGGGATTCAGTGTGTGAGAGGAAGCTCTCTCGCTCTCCTGGCAGTGATGGAAGCAGGTGTAGCACAGATTGGCAGATGTTCCAGCTGCACACACTCTGTTGACTTTAGAGACGAAACACTGCAGACGATCTGGGAGGTTTTACACTCGTTCACTTTCTCTCTCTCGCTTTTTATCATGCTGTTTGTCTTTTGCTTATGAGAACTAAGAGCTCAGTGGCTACAGAAGATAACGGGTTCAATTCCCAGCACCTGCCAATGCTGGGCCCCTGAGCAAGGCCCTTAACCCTCACCTGCCAAAATGGGTAATAATGAATTCGGGATTCTACCAAATGTCATAATGGTATAAATTTTAAAATTAATTGCTGTTTTTTTTTCATCTGTTGTTCAGAGAGAGAGACAGAGAAAGACAGACAGATAAAGACAGAGAGAGACAAAGACAGAGAGAGAGAGACAGATGGACAGATAAACAGACAGAGACATAAAGAGAGACAGCAAGAGAGAGAGAGAGAGACAGAGACAGACAGAGACAGAAAAAGACAAACAGAGAGAGACAGAGAGAGAGACACAGACAGAGCAAGATAGACAGAAAGAGACAGAGAGAGACAGACATAAACAGACAGAGACAAAGAGAGAGACTGCAAGAGAGCGAGACTTTGAGGGAAAGAGAGAGAGAGAGAGAGAGAGAGAGAGAGAGAGAGAGAGAGAACTTCACCAAAAGAGAGTGAAGAGCTCAATGACACTCTGTGTGTGTGTGTGTGTGTGTGTGTGTGTGTGTGTGTGTGTGTGTGTGTGTGTGTGTGTGTGTGTGAGAAGTTTGTTTATATGCTTTAACGACTCCTCTTTCCTCCTTCTGAAAGGAAAAGTTGAAGTCGGAGGTCAAACTGAGAACAAAAGCTCGACCTCTGAAAGTTCAACACTGAAACACACTGAATTCATTCCTTCACTTCCGTCTGTTTAATCTGCATTCTGTTCCTCCGCTTTTCCCGAAACTCTGCACTCTTTCGGTAAACGCCTGGAGCTTTACACACCTGCTGACCTTCTACACCTGAGGAACATCAAGCCAGCCTAGCATAACGGTCGCATTACAAACAAACAAACCAGCATCATCATCATCATCATCATCATCATCAATCTCTACAGATGGCATGCTATCCAGCACGCTAATCCTGCTATAGGATACGCTAATAATGCTATAACACACACGCACATTCACTATTACTATAGAAAGACCATAACAAGAGCTAAGCGCTAACATCAGGTGTAGCACCAACTGGATGCCTGGGTGCCCCGCCCACTTTTTCATGCGGAAACAACACTTCTTAATTTCTGTTACAGTTAATAAAGTCAAATATTTTCCAGATTTATTTTAAATTAAATGATTGGTATTTTAAGCTAAACAATTTTAAGGAATTTTTTTTTTTTTTTTTTTTTTTTTTGCTCGTCTCAAGTAAAGTTTTGAAACAAACTCCAGCTCCCTGAATAAAAACAGACACTGCACACTTTCAGTGATTAATAAACATTTTCAGAAGGTTTTTTTTACCTTGGTGGTGGTGTTGCGGTGGTGTTGCGGTGGTGTTGCGGTGGTGTTGCGGTGGTGTTGCAGTGGTGTTGTGGTTGCTCCACGCTGCAGTGTTCAGGATGTTCCTCTTTAATGCAGAGCTGTAGCAGCAGGAGGAGCAGGAACAGGAGGAGGGCCAGGCACGCATGGGGCTTTCAGGCTTTTCCTGGAAATCAGATCTCATTCAGTGTGATGTCACCGCTCCAACTGTCCTCTTATTTACTTTCACTTTTACTGGGGACCAAAGCGAGATCTCCCTCTCTCTGTCTCACTTTCTCTCTCTCTCTGTTGCTCTTTCTCTCTCAGTCTCTCTCTCTCTCTCTCTGTCACTCTGTGTGTGTGTCCCTCTCTTTCTGTTCCTCGCTTGTTCTCTTTTTTCTCTCTCTCTTCTTTCGTCTTTTCTCTCTCTTTTTTCTTTTTTTCTCTCTCTCTTTCTCTTTCTTTCTCTTATTCTTTTCTTGCTTTCTTTCGTTCATTTTCTTCTATAATTTCCATATATTTTCTTTTCTTCCATCTTTTTTTTCTTTTTTTTTGTTACTCTTACATCCCTTCATCCTTCTTTTCTTTTCTACCTTCTCTCTTTTCCCTTTCCCCTATCCCTTCTTTCGCCCCCTCTCTCACACACACCATTTTTTCATTTTCCATCTTAAATTTCTGTTCTCTTCCTCTCTTCTCTTCTAGCTCTATATATTTCTTCTCTCTCTCTCTCTCTCTCTCTCTCTCTCTCTCTCTCTCTCTCTCTCTCTATCTCCCCCTGCACTTTCTCTCTCTCACTTTTATAACCCGATTACGCTTTCTCCTCTTGGGTTTTCCTTATTACTCAAACTGAAACTCAGAGCCTTATGAAGGTTGTGTTAGGATTCAAACCCGTATCCCTGCACCAGAGGGCGCTGCACACCCGGTCTCGATCCTGCCCTCTCACTGATCTGGGATATAACAGAAGACGAACTGCAGCTAATACAGCTTATCAGTGCTGTGGTTTAAAACCCTGATCCTCTGATTTAACTAGCACTACCGCCTGGTTCACTTCGGTCGGATTCTGACTGCTTTGTTTCTGCTTTGTGACATCATGGCGGTCCTGAACATCCACATCAGATGAACACTTTATTCCCTCAGGCCTCCCGTTGATCCGGGAAATAGAAATCCAATTGCATTCTGGGAGTTTGATACGCCGCTGAGTGTGTGTGTGTGATTTTCACCAAGCTGGAAAAAAAAGGCAATGAGGCAATGTTTTGTTTCAAAGCGGCTTCCAAAATATTAGATCAGATCTGGAGATCAGACATTACAGCATGAGACGGTTGGCGAGAGAAAGGGCTATGTGTTTAGTATCTATCTATCTATCTATCTATCTGTCTGTCTGTCTATCTATGTAACTATTTATCTGTCTGTCTGTCTGTCTATCTATGTAAACTATCTATCTGTCTGTCTGTCTATCTGTCTATCTATGTAACTATCTATCTGTCTGTCTGTCTATCTGTCTATGTAACTATCTATCTGTCTATCTGTCTATCTATGTAACGATCTGTCTATCTGTCTGTCTATCTCTATCTATCTATCTATCTATCTATCTATCTATCTATCTATCTGTCTGTCTGTCTGTCTGTCTGTCCTGTCTGTCTGTCTGTCTATCTATCTATAATGATCTGTCTGTCTGTCTATCTATCTATCTATCTATCTATGTAACGGTCTATCTGTCTATCTATCTATCTATCTATCTATCTATCTATCTATCTATCTATCTATCTATCTATGTAACTGTCTGTCTGTCTGTCTGTCTCTATCTATCTATCTATCTATCTATCTATCTATCTATCTATCTATCTATCTATGTAATGATATGTCTGTCTATTTATCTATGTAACGATCTATCTATCTATCTATCTATCTATCTATCTATCTATCTATCTATCTATCTATCTATCTATCTATCTATCTATCTATCTGTTAACGATCTGTCTGTCTGTCTATCTATCTATCTATCTATCTATCTATCTATCTATCTATCTGTCTGTCTGTCTGTCTATCTATGTAACTATCTATCTGTCTGTCTGTCTGTCTGTCTGTCTATCTATGTAACTATCTATCTATGTCTGTCTGTCTGTCTATCTGTCTATCTATGTAACTATCTATCTGTCTGTCTGTCTATCTGTCTATCTATGTAACTATCTATCTATCTGTCTGTCTGTCTATCTACGTAATTATCTGTCTATCTGTCTCTGTCTGTCTATCTAGTCTGTCTATCTATCTATCTATCTGTCTGTTCTGTCTGTCTGTCTGTCCTGTCTATCTATCTATAACGATCTGTCTGTCTGTCTGTCTGTCTGTCTATCTATCTATCTATCTATCTATCTATCTATCTATCTATCTATCTATCTATCTATCTATCTATCTATCTGTCTATCTGTCTATCTGTCTATCTGTCTATCTATCTATCTATCTATCTTTATCTATCTATGTAACTGTCTGTCTGTCTGTCTGTCTATCTATCTATCTATCTATCTATCTATCTATCTATCTATAGATCGTTATCTATGTAATGATATGTCTGTCTATTTATCTATGTAACGATCTATCTATCTATCTATCTATCTATCTATCTATCTGTCTATCTATCTGTAACGATCTGTCTGTCTATCTATCTATCTATCTATCTATCTATCTATCTATCTATCTATCTATCTGTATTTATCTATGATCTGTCTATTTATCTATGTAACTGTCTATCTATCTATCTATCTATCTATCTATCTATCTATCTATCTATCTCTGTAACGATCTGATCTGTCTATATCTATTTATCTATGTATCTATCTATCTGTCTGTCTGTCTGTCTGTCTGTCTGTCTGTCTGTCTATCTACTTTAACATAATTGTCTTCTTAATCAAACCCAAACAAATTACATTTTACAGAGTATCTAACCCCCTGACACCCCTAAAAAAAGCTGCCCTCCTGGGGTATCTGTCCGCCCACCCTTTTATAGTTGGCAAGAAACTGACCTGATAATTATGACGCTTCTTTAATTACGCGCAGCTCATTAATATTCAGATTAGCATTCATGAGGAGCTTTTTATAGAGTATGTTTACGGTAAAAAAATGGGCGTGGAAACAGTCGTCCGTAAAAAGCAGTGTGACGAGTGGACATGATGTTCAGGTTGAAGCGGGATGTGGCTGTGGTCATGAGAAGCTCGTGTGAGTGTTTCCTGTCTTTATGTTGAGGATGAAACAATGGTGGGAAAACAATGGCGGGAAAATCTGCTGGAGCGTCAGGCAGTTTATCAGAGCTTCATCAGGACGACCTGCACGACCTCGAGAGTGTTTCAGATCACTTTCAGACAGGAAGTCAGGAAGTCACACCATATCACCTTAATCAGCATGCGGGTTACCGACAGGGCCGGAGAAGAAAACAGACACACACACACACACACACACACTCGCATATCGCTTATTCTTTTATTGCTTTACACATTCAATGCTGTGGAACATCTGGAATATCAACATTACTGTCAACATCAGTTCATATTTCCGCAGGTTTTTTCATTAATGAGGTTAAAGTTCATCTTTCTTTTTCTTTGAGCTTTTTTTTAAAAATAAATTATATATAAATTATTTTTCTTTCTTTCTTTCTTTCTTCTTTTTTTCTTTCTTTCTTTCTTTCATTCTTTCTTTCTTCTTTGTTATTTACATGATTAATTAAATCTGTTAAAAAATATCTGATTTTTCATTTATTTTTCCCTTCCTTTTCATCCATTTTCGTTGTCTCGTGTCTCTCCTGTCTTTCTCTCTTTTTGTGTCTCTCTATTTGTCTATCTCTTTTTTCCTCATGCTTTCTGTCTCTTAAATGCCCTAGCTAGGTAATTAGAAGAGGAGTGCGCTTGTTAGCTTCCTACTGGCAGTGAAGTAGCGTCTCTCTCTCTCTCTCTCTCTCTCTCTCTCTCTCTCTCTCTCCTCTCATCTCTCCTCTCTCTCTCTCTCTCTTATTCTCTCATTCTCTCTCTCTCTTTTCTATGTCTGTCTCTCAGCTCCACTTAGTGGGTTACATGTTGTTTTCTCACACTGCTGTGACTTTAAATGGCTCGGCGTGACCCGTCTGTCTCTCTGATGCTGATTTGCGGCTTTAATCGCACTCTTGCGGCTCTCGCGGCTCTCGCGCTTCAGTAATTTGTTCCACTTCCATCAGTGTTTCTTTCTCCCGCGGCTGAGCTAACGCTGCGCCGCTAACGCTCTGGTTAGGATCGTCTAAGGCGCGTTGCGCGTTGCCGCTGTGCTGCTGTGCTACACTTTACATGCTAACGGATTTATCCCACAGGCGTTTTATTATGGAGCTAGCTAAAAGTATCGTAACTAGCATTGTTAAAAATCTTATTCATGTTTAGAATGATCTTTTACCAGTAAAACCAACTAACCAAATAAATAAACACACAAGCTAGCATGAGGTTCTATTCTATTCTATTCTATTCTATTCTATTCTATTCTATTCTATTCTATTCTATTCTTTTCTATTCTATTCTTCTATTCTATTCTTTCTTTCTATTCTATTCTATTCTTTTCTTCTATTCTTTCTATTCTATTTATTCTATTTCTATTCTATTCTATCTTTCTATTCTATTTCTTTTCTATTCTATTTCTATTCTATTTCTATTCTATTCTATTCTATTCTATTCTATTCTATTCTATTCTATTTCTATTCTATTCTATTATATTTCTATTCTATTCTATTTTTTCTATTCTTTTCTATTCTATTCTATTCTATTCTTTTTCTATTCTATTCTATTCTATTTTCTATTTTCTATTCTATTCTATTCTATTCTCTATTCTATTCTATTCTATTCTATTCTTTTCTATTCTATTCTATTCTTTTCTATTCTATTCTATTCTATTCTTTTCTATTCTATTCTATTCTATTCTTTTCTATTCTATTCTTTTCTATTCTATTCTATTTCTTTTCTATTTCTATTCTATTCTATTTTCTATTCTATTCTATTCTATTCTTCTTTTTCTATTCTATTCTATTCTTTTTTCTTTTCTTTTCTATTCTATTCCATTCTTTTCTTTCTATTCTATTCTATTCTTTTCTATTCTTTCTTTTCTATTTCTATTCTATTCTATTCTATTCTATTCTATTCTTTTCTATTCTATTCTATTATATCTATTTATTCTATTCTCTTCGTTTCTATTTCTATTTCTATATTCTTTTTCTATTCTATTCTATTCTTTTCTTTTCTTTTCTTTTCTATTCTTTTCTTTTCTATTCTATTCTATTCTATTCTTTTCTATTCTATTCTATTCTTTTCTTTTCTATTCTATTCTATTTTCTATTCTATTCATTCTATTCTTTTCTTTTCTTTTCTTTTCTATTTTGGTTAAATTTTTTCTGCTGAATTGTCTGATTGTGATGTTCTATTCCACTCCTTCAGTTACATCCTGTTCTAGGTTTTACTCTTGCTACTCTATAGTAATGGTTTTACTTTCCTTCTATTTCCTTTAATTCTAACACCTCCTCTAATTCTAGTTCCTCTTTTTTTCCTCTGCACCGTTTCAGCCCAGCGTGTCAGTAGAATCATCTCCATTTGTTGCCTGGAACCTCATGCTGAGAATGCTAAGCGTCCATCTCCTGCTCCACGCCGCGACGCTTCTCTCTGATTTAATGCAGTTCCACATGCAGCAAAGACGAAACCATTAATGCTATTAGAGCTGCAATTTCCAAATCAAACTGCGAGTGTGTGTGTGTGTGTGTGTGGACCTGGACAGAACATTTCTGTGTCTTAAATTAATACACATCTAAAGACTCAGAATATGGAAAGAATTTGTCAGCTAAGAGTGTGAAAAGGGGCGGGGCTTGGTGCTGGTGATGACATGTGAAGGTCAGTTGTGATTGGTCAGATCCTGCTGTTAAATAATTATACCTTTACAGATCAAGGATTTTTTTTAAGATGGACAATAATAAAGGAGTTTTACTATAGAGATCTTTTGACCAATCAGAATTCAAATGTCTGTCTGATCCTTTTAGGAAATTTTTAATGAAAGACTGAAGAAGGTCATGTAGAGGAACACTGATGCTGTTTAAAGAGAAGCTGTGTAAGAATGACGAGCGGAACAATAGTGCGCGTGTGTGTGTGTGTGTGTGTGTGTGTGTGTGTGTGTTCTACAGATTGATTAACAATTCACAGGCGCTGTTTGTTTACTCTTCAGTGACTGAACTTTAGACACCTAATTACCGCCGTTGGTGCTGCAGTGACGCGAGCAGAGAGACATTAACCGGCAGAAGTGGAAGGGACACACTGGGTTAATCGAGGGAGAAAAATTCTATTCTATTCTATTCTTTTTTTTATCATACATTATGAAAATAACAGTTCTACTTTATTATAATAATCTTCTATAATAAATTATGAATATTCTATTCTATTCTGTTCTTCTTGTTTTTTTTTCAATAAATATTTGACAAATATTAATTCTACTTAACCTTATTGCCTTCTTCTTACATACTAATTTATCCTAACAATCTTTTAATTTAATCTCCTGAACTCGTCATTCTATTGCATTACATTGATGTCCTTTTTCCTTATTATTTTATATATCTATATTAAGTGATCTCTTTTCTGAATTCTGTTCTGTTCTTCACTCTATTTCTGTGACTGCATTCTACCGTTCTGTTGTACAGGTTATTGCAATTCAACCATCTTTTAATTTAATTTATATGACCGACATTTGGTGTAAGTGTATGATAAAATTGTTTATTTTAAAATTCTATTTAATTTTATTTTATTCAGTTTCCCTCTGTTCTATTATTCTTTATTGGTTCAGCATGCTGACGATGTCACTAACTCTCTCCTGCATAAGTGGCTCGTTTACTTTATTCATTTCTTTTCTTTCGGTGTCAAACATCTGGCTGCAACCTGAACCTGCTCTGTATAGTAAGCTGTGTATCGGAAACGGCGGTGTCTTTAATGACCCCTGAGTTCGATGAGCCCTCGGCCACAGAAACCCAAATCAATTTGTTGCTGGTGTGAATGAAGCGTGTCGACGGTTCGTTATCTGGTCCAGGCAGCTGTCCACACCTCTGACAGCCGATTGGTCCTTCTTTACTTCTTTACATCTCAGCTCAGGAACAGCAGAGCTTTGAAGCGTAGCAAAGCAACCTTACACCAGCAACTGCTTACTTTTCAGTCAGAAAGAGAGGAAGATCAGTGGTGTTTCTGCTCCTCGGAGGGAAATCTGATAGCTGAGAAAATAGAACCTTCATACGTTCACCATAAAAATCATTCTTTAAAGTGTAGAAACCACTTCTTTATCTGCCTTATCTGCTCCGGCTGCCTTATCTGCTTCACCTGCTTAATTTACTTTATTTTCCTTATCCGCTTCACCTGCCTTATCTGCTCCCCCCCTCTCTCTCTGTCTCTCTCTCTCTCTCTCTCTCTGTCTCTCTCTCTGTCTCTCTCTCTCTCTCTCTCTCTCTCTCTCTCTCTCTCTCTGTCTCTCTCTCTCTCTCTCTCTCTCTCTCTCTCTCTCTCTCTCTCTCTCTCTCTCTCTCTCTCTCTCTCTCTCTCTCTCTCTCTCTCTCTCTCTGTCTCTCTCTCTCTCTCTCTCTCTCTCTCTCTCTCTCTCTCTGTCTCTCTCTCTCTCTCTCTCTGTCTCTCTCTCTCTCTCTCTCTCTTCTCTCTCTCTCTCTCTCTTTCTCTGTCTCTATCTCTCTCTCTCTCTCTCTCTCTCTGTCTCTCTCTCTCTCTCTCTCTCTCTTCTCTCTCCCTCTCTCTCTCTCTCTCTCTCTTTCTCTCGCTCTTCTCGATCTGTCTCTCTGTCTCTGTCTCTCTCTCTCTCTCTCTCTCCTTTCTCCTCTCTCTCTCTCTCTCTCTCTCTCTCTTCTCTCCCTCTCGGCCTCTCGCTCCTCTCTTCTTTTCTCTCTTCTCTCTCTCTCTCTCTCTCTTTCTCTCTCTCTTTCTCTCTCTTGATCTCTCTCTCTATCTCTCCTCCTCTCTCCCCCCCCTGTCTCTCTCTCTTTCTTCTCTCCTCTCTCTTGCTTGTCTCTTTCCTCTCGTTCTCTCTCTCCCTCTCCCTCTCTCTCTCTTTCTCTCTTTGTCTCTATTTTTTTTAGGTCTTCTGTAATATTTGCTCATTGGGAGGTTTCTTTATTCCTGCCGCCCTTCTTTAAGCTCTGGAGGATTTTATTACTGTGCCTGCACTTCTAATAACACCTACAACGCCAGTGCTTCATTACGCAAACCCGACACCACTTTAAACCCAATGGAACCGGAACAAAACTTTCATTTTAATATTGCGGCACCGCCACCGAGAGCCGGAACTCCGCGCTTTAAAACTGCTGTTGAAACTGTGGTTCCGCTGTGAGAAAGCAGGAAGAGTTACAATAACGTTAAATCCTGCTGGACTCGTCTCTCTGAGCTTACGGGCTAACTCTCCGGCTCGCCAAGATGAGTGTGTAGAGACCCAAAACACCCAATGACCCTGGGGGTGTGTTTTGAGCTGCACCATGAAAAATCTGGTATCAAGTAAATAAAAGCACAATAGTGATATTTAAGCTAAGATATTTGATATTTTTATTTACATTTACAGCATTTGGCAGATGCGACTTACATTTATCTCTTTTATACAACTAAGCAGTTGAGGGTTAAGGGCTTTGCTCATTAGCCCAGCAGTGGTGGCTTGGCGGAGCTGGGACTCGAACCCACAATCTTCAGGTTAGTAGTCCAACACAGCACAGTAAAATTCTTTCTTCCCATCTTAGTAAGCTGGGGGGGCAGAGCGGAGGGTCAGTTAGGATACAGCTCCCCTGGAACAGGAAGGGTTAAGGGTCTTGCTCATGGACCCAGCAGTTGACCCAGCGGAGGTGGGGCTTGAATCCAAGTCTTCCTGGTCTTCAGAGCAACAACTCAGCGCCTTAAACATTTAAGCTGCTACTGTTCATAAATTTTTATGAACTTTTACTCTGTTACTATTAAATGTTACTGTTTCAGTAGTTTTAATAATTAGTGTCCATCATTTATTCATTCATTTATTCATTCATTCATTTCAGAAAAAGAGCCAGAGAAACGTGTCATTTCCTCTCTTCACCTCCAGGGGTCGCGCTCTAGCCTGGATTACGGCGCTGTCCGTGGTCCTGATCCCAATAAACACGTCATTAATAAATCAATCAGTGAACATCTGGACTTTAATTCTTAGGATATAAATTTACAACCAAACATCAGCGCAGATTCAGAGGGGAAATGAATCGACTGGGATGTGCAGTGGAACCCGCGTTTGTGTGAATTTCGGAGTGTTTAATTATAATTTATTATCTGTGTTTGTTCCGATCGGCTTCAGTCGTGCAGGTTTGATGTCAGTGCGTAAATTAACGCGGAACTCCTGAGGAGACCCAGAGTGCAGGTGTAGGAAGGGTAGAACGGGACAGAATTCTGAAAATTCTCTCAAACACAATGCAAGAACGCAGGACATGAAAGGACAGACAGGAGGAGGTGTGGATGAAGAGAAAAAACATGAAAAAAAGATCTAATTATTTTGCGTTTATCACATGGACATGTTTGTCCTCCCGATTTTCATTGTTTTTGACTTTTAGGAGTTTTCTTTTAGCACAGCTTTTGACATTTACTCTGAGTTTTTCGCACCACTTTTTAAAGTTTTTTATTTTGACTGGGGCAATTTTTACTATTTTGCTTACATTTACATTTTTTACAGCAGCATTTAACTTACAATTATTTTTTACAAGGGGATCTTTACACTCCTGCATTCATTTCAGTTTTCATTTGTCCCTCCCAACAGACTCTAACACTAATCATCCTATCGGAGTTCCGCTGTTTTACAGTCCTGCGCGATTCTAGAAAATTCTGTTCGGTTCTGGACCACTTCAGCTTTCAGACTCAGATTTCATAGATTTTGTCCCGTTTCACCCAGCATACAGTCCGCCTGCCTCGTGCCCGCAGGGGGTCCGGCGCGTTCCAGACAGCTCAGTTATCACAGGGGAACTTCAGCGCGCGCAGAGCACTTCTGCTGCGCAACCCTGCGTCGCTTAGAACCCTCAGTACCCGCGTGCTGCGGGGTTTTTGTTCGAGATTCGGATTGGGAGGCAGCTCGGCGTCTCGAATCGCCCGGCAAAGTTGGGAGTTTGCTTATTTTATTTTTTTGTCACAATGAACAGAAAGCACGAGACGTTCCGCGTGCGTTAAGCGCAAAATTAAGAATAAAACAAATCAGATGATTAAGATGACGCACTGAACCGGGACCGGGACCGTAAACGCGTCACCTGCCTGCTGGGGTGCTGTTTTTTTATTGATTTCTTTCCGGGAGAGAGGTAGGTGCGTGCGTGCAGCATGCGTTTCTCGCGCGCTCTTACCGGATTCGTTGGCGAATTATTTCGTCTCATGATTTGGTGAACGGCACGAGCTCGGACGACTTGGGGAATAATGGTGAGGAGATGCCTGCTGAGCATCAAACCGTTCAGGTGAGCGACCACACACACACACACACACACACACACACTCACACTCACTTATACATACACACGCGCGCCGTTTAAAGCGTGCAGGGAAACGGAAGAATGGAGCGACGTTAGATTACACGCGCGTGCACTAGCATGCAAGGTGTTTAATTAGCGCGCTGCTGGACTCGTATCAAACCGTGCAGTGGTGGAATCTTCCTACACACCCCATCTGTTGCGCTGCATTAAGTATTGGCACCCCGGCTGTCCTGTGCATCAGTGTAAAGAGCTCTTCATTCGGCTCGAGGATCTTAATCGGGTGTTCCTAATAAACTGGCAGCTCAGTGTAAGACTCCAATCTGCATGCAAATATCAGTGTGTAACAGCGCGAGGCTGTGTTTCTGTAGTGCAGGAAGAGGCTCGAGTCGTGCTTTATTCTGTATTTTATGGTTTAGATGATCACACACTGATTGGGTTCATTATATTTATGACCAGTCACGTGTTTTGTTGAAAAAATGATTCACTTCTGGGGGGTTTAACTTTAACACACATCTAGCAGTAGGTGTAAATGTGTGAAAAATGATTCAGTATCAGTTCATTCAGTATCGGTTCAGTGGGTCGAAATGCAAGGAATTTGTTTTGGGGTGTTTTGGGGTGGTGCGATAATGACAGAAATGAGACACTACAGAATGAATCTAAAAAATAGATTTGCTGTACCCAAAAGTTGCAAAAAATACAAATGTGGCTAAGTGAAGAAAAACAAGGTGTAATTTACAGTAGGGTGACTGAGTAATGCGCTACTAATACAGAAACACACTGCAAATCTGGAAACACTACAAATACGGCAACACACTACAAATACGGCAACACACTACAAATACGGCAGCACACGGCAACACGCTACAAATACAGCAACACTACAGCACTAATACAGCAATACTACAATACAGGCAACACACTACAAATACGGCAACACACTACAAATACGGCAACACACTACAAATACGGCAACACACACTGCAACAAATACGGCAACATGCTACAAATACGGCAACATGCTGCAAATTCGTAAACCCGAACACACTGGAATAGACGTACTGAATATCTCAATAAAAAAAATATAATAATTATAATTAAAAATGTTCCAATCTACAAGTGATTTTTTTTCAACAGAATAACTGAAAGAATTGTTATTACACACACTGTCCAGTGTGTGTGTGGGTTGTGTGTGTTTGTACATCCTGTACTCTGTGTATGATGCGTGTGTACATGATTCTGTGAAATTGTGGTAAATTCAGGACGTCTGGGATTCACACACCACACACAACACACACACACACAACACACACCACCACACCACACCAACACTCGGATTATATGAAAGCAGATGTTGTTGGTGTGGAGTGGCTGAGTTTTGGATTTCCCATGATGCCGAGTGTGTTTGTGTGAGGACGCTGGTCGCTTTGACGTTTGTCCCCGTCCCCCCCAGGCGTCCGTCTCACATACGGCTGTAGACGTTCTCGGGAATTTGTCTTTAGGTTGCAGCTTCCTTTCACACTCGTTTTGAGGTGTTCGGGATTCAGTGGGGATTTAACACCTCCCAGAATCATGTGATAATAAACTCCAATCAGATTTCAGCACTTTTTTTTAAATGGAACCGGGCTTTAAGACCCCCAGAGACGGAACCTGCAGACCAACGACAGGAAACAAAGAACAAACACTCGCAAATGACTGAGACTCTCACACTCGCCAGAACCCGTCCTTACACCGCGGAAAACAGCATTGTGGCGCTTTCAAGCAGTTCCCAATGTGTGTTTATAATGATTTATGATTTGATAGACTGGGACATTAGAACACACACACACACACACACACACACACACACACACGATAGAACAAAAACAAACATCAAATAATTCAGTAAACAAATAATCCCCATAGTGAGAGAAACTTCACTTCATTACATCACACTGTTTTCACTAACAGCGCGTGTGTGTGTGTGTGTGTGTGTGTGTGTGTGTGTGTGTGTGTGTGTTATTACTGTAGACTTTCTCTATATATCAACCGTTTTTTATGATTTTTCCATTCTTTCTTTCTTCTTTTCTCTCATTTCTCTCTCTGTCTTGTCTGTCTCTCTCTCTCTCGTCTCTCTCTCTCGTCTCTCTCTCTCTCTCTCTCTCTCTCTCTCTCTCTCTCTCTCTCTCTCTCTCTCTCCTTATCTCTCTGTCTCTCTGTCTCTCTCTTCTCTCTCTCGTTCTTTTTCTCTAATATCAGTTCATCGTTGTTCTTTATTTTCCTTTCCGTTTAAAATAAAAGGTTAATTTTTGAGCTAGTCTGTTAATCTCGTCCTGTAATCCTGAAACTGATCCGTCTGAAATTTGATCTTCACTCGTTCGGAAAACCAATTAGGAGACGACAGATTTTTTGCTCTGAGTCGCCAATCAGACGAAGCGATTACGTTAAATCCAGTAATTAGTGGTGATAGAATCACCCAGCATGCCGCAGGGTTTCAGAGCACTTTTAGAGTGTACGAAGCGATAAATCAAAATACACACACCACACACTCTCCGAGCTTTTGTACGTACCTGTGTGTGTGTGTGTGTGTGTGTGTGTGTGTGTGTGTGTTGTGGGATTAAGGGGCGTTTTTATTCTCAGTGTGCTGTCTGTCTCTCAGTGTGCTGTCTGCCTCTCAGTGTACTGTCTGTCTCTCAGTGTGCTGTCTGCCTCTCAGTGTACTGTCTGTCTCTCAGTGTGCTGTCTGTCTCTCAGTGTGCTGTCTGTCTCTCAGTGTACTGTCTGTCTCTCAGTGTGCTGTCTGCCTCTCAGTGGTGCTGTCTGCCTCTCTTCAGTGTACTGTCTGTCTCTCAGTGGTACTGTCTGTCTCTTAGTTTTGCCTGTCTGCCTCTCAGTGTACTGTCTGTCTCTCAGTGTGCTGTCTGCCTCTCAGTGTACTGTCTGCCTCTCAGTGTGCTGTCTGCCTCTAGTGTGCTCAGTTGTGTCTCAGTGTGCTGTCTGTCTCTCAGTGTGTGCTGTCTGCTGTCCTGCTC